>PPHJ01000054.1:0-482642 GCA_002991585.1 Ilyonectria mors-panacis
CACAATATCCATAGCGCTAAATAGCAGCTCGTCAAACAGCAGCATCTATACCCTACAGAACTCCAACACAATTAGCTGCAGTATATAGTCCATATGCAGTATTGTGCCCAGGTACATAATCTCCTTGCCGTCCTACAACCAGCGAGCCTAGTCTCGCAATATAGCCAACCTTACCGCCGCCGACAGGTATAGCCGCCACTGCAGTATATACCCAAACGCTATCTCCCCCGCCTAGTATATATACTTCCTGCATACCTACACCAGCACTACAAGCATATTATCCTTACAGTCCATCACCTTAAAGCAGACCAACTCAAATATCACCAGTTATACTATCTATATTATCGCCAATAGGTAGCTGCTGTAGTTTCCGGAGACCTTCTAGCTATCTAGCTTCCTGTGCTGCCTTACAGCCTTATCCTCCTCATTGTTATTTATCCCCTTATCCTTCTCTATCTTCCTGCACTGCATGCTATTGCTGCTTTTCTTAATTCTCTTTTGGCTGTATATAGTACAGTAGCTAATAATTGGTAACCAGAATGGCTTACTGCCGATAGTATAATATATTAGCGCTATTAGCAGCTTTCGGACTGCAAACTTAAGCTTAGTAATCTGCTCCTCTTCAGTCTCATCTTTATGCTTCTTGATTTCTTGCTTATTCTGCTTGTATAGTATCTTAATAACCTCCTCTATTGCTTACTGCTGCTATTCTGTTGGCTTAATAATATCTTACAGTACCAACTAGTCCCCTTTCTCTCCTCCTTATATAAAGTGTCCATTCTTATAGTAGACCATACAATAGTAGTATACTAATATCTCTTTTATCTTCTAGAAGTATATTATTAGAGTTAATTTATTCTTAAGGCTGCAGAATACTTTATCCTTATCCTTTTTGCTTGCTCCCTATACAAAATTGCTTAACCTTTAGGCTCACTACTGCATCATCTGTCGCTCTTACAACCAGTCCGCTACTAGCTTATAGCTACCTTACAGCAGGAACTCCACCGCTACTATAATACGCCTTAGGTCGCCTTTATCTCTATCTCTACTGCCTTCACTATCATCACCACCACCCTAATTATCATTATTACTACCGTTATCCTTACTATCACCACTACTATCACCGTCACTATTATCGTTATTGTCGTTATCATCATCATCGTCATTATTATCGTTATTGTCGTCATTATTATTATCTTTCTGTATCTCAACCTTATCTAACAGAACATTCTTCTTTACCGGCAGCCTAAAGGATGGCTTTATCTCATCATCTCTAAGCCCGCATAGATACATCAGAAAACCCAGTATAGACCAACTACATCTCCTAATCTGCCCGACCCTCTTCTATATTCTGTACCGTCAATACTATATTATCTAGGTTATGTCTAGCCTGTTGTGTGTCCTCTTTTAGCTTGTCTAGCAGCTTCCGCTCTGGCGACAATAGTAGCGGCCCAATATATATTGCCCCCAGCAAGATATTATTACCTCTTCTCTCTAGTATCAAAATAGATAATAATAATAATAATAGCAGTTCAAGCTCATATCCTCCTCTATATCCCTCAACTATAACAAAATAGTCAATCCTCCCCTTAGCCATAGAGTACATCTGCAGCAAGCATACTCTCCACAGCAGCCTCTTCTGCCTGTCGTGCCGCAATACTGTCATTCTATACCTCAGCATATAGTCATACATCTTCGCCAGCCGCCTCATCACAAAGTCGCACTACTCCTCATTATATAGATAGATATAGCTGCTATATACTGCCAGCCCCTCAACTCTTTTATATAGTATCCTCCTACTGGGCCTTTACTGTTGCAGCTCCTCCAGTCCTCTTATATCATATGTCGATAGCAGCTCGACCGTTATATATAGCTGCTCGTCCCTTATCCAGTGCAGCTCTCTATATAGGTAATCCTTTTACTACTTTACGCCGCCCGCCAACAGGCAGATCTTGCATTTCCAGCAGACTATAACCCAATACTCCATATTATATATAAAGTTATTAAATACCTATTATTCACTGTATGTGTATATATATATGTGTGTATATGTATATATATATATATATATATGTGTATGTATATATATATATTATTATCTATTCTATTCTATTCTATTCTATTTTTCTCTATTTATATCTATCTGCCTATCTACCTCCTTTTCTTCCTTTCCTCCTCTCCTCCTCTTTTTTTTTTATCTCTACCACTATATAATTGCCTAATTAAGTATAGCTCAAAATTATAAGGCCCCTTTGCTATCCAATTATTATCGACTCTTTTATCTATCTCCTCTTTTATCCTACTATACTAATTTCCGACTACCTCAGTTAGGTCATTTCCCGCCCCGATAACCACTACTGCAGTACCTATAGGGATACCCTCCTTAATTTAACGAGCCCACTATTATTACAGCTAAAATTAAAATACTTCTTCTATTATAGATATCTTTACTTAAATTCTCTAATAAGCTTATACACTTAAGTTTCTATATTACACACAATCTGTACCTACTTATTTTATATACTAATTAGGCTTTTCTTATCTAATATAACCTTAGTTTTATTACTTTCTACTTTCGAATTTAAATTACTATCTAGTTAGGTTATAATGTAATTTTAATACCTTTTATATTAAGTTATTTAACGATATTAGAGATGCTTATATATCTCTAACTTCTTTTTTAAAAACTAGATATCTTTACTTAGATAATTATATTCCTTAAGTGTTTTTATAACCTCTATTTACCTTATATTACACTATTTCTTTAGATAGTAATATAAACTTAATAAGTTATTTAACTTCTATATAGATACTATAAAGGGACTTTAGGGCAGTCTGACTGATAATTACTCCTAAAGATTAACTAGTTTAGTATATAGGTTATTTTTAGGTATTTAAATTAACTTCTATTTAAGTTGTATAATATAGAATATATAGCTCTTTTAAAATAAAGAGCTTACTAATTACTAGCTACTAATAGAATATAGTTAAATATTAGATACTACTAGTAGGTATATAAAAGTTCCAGTTTTATAGAACTTAATATAGTATCTAATAAGTTCCTAATACATATTAAGCCACTATATAAACTGTTTTCCCTCTCTATTCTTATATATAAATCCCCAGCTATATAGATATAGAAGGATCTAATAGCTTTTAAGAAATAACCTTTTTAGCTCTTACTGCTATCTCTATATACCAGCCTTATTTTATACAGTTTTAATAGCTTAAAAGCTCTATTAGAATAATATACAATATAGCTTATTATTCTACTTTTACTATTTAAAATAGTTATTTTTTAATTTCTAGAGCTAAGTAAATAAGATATAAATATTCTTTATTACTAACCTATTGCTATATATAAGTTAGAATAGCTAGTAATTACTAAGTATAGTATTATTTATACTATTATAGCAGAGGGAAATCTATTTTAATAATACAGCCTCTATATATTTTAGCTTTAAAGCTAACTTAATATAGAAAAAGACATTCTTTTAAAAGATATATAAGTAGAGCTCTTAAAGGTAATTCTCTAAGAGGTTAAAGTATATAGAAATAGCACTAAACTTAAGTATCTATTAGTAAGCTTTATCTACTTAAATAAAGTTAATCTGTATATCTCAGACTTAATAGTATTAAGTACAGTAAACAGTCTGTATAGATAGGTTATTAAATATTATATAGGCTGTATAAAGTTAGCAGAAAGTAAGTATATTCTAATTAATTTTATTAAGAAACTAAATATAGCTATATATCTCTATAGTATACTTAAATTTAAGATCTTTATATTAGTAAACTCTATTTAGCTAGCTTAAGTTAGATTACTATTATATATCTTACTAGTAGCTACTAACTTTCTATATATCAGTCTGTCTGTATATAAGAATTAAAGGCAGTAAAGAAATATCAGTATAATTCTTATATACTTCTAGGTTATAAAATATAAGTTCTAAAAGCTGTAGACTATCTTAAACCCTATATAGAACTTATTAATATTTAACTATACCTATTAAAGTAAAGTATTAGTTGTAAAACTATAGTATAGAAAACTATTATTAGTAGGTATAATAAGATACTTATTATAGAGCTCTTAGGAGTAAAGTTAGCTGTTAATAGTATAGAATAGCTCCTTAGAAATATAATACTCTTCTCTAATACTAAAGGATTTCTATATAAATCCTAATAAGGTATAATAGTATTAGAGCTTTATATATAGATATACTTTAATTAATACAGCTAGCTAGTAGCTGAGACTACCTCTAATAAGCTTTTATATCTTTTTTAACTTCTTATTAAGAATAAGTATCTTAATAGCTATATTTATAAATAGATATATATTTCCTACTGTAAATACTTTCTTAATACTAAAGTAAAATTAAAAGTAAAAAAGGCTAGTAGTATAGTATAAAGAGCGCTTTTCAGTCTTAATAGTTAAGCTTTTAGTATTATAAAGTATACTAAAGGAATAAAAAACTTACTTCTACTTTATTTTATTAGTAAATTCTTTCTGAGCCTAAAAGGTATATAACTCTAAGTAATATTATCTATATAGTAGAGTTTCAGCTTATTTATCTATTAGACTATTAATTACTTTAGCTGTCAGTTAGCTTTAATATATAACTTAAGATACCTACTAAGAATAAGTTTCTTTTTTAATATTAATATAGAGTTCTATTATAATATAGCTCTTATTAATTATATTAACCTAATACTCTTAAAAGTATAATACTATTTTCTTCTAAATAATATCTTTTATAAAAACCTTAAGATTCTTTACTTAAAAAAGAATAGTAATATCCTAAAACTATTAGAACTCTAATTCTTAAACAGTAGTAAGAATATTAACCTAAATATCTATTAGTCCCTTAGGTAGTAAATAGTATACTAATTATTATTTCTATACTACTAGATATATATATTAAGTAAGTATCTCTACTCTACAGATAGTGGAATTATACTGACTATAGTTATAGCTTAATAAGATAATACTGAATATAGATACTACTATAGTATTAGTATATTGCTAGAAGGAGAATACTATCTATCTATAGCTAAAAGTCTTTATCTTAAAGCTAGCTGTATTTTTACTCTTTTTAATATAAGTTAGGAAATAGAAAGTATAAAGATATATTCTTAAATCTAATAATATAACTAAAGGTATAATAAGAAGTCTAGTAGATAGATTAATAGACTTTATATTAGCTTCCAGTTATATTAAAGTAAGTAACTAGCCTTAAGTAGAGGTAAAAATTAGACTGAAGATTAGATATAGCTATTTAGGTAGAAAACTATTAAATACTCTACTTAGTAACTATAAGGTAACTCAGAAAGACTATAATACTATCTATATTAAAGAAAACTCCAGTATTTTCTATAACTCTATTATCTTCTTTTAAGTAAATTTAAGGTATCTTATCTCTAAAGCTAATACTACAGAATATCTCTCTTTAGATTATAGTATTTAGCTTTCCAGCTAGATTATCTTTTTAATATACTATAGTTATAGAACTAAAAATATTAAAACCTAGCTTAAATATAAATTCCAGATATATTATAAGACTAATATATTTATTTAGATCTTCCGTTTAGTTACACTTTACTGCTTAATAGCAGTTATTATAGCACCCTTAGAATTTTATAAGTTACTCTATTAACTTATATATAAGATATCTAACTAGATCTTACTTATTATTCTCTACCTTAGGTAAGGTATATAAGGCTGTATTAAAGTTAATATTAGGATTAGAATTCTTATAATTTAGCATAGAGAATATATTTACTGCATCTATAGTAATACTAATATCTAATATAGCTTGCTTTTCTATATCTCCTATTAGCAGAGAACTAGTAGAGGGAAGGAATTTTAAGATATCTATAGAGTTAAGTTCTAATATATCAGTAGGAGTAGCCTGAGAATAAGAATTAATAAATATATTTGCCCACCTAAAAGCTCCTTCCGATTCTTAGTAGAAAGATATATTATAGAAGTTTATATATATAATATATTGCGTTACGTAGAGGCTATCTCCTGCTGCCTTACTTATTTCTGCTTTATGTCTGCCTTAAGCTTCTTCTTATATATAGGATATTTATAAGGCTGACTACAGTTATATTTTCTAAGAGTAGTAGTGGGATCGGTGTTATCTATAATATAATAAAATTAAAACTAGAAGAGAATCTTTAGGTAGTTATAATTAAATATATAAGAGTTTAGTAATTTATTGAGGAGACTGTAAAGGCTATTCCAGTTATTAAGACAAGCCCCTCTCTATATAAAACTAGATGTAACCCCCTTATAAAACTCAGATTATATAATATATACTTAAATAGATTATATATCTAGAAGCAATCTAATAATATCCTAATTAGCTTTAAAAGCAATATAAGAACTAAAAGAGGTTTAGGTACTAACTATAGCTGCACTATTCTTAATTTAGTTTAGCTTTAACTGCAAAAATCGAATGTAGTTTAGTTTTAACTGCAAAAATCGAATACAGTTTAGTTTTAACTGTAAAATTCTAATTGATTACAAAATATAGAGTCAACCATAAGGTTAACAACTTACAAGATAAATACAGAAGCCACAACAAATAAAAATCTATTAATCTATTAGTAGAATGCATTAAAAGACTCTATTATATTCTTAGAGTCTATACCGAGTAATTTTACTATACATTCAGCTTCTAGTTTGAGTCGGTTAAGATATAATAGTTTGCCCTACAGTGGGGCGGGTTGAGGAACATGAGGGGCAGTGCCGGCGATGCACATCCGCGAGCTCGCCCTGGCCGTTCGTGGCAGGTGTCCGAGCTGCTGGTTTCTGTGGACCGTGATCTTCTCCATGCTGAAGCTCAACCCTCGCCAGGAATGCTTTAGCATGAATGATCCACTCAGCATCGGTGGAGGGAGGTCCTCTCACTATCCAGTGGACCAACTGCTTCGCGGTTAGAGTCGGGTACGACCTCAATGACCCCAGAAGACGGATCGAGGTATACACCGGAGTTATGTGAGTCACGAGATCACCCACCATCCTCAAGGGCCCTACTGCTAAAAACGCGGGGTCTGAGCTGTTCTCCGTAAGCCAGTGCTGTGCGCAACCTGCCTCGTTCCTTCACAAGACAACACAAGGCAAGCGACTTACTTCTCAGGCTCGTTCTGAAAGACGTTGGCGGACCCCGTAGGGGACTTGAGGCTGTCTTCTGCGCAATCATCGAACTGCGATCACCGTCTGACTGCGTGCCTGGACGCAGTTGCCCCTTCGGCTTTCTAGCAGAGCCAGCCCATTATCATTGGTAATCGCAAGAGGCATATGGTCAAGAGCACCGACTAGGTCGGTAGCGGCTCCACCGTCGTAGTTAACACCAAGTTTTTCTCGCAACAGCTGGCGTGCTTCATTTGTTTCCATCGCCGGCGTTACAAAGACGTTCTTCCGATCACCTACCAATCCCTCTGCCACATCCATGCTGCGCGATGTAACGACGATCGAGCCGTTGCAGCTCTGCGGCAGGAATGAAGCTAGTCGCTGCTGAGCAGTCGTCGAGAAGAAGACGTCGGCATTATCGGCGTTATCGATGATCATCTGCCATCGTCCGTTCTCCTCGACGCGGAGCCACTCGGTTACCAATCGGAGGACGCTAACGTTGGGATCGTTCCGCCCAGGTAGTGCGAGTCTGTCGGCGATGGCCCGGTAGGCCTCCTCGAACCGGCCTTGAGTGCTGGCATGCACCCAGAAGACCCATGTGTCAGGTGAGCGCTCCCGGACTTGATGCGCATACTGGATGGCAAGCTGCGATTTACTTTTCTCTTGTGAGCCCCGTGCGATATAGTTATACAGTATCTGCGCTTACCCGATGCCGCCTAGGCCGACAAGCGCGACGCGAGCGGCTGGTCTGGCACATTTCTCATGCATCCACTTCAGGATATCGGGACGGTCGACAAAGTCGGGATCTGGCGGGAAGGGCACGGTCGAGCACGGCTTGCGGGGTTGAGGTGAGTTTCGATCAGTGAACCAAGCTGCGTCGGGGGGCGTGCCGGGTCCATAGAAGTAGAAGTTGTTCGATCCACCATGGGAAGCTTGTGGGGCCGCGATAGTGTTTCGACCAGCGACCGGACCATGAAACTGAGTGGATGCGTCCATCGTCACCGCAGCCGCGACTCATGCATAGGTCTCTGCCAGCGACAAGGAATTTGCAAGTGTGAGCGTAGTAGAATAGATGATAAAGAGATCAAAAGCAGTACAGCCTTGCCTGGTCGAAGAGACTGTTGGCACAAGCCCTGTTTGGACAACCCCGCAGCTGAATCGCCTTTCGGCAACACCCGGACGCCACGAATTAGAAGAAATTGGCGACGGGTGTCTGAAGGGTGGAGGAGAGGTGTTCGACGATGTGCGCGCAGAGAATCGTCTTGCCGAACCCCGCGGGCCCGTTGATCCACAGCAGCTTTGCGCCTGCGAGGAATTCTTGGTCGAGCCAGTTCTGGAATGCGGGCCGGTGGAAGATCCAATCGCATGTGCCGACGAGCCTAGAACGCAGCCTCGTCCAAAACACCAGCAGCACCAGCCAGATACGCATAGCAGTCTCCAATATCACTTTGGTGCATGCTATCTATGTACCAGTTCGCACGGAGCTAGTAGCCTAGAGGAACATACAAGATACACGATGCGGCGTGGCGATGTAGCAATAAATTTGAATAAACACGATGGGCAGCCGCCATTCTCGGAGCCCATGTTGGCACAGGCGGACGCGACCCCAGATTTCAGACCAACGCCTCGCATTAATGCACCACCGAGCGCGACGACTACTGTCCCGCTATCCTAGCACACCCCATTCCCCTTGCCCCGCGTTAGCTCTGCGGCCCGAAATTGAAGTTGACGGTCCCTCCTGTCGTGTGGGTTCCCGGGATGACGTATTCGCCTGAGATGGGCCCGTAGAAAACCGGCCCTTGCGCAAGGTTGGCGGCACCGTCCTGTTGAGGTATGCTAGCCGCTGAAGCGTTGCGCCTCCTAGTGTCTTTATTGCCATTAGCCCTGTTCACAAACATCGGGGACAAACTGCGCTCACCATCGCCCGCGGACGCCTTCAGTGCTTCGTCAGTTTGGATGTAGCCTTCTAGAATTGCCTTAGACGCAGAAGCCGCCATCGCCGCCGCAAAATTCTGCCATCCCTTGTGCTTGTGGCTGTCCGTGTAGTCGCATACTCCCTTGACTACGATGCAGGGCACTTCGTCCCAGACGCCAGCGCCTTCCATCTCGAACGCAATTACGCCTGCTTCCCTTGAGATCCTGTCCCGGTCGGCAGCTGACTTCATCACTGTATCTCCCGACGCAACCGCCCCCATATGCACTGCCGGCTGCTGAGCCGTATTGTTGCTATCGTATTCTGACGGCCGTTTTGCCCGGAGCCGCTCTCTTGTGATAAGATGTTCGTCGTTACATCTAAGATCCGCGCATAGCGAGCTGAGCGCCTCGTCGCAAACGGGGGTCTATATCGCTGAAGCAATCGCGACAGATATATGTCGGCGACACGTTGTGCTTGTGACGGTAGGTCGGCTTGAATAGTTTGTCTTCCGCCGGTCTGGGGTAGTCGTACTTGCCCCGACGCCTTGTCTGGGCAACGTTAGCCTGCAGCTGCCGAAGAAAATGGGCCGTCTGATGTTCGAGCCGGTTGAGGCCCCAGTCGGTCTCAAATACGGCGAGCAGGTTGCGGACGTCTTTATTCGGCCGGCTAAGATTGTCCTCAACAGTGTTCTTGCGTATAAACTTGCCTGGATACTGCCTGCCGAAATTGTACTGGATGACAGTTTTACTGATAACTATATCGCCTAATAAAACTTCACCGTCTCAGCCGCAAGGCGTAGCTCCGCACATGCCGACTAGGAGGGCCAGTCGCAAGCCTCCGTAGCTCGATTGCATGCTGGCGACTGCGCTAGCTGTATTGGTCTTGCCCATGTGCGGCAGGAGAGCCAGAACGACATTGTATTTGCCCACGCGGCCAGTTGTATAGCTGTTGGGGTCTCCCACTGCTCGTCCGTACCGATCGCCATTTTCGTCCCAGAACTCGTCGAAGAGGTAAGACACGGCATCGTACTCAAGCGGCAGTGCGCAGATGATTGCGACCTCGAAGTCGTCGCGGCGAGAAGGTCGCGGAGAGGACATGATCGAATGGGACAAGGGACAACCTGGCTGTTCGGGGCCTCGCTTTCAAAGCAGCTCGAAGCATCTCGGCGAGCGGGCCTTTCCGTGTGTGTTGACAGAAGATGTATGGTGTTTGGATGTGGCTGGGAGGTTGCTCAGCTGCGGGGCCGCCAAAGTAGGGCTGTGCCAACAACGCTTCGAGCAGGCAAGGCTGCACCTTGCACCTCCTCCTCCACAACCACACTTGCGAACGAGTTGTTGCTCCCAGAGGGCTATGACCAGCGACTGCGGTGACGATGGACGCATCCACTCATTTTCATGACACTGTCAGTGGTCAAATCACCATCGCGGCCCCGCAGGCGTCTCATGGTGGACCCTATGGCCCTCGAGCGTCGCCTGACAGTGGCCCGTTGTAGCATCCCAGAGCTTGACGGTGTGGTCCACTGACGCCGATGCGAGGCGCTGGCCATCGGGCGAGAAGGCCACCGACAGAACCACACCGCTGTGGCCCTCGAGCGTCGCCTGGCAGTGGCCCGATTGACAGCTTCAGGGCCGCTTTACGGGTGTATTCTACAAAGGCTCGGGTCAACGAGTACAATTACGAGCATATGGTGCACCTCAACGACCCGGCAGTACAGGTGGAGGCAAAGAATCGGGGCAACGGCGCAGGGCAGGCGCCAAGCGACAACGCTGGCAACCTATCTAACAGGTTCCCTGTTGCTAAAGGCGCCAGAGTGATGCTTACGACTAACCTATGGCAGCCAGCTGGCCTAGTTAACGGTGCCCAGGGTACTGTATACGACATCGCCTGGAACGAAGGCACCAACCCATGGGAAGAACCCCCGGCGATTATTATGGTGGATTTCGATAGCTACGACGGGCCGCCGTATCTAACAACGAACGAGGGCAGGAAAATCGTACCCATCCTTTCAGTCACGCGTGATTTCCTAGTGGGCAACGAGACCTGCGCTCGCACGCAGTTTCCCTTGATCGTGGCATTTGCTATCACTGTTCACAAATGCCAGAGCCTAACGAAGGATCAGATAGTTACTGACCTCGCTACACGCGACTTCCAGGCCGGTATTAGTTATGTTGCCGTCTCACGAGTTACCTCGCTGCAAGGCCTACTCCTTGAGGCGCCTTTCGACCGTCAGAGCCTCTATAACCACACGCCCACGGAAGGTTTATACGCCTCCGTTTCCAACGTACTGCGTTTGTGGCTAACTATAAGGCAGGGATGAAGATGCGCCTTGCTGACCAACAACGCCGTCAGGCTCAACAGCTGACCGATCCGCCGTATCCACCATGCTACATTGACTAAATGACGTTTTCCTATAAGCTACAGGGAAAGGGGAAATTCGATATACGGTATATAATTGATTGGGCCTGTCAGGAAGTGGTAAGGGGACCCCTATGTCTATCAGTCAACTCCCTGACTACAGGTTTGAAGTGGTTTAACAGCTGGGTATCGCCGCAGTTGAAAGGGGGGTTCTAGGGGTTCCCCTAGGAGAATTTAATAGCAGGTATACGGTATTTACCCTTCGGGCTGGATATTCAGCCGTTAAGTCCCTTGCCTTGGCAACTTAATGGGTGTTCGAAGTATTTTAACTTAGTAATAGGGCCCCTCTAATATCTCAGGGTTTTATATCTAACCTAGCGTGCTAAGTTAGCTTGCCTGAAGCTCCTGCTCTATATAAGCTAACGGGTATAGATTTTTTCTCATTGTCTACCCATTTTAATCTTTAGATCTACGCAGCAGTTAACAAACCTAATCACCTAGTTGCCAGCCTTTCCTCTTAGTTCTTAGACAAGTGTTTAAAAGTGTTAGGTCTGCTCTCTTATAAAAAGTGCTTTCAAGACACTCCCTGTCCTTAATAACAATTTCTAATTTCTTTAATTAGAACCCATTTTCTACAGACAATTCAGGACCAAGATTGGGCTTTTTCCTTCATTAGACAGAAAACTAAATGATCAATCTGATAATATCAATGTAAAAGTAAAAGAGTGTAAAATTTTATATAAAAAAGCATAGAGAAACTGGGGTTCTAAGGGAAGTCTGTCGCCTTTTGTCCATCTTCAAAGGTGGCCACTTGACTAAGGCTAGACCTCTTATCCCAATGTGATTGCTACCGCCGTCATAGTGGGTATAACGAAAGTAGCTACCTATCTGAAAGAAAGCTAGATAATCCTTCGCGGCTTTAAAACCCTTGTGGAATTCTAGTTTTGTCAGGTATACCATTCATACTTCTAGGTATACAATGGAGTCCTCCTTAAAAACAGGCACCTCCCGAAACAGTTTTGCCTCCAGTGGGGCGGCAACATTCCGCGAAAGCCGATGTGGCCTCATTTTCCTTTTAACTCAAGTTAGCTCTTGCTTAAGTCATAGTGGTCTCTAGAAGAACTGACCGAATTCTGCGAGAGCACTACCCCAGAGAAAACGCAAACTTTGTCCTTACTATTCCAACTTCCCTGGACATCGGGTTTATTATGAGGGAATGTAACGCCGTCGCCAGACGTACAACAAGTATTTGCAGTCGTATCAGCGACACCTTGATTAGATCCAGTACAATAACACTTGCTCCACTATGTATCAAGGTATATTAGTATAAATGTCTGATTGCATTGAAGTGATTTGAAATGAGGAGATTATCAAGGTAAGAAGAAGGGCTTATAGAGAGAAAGACATACAGCAGAAACGCTTGATGCGAGTAAAAAGACTGTCAAGGATACGTATGTCTTCATGATGGTATAGGTATGGTAGCTTTGGTAAAGATTGAAGCTGTTTGGAAACTGGGGGTCTTGATTTTGTTCTCTTACTCGCAGGCCCAGTGATATTTATATTCAAGAAATGTAGAACATTTACTGTAAAGTTGTCACAAGGTTCCGAATCCAGGCACTGAATGCGTTATTAGGCGGATGCTTCGGAAAGTTTAATACTGCTATCGCAAGTATGACGGTTAAGTTTCCTAGGATAATAAACCTGAACCGTGCTGGGGTTTATGTTAGCAGAAGTGGAGTACTTCTGATGTCATGTATAGATTGCAAGTATGGCCGTGACAGCAAGCAATACAACTGCCGAGATTTAAACTTTTCAACATACTCTTGTAAAATTAATTGCTAATGGAGAACTGGTAGCTAGGTAATGAGTTAGGGGTAAACGGGGCGAAAGCAAGACAGGGCCTGTCTTCCAGCCTACTCAGGAATATACGCTCCAAACGCGGCGCGTTTCGACTTTTCAGCCAATCGCAGCCTGTAGATTTCTCCCCTCGTTCGGGAGCTCAAAACGGGGCGCGTTTCCGCGCACAGCCGTTTACCTGCAAGTCAAAACACGTCGCGTTTTGACTTTTCGTAGCCCGTGCCATGCTTGCAGAGCGGAATTAAATCAAGTCCCCTGGCAAAAAGGAGGACGGCACGCGTTCATCGTCGCTTTCAATATCACAATAAATTTACACAGCTCTCTCTATATGGAATACTCTGGCACTGCTAAAGTGGAATAGAGATGTAAAAATATAGAGTAGTGCTATTCGGGCTGTATGATATTGTACGGCAGCCTGCAAGGCTTACTGTGTCAAAAATCAAGTGTTGCCTACGGCCACCCCATGGTAGACTGAAGCAATAGCCCCATAGCTGCTCTTTTCCCCACGCAACCACCCCACCCACCACTCACAGCGCAGGCCTTGCGCGAGCTGGAAAACACTGATACGAGACATATTTGATTGAGACGATCAAATCGCTGGTCTATTTTTTTCCGCTACGAGTAGGGGCGGAATTTTCGATTTTGTTGTGGATTTTGCTGAAGGCAGGTGGGGCTAACTATAAAGCGCACGTCTTCCATTTCAGTACTAACTTGCCGTATACCTTAATGATCAAGTCCGCTCTTTGTTGGGCAAATCTGAGCCATGGTGACTGTGACGGGAGCGCCCGGAGTACTGGAACCAGGGTCAGGGATCGAAACGTAACTAGGTGAGAGGGGCGGACCACCGCAAGGGTTTTAGGTATTACGCGTCCACACGCGCGCACGCCGGCCCGCATGCTCTCTTTCCACTTCACCGTACAGAGCAGGTTTTTTTTTTTTTTTTTTTTTTTTGGCAATACAGTGGCCTTGACCAACGTGTCCCTCTTGAGTTGATCTCATCTGGCCCGTGACAGTGGCCACGTTAGTTGACAGTTGCCCAGAGACTCGCTCTGGATGAAAATTATGAGTGTGATCAGATTTGTCTGTGCCCTCGCTTACAGGTGGATACCTCCTATTCGCAATTACAGAGGAGTTAAATTAATACGATCTCAGGCCATACGGAGGGGGCATTCGTAGTTTAAGAAGATGACCCAAAAAGGAAAGTTTTGATTTTTGACACAGTAGGCCTTGCAGGCTGCCGTAATATTGCTATCCGGGCTGTATTAATCACATGTGTCACATTTCGGGATATCGGATTTGAACGGCTGCTGCGGCAGTCAAGCTTTCTGTCTCTCATCATAGGCGTCCATCGCCACTTGCCTCGTCACCGGCCTCGTCGGCAGTCTAGTTTTCCCTTCAATAAGGTCAACAGCTAGATAAAGTCAAATAGTCCGTAGTATCCGGACCGTCTCGGCTGTCCGAGGTCATCCGAGGTCATCATCAGTCTCTTCGTCTAAGTCAGATACCCTAGTAACGAACCAACCCCCTTTCAACCACCCGGCCCCACCAAAAACAGCGAAATTGCTACTTTTTAAAATTACTATAACTAATTAAATAAAATATATTATCTAACTATTATTAGCTATTTATCTTACAAAATACCTAATTAAAAATATTTTAAATACTATTTTTATTTTTATATTATATCTATAGTTTTTTTTAACTTTAAAGTTAGAAAGCTCTAAATATTAAGGTTCTCTATATATTCTATATATTAAACCTTAATATTATATTATTATATTTTTAAGCTTTATTATATATATATAAATTCTTTAAAAAACTATTATAAAGTATTTATATCTTTTATACTAAGTTTATAGATTTACATATTTACTATTTAAATTTAAATAGCTTAAAAATGTATACTACTTTTAGTAAAAACTGTAGGGTAAATTAAGCTGTAAATTTTTAAAAAGTAAGTATAGGTTTAAATTTATCTATATAACTATATATTAGTATATAAATATATAAAACTCTTTTTATTAATATAAATATACTATTTAATTTTAAAAAGAATTTTATTTTTTAATAATAAAGCTTAAAAATCTATTTTTATATTGTTAAGGTTTAATATATACTGTATATCAGAAACCTTAACAATTAGAGTCTTCTGACTTTAAGCTTTTAAAACTTTATAATTAGCTTAGTAAAGTAATAATAAAGTAGAAAATAGTTTAATTTAGCTATTTTAGAAGCTATCTGATTTATACTAGATTTATGTTGTTTCTATATAATTAAATATTGTAATTTTAAAAAATAGCAATTTCGCTGTTTTTAGTGGGGCCGGGTGGTTGAAAGGGGGGTTGGTTTGTTACTAGGGTATCTGACTTATAAGACTGACCCAAAGCCCCTCATTAGATAGGAAGAATAGCAAGAGCTTCTCACACACATTATCACTTCCATCTGCTAGATGCAACAACATGACTACGCAATTTCTCAACTTCATCCAGCTAATGCTCTCCATTACACCAAAATTATAATGTCAGCAGGAAGATGCAAATACTATCAAGCAATTCAATTGAAATCTACACATTACAACAGCCTGCAAGCCCGGCTATGGCTAAATCGTTAAAAAACACGTATTTCCGTCGGTCCGACTAATGCTCCGGCTTGCTTGGCGTGCCAATTGAAGCTATCGCGACCGTGCAATTGAAGGCATCGCAGATGCGAGGGTGGTGGTGCGAGGCAGCCGCGACTGCGTAATTGAAGCCATCGCGATATCTTCAATTGCAAGGAATAGGGTGATGTTGCAAGGTCTGAATTGATAGAAATTGCTCCCTGGTATGCATGCCAGCTGTAAGCGAGGGTGGTCACGTGGGAAGATGCCTTTCCCGATGTAGCTAGACTGGTTAGGTCATGTGATATATTTCCTCTTTAGGTAAGCGGATTTTTCAACACAGCCCGGATAGCAATATCATACAGCCCGAATAGCACTACTAGTATTTTATTAAATATGTTTTCTCCAGTTCCTACCAATTGCAGGCGAAGACTACAACTGGATCAGGCTTATTATTTTTCTACTTAACGAACTTTAATTAAAATAAATACATTTCCTCTTGAGCTATTGTAAATGGATAAATGAAATCCCGGACCTGCTGCCTCCCTCGTCCGCGGCGCTTATATACTCTAAATTGGGAATGGTCTCTCTGAGCCGCCACTTCCCCCAGCATAATAGTCAGTCCTCCTTTCTGAACGAATCCCGGCATCTAACCCCAAGTCTCCCCCCTTCCCCCATGGCTTCATTCAGTACTTGACCGTCCGTGCGCCGAGATTTAGCACAGCCTGATGTGGCTGCTCGTATGCCGATGGCCCGAGAAACCATTGCCAATTGGGGAAGGCCCCTAATAACAGGAACTCGAGCCGCTAGATGATAAAACTGACTCAAAAGGCTATAGCCGCTAGCTGTCATTTGGCATCTCTCTGACCCTAAACTCCTTGTCCAGGGGAGGAACTTCATAGTATGTACAGTAGCCCTCATCCTCACGACGGAATGACTCTGCTTCCGTGTCCACACTGGCATTGACTATGATTGACCTTTTCGTGTCTTATTCACTCTTCTCTTGGCTTTCTCTTATGCCTTCTGACACTTAAGAATTGTTGCCAAATTATTAGAACCATGGATTGTGGTCTCACTCAGGCACCCTGAATAAAGGTCCTAGCGGTGGCGTTATTGCGAGTGACCCTGGCATGACAGGGGCTGCGGAGACGTCGTAGCCTGTGGGAGACTGTTTCTAGATGATACAGCCGATACTCGTGTTCCGAAGTGGCGGTCGTGGAAAGAAGGGTTAGAGGCAGTGATAATCTCTTTGGCCTAATAACGTATTAGGGGTATAGTCCGTAATTGCCGTCTACATGTGCCGGCAGAAGTCTTGGTCGGCAAAGCTCTAGCGTTCATAAGCCGGGTTGTCCTAAACGGTATAGTACCGGCGGCTTTGTAAAAGACCTCGCATTGGAATACCACTAGCATCGGAATACCATTAGCATCGGAATGCCTCTATATAAACCGTGCCAAATCCGCCGTTCCTTTGATAAGATGAAAGCTTGCTTCCAAGTCCCCAACACACGAAGTGTTTCCGCTTACGCTCACGCTCTCAGCCCAGGCACTTCTCACTCTTGACGAAATTTCTAACATCCCACCCGCCGCAATGAAGATCAGCCATCTTGCCACCATCGTGTTCGCTGCATTGGCCCAGGCCGATTGCCGACAAAAAGTGATCTGCTCTACGCCAAGTGGAATGATGCTAAGCCATCCTCAGGCCTGCCGTGCAGGAACTGATGTAACTAAGAGCAAATCATCTGGGCTATCATAAGGCTAATTTTTCGGATAGTACTGTACTCTGTCTCCAGGAGCTTGCCAGGTTGTAAGTCTGATATAGCAGAACCCACCCCTAAGTGTCTGGTGGCATTATAATTTAATACTCAAAATTAGGGACAATCTTGTCAAAATGTTGCAACCTGTGACGGCTGCGTTAGTAATGGTGGATGCAAGGTAAGCACATGATACATGACAGGATTGAGAATGGAGCCTAATTTCTTTCTAGACGTGCTATGTTAACTGCGTAGGTACCGAGCTGTCAACCGAACTTTCCCCCTCAACTAACTTCCATCTTAGTGCACGAAATAGTGAATCTGGGAAACTTTTGGCGGGGTATTCACAATAGCTCTATCAAGTTTGTCACCATCATAGGTTTCTTGGTCTATCCAAGCAACTTATAGATCCCACTGATGGAAGCGATTAGCTCAAGGCCTCTAGGTAGTCTTATGATACTCTGCTTGCATCTACTCCCGATATTTAATCGCAGTATGTGAAATGCTGGAATCTGCCTCGGACTGTTACAGTAACTACTTCCATGCTATATGTCTAACTGGTTATCCATTTACATTGAGTCGGTTATCTATCCATTCAATCGGTGCTATTCAAACCGTATCCTTTTCAGCTGGTTATGTAATTACTTCCAACACCCTTCAACTTCAAACATCCTCGAACCACCGGTGTCCCTTCTTCTGGTTCGCCCGCCACTTATCAGCCTGGACATCAGACCAGCCCTTGGTCTCCTGCATAGCCTGACTGAGCGTATTTCCAACCTCCTTGGCCATATTTGCAGTCCCGCAACTGTAAAAAGCAGTATCTTGATCGTGCAGCAGACTGAGAACCTCCTCACGACGTTGTCGGGCCATGTCCTGAACATACAGTGGGTCTTGAAAAGTGTCAACACTTTTTTCTATACCCCGCTTTCCCTCTACCTACATCATAATTAACATTCAACTTCAACGACAGATTATGCAGCCAGATTAGGTTAGAATAGTGTTATAATATTATTATTCACCTCATATAAGAACGAGGATTGTTTGGAGGTATAACTTAGACATGTCCGCTGCCTAGATCGCGCGCAATGAGGGCATTAGTTAGCATATGATTTATAGTGTAATATGAAGATATCGTAACTAATAAAGTGGTTAAGACTAACCTAGGTCTGGCTGGCTATATATACTAGGAGATTAGGAAGAAAGATAGATATTAAGAGTTATAAGATAAGACCTGTTAAAGGTCTTAGAGCAGTGGAAGGTAAGGTAATATTTAATAAAAGGATATATCTTAGTAAAAGATATATAGATAAGAGGGATAAGGTAACAAAGGTGCTTTAGTGTAATATAGTATAAAATAGTATATTGATAATGTCTATAAAGAAAAGAAAAGGGAAGAGAAAAAGAGAAACTAGATAGAGGGGGAAGCCCTTCTTTTATAGATGAATCAGGCCGGCAGTTATAGAGCAATCAAGACATATCATATACCAATCCGAAGCCCAAAAATCCGGCTTTCTAATGGTATCGCATTTGTCCCCATAGTCAATTGTAATGCCGAGATATCTTGATTTCAAAGCACGAATGAATTAAAAATCTTGATTTCAAAGCACGGACTGATATTCAGCCGATTGGCTATGCTTAGTAATACAGTAAACAGTATTATTTATACTGTGTTTTAGTATATTAGCCTATGACTTTTTATAGAATTTTATAGCCTCTTTTTAAGCTTATATCTTAACTAATAGCTAAGTTATATATATATTAATATAGTTATAGACTTTAACAAGACCTTTATATTTAAGTGAAGGAATTAATTAAGGAAGCTAGTTCAATTTATTTTAAGAAAATTATTTTAAGCTTTTTAAAGGAGGAAGGTATTATATATTATAAGTTACTTATCTGGCTTTTTATTAATAAAGCTATAATTATAAAATACTTTTATTTACTAAATAATATCTTTATAAGCTTTCTATCTGAAGCCATTATATTACATTTGCGTGCCGTGATATTCGCCGGCCCCGAGCGTTGCACCTGGATGGTGTCGGAAGCTAGGAACCTGGCTCGGGGCTAGCCGAGTCTTACGTGGTGAGCAGTACTCCCGAATGCGCCGGCCGTTGCTACTGCTCCCTTCCCACTGGACGGTGCTTCAAGTGCCTTTCCGAGCGTGTTGAGTGCGCCGGGCAGTAATCCAGTAGCAGGTATGCGTTGAAAAAGCTTGCAAAGGCTTGAAAGGAGTATGTCGAGTGTTTGGTGCAAAATGCCGTTGGTGATGCCCGGTGCCGGGAATATCAGCTGGCACTGCTGATCCCTTGGTGATGGGCGGTCGCACTACCTGGAGGCGAGGTAGGAACTGGTCCTCCTGTGTCCCGTTTTCAGGCGGGATCTAAGTGCGGGGGGATTTTATTCAGGGGCATTGTAGGCGGGTAAACCAGCCAAGTGGTCCCCGCACCAGCAATGTGGTCCCCTGAACAGTAGAGCCAGGCACCTGGACTCTTGCGGCTGGTAACTGACAAGCTGCCTCATAGCGGATCGCACCCAGACACAAGGCGGTGCAGACGGGAGGCTAGTCCCTTCGCTGTGCAATGAAGGTGTTCCCAGTCCCAATGCCGCTGCGAAGCCACGCAAACCAGTCCCACAGCAATGCCTTTGAACACGGAAACCGGTAATACCTGTGTTGTATGGGAGAACTGACTAGTCCCCCCACCTAGAGTCCCGGCTCAAAGACCAGTCCCAAGTTCTGCGGCAAAGCCTCAGGCATGGAAAACAGTAATGAACCAGCCTGGTGACTGCTCACCCATCACGAAGGATACCTGCAGGGACCGTAATACTGGTACCTCCTGGGCCTGGAGGCTGCGCTACTGGTCCAGAGAAGACGCCTAGAGAAGCGGTACTGGTCTCCGTGGTTTGCTTTTGCCCTGGGTACTGCTCCCCTGGTCTTCGTGGAGTGGTGTTACCAGCTTCAGATATTGCCCGTCTGAAACCATGGTTTCTATGGGGCCACTTGGTGCAATGGTACTGGTCTCCCGGTTAGTCTCTCGACCCCTAGGGAGCAAATCTGCCCGAGAACAGCAAGACTGTGCAACAGGTAAAATCCACAATCTTCATAAGATAGACAATCCAGATAATAACGATCTATTCATCAGAGGTAGAGGTGGGGAATACGAAGGCTTGGGTGGAAAACCACAGAAGGCCTTACGATGGAGGAAGGAGCTTATTCATGGCATCGCTTGATGATGGTGCGATGATGGGTATGTCTAGCGTCTCTATATTATTTCGTTCTATCTTTCTGTTGGCATGCTGCCCCTGGCCATCTGCCGCCGTTTCGCCTTTCGCAGCCGCCTCTGCTCTACTTGCCCTGACGACCGTAAGGTGACGCCATGAACCGTCTGAACATGGTTTCGGAAGTGGTCCAAATGTTGGAGTCAGAGATCTCTGCACCACGGAGGACATCCAGATCATCCTCAAATTCGTCATTATCCTCGCCGTCCTTAGCCCCATCCGCATTCTCCGTCAGATCGCCCTTATAGTGGTGGAGTACAAACTCGGGAATACCCTGTAGATTGAAGAAGCTCATAAGTGAGAGCAGGTTCGCTACAGATGGTCTCTTGCGGCGTATCTGTTCAAAGGTGACTTGCCACATTGTAACCATAGAGTTAGAGACGGTCTTATTCCGTCGAAGATCCCCTGCGTTGCTATTAAGGAGGCTGCTCTTCTTCTTATTACTTTCCCGAAAGGCGTCCAGGTATATCTTTACTGATATACAGAGGGCGCAATAGTTAATATATACTGCCGCTTGGGTAATAGCCAGCAGGATATAATCTAGAGTATAAAGAAGATTAGCAGCAGTATTCTTATTAAAGTCTTTCTGTAACTTATTATAGAAAAGCTAAAAAGCTTAGGTATTATCTATAGCTAAAACCCTATAGACAGCCTTATAGCTACCTATTAGCTTCTTAGCAGTATCTATACTGTATAAGGTAATAAGAATAATTTTATTATAGTATTTCAGTAGGAAGACTATAAGTAGCTACTATACACTTAGTATAGTAGAATTTTTATTAGCTAGATAGTATACTATTCTATTTCTTCTAGAGCTAAAGCTAGAGTAAAAAAAGTTAATATTATTAATATTATCTAAGACTATTAACTACAGACTAGCTTCTCTCTCTCTATAGCTAGTTATAAATTAGCTTAAGTATATTAATATTAAGATTATTTTACTTAGGCAGCTATAAATTATCTGTAATAGATTAGTATACCTCTTTAAATCTTACCTTTAAATTTATATATACCTAGAAGATATAGGTTTACAGTAATATATTCTAGATATAATATACAAATTAAATAGCAACCTGTAATTTACTATAGCCAGTTAGTATAATAATAGTCTGTATAAGCTTATTAGCTACTTCAGCTTATACCTAAATCCACCTATACTAATAAGAGCTATATAACTAATAGAGCCTATATATTGCTCCTCTATCTACACTATAATATTAGGTCAGTTAATAAAGTTAGAATTATATTTAAATAGTAGGCTAAAGTAGAGTTTATAAGCTATTAATATATCCTCTTTAGGTTAGAGTGAAATACTATTAATTCTCTGCTGTATATTAAGCAGAATTATTCTATAAAAATAATCTTATTAGTCTATTCTATTATACTTAATACATTCAGACAGTTTACTAGTTTATATTTAGTTAATTTATAGACCTAAAGTAATAGTCTGTTTATAGTATTTTAAGTTAGAGATAATATTGCTAATCTTCTTACTATTAAATAGCTACTTAAGAATATAAAGTCTGAAATAGTATATTACCTTATAGGCCTTATCTAAATCCAGCCTACTCTACAACTAGACTAGCTCTAATATACAGCTATTAATAGAGTTAACCAGTTTTTCGCAATATTATAAGTACTTAATTATTCTAGTTATTAAATAGATACTAAACACCCTAGAGGGTTATATTTAGGTTGTCTAACCGGCTTTAGAAGCATATAATATTAGCTCTAGTATTTCTAATAGCAGTAGAGTACTAGAGGCAGAAGATAGCGACTTTAGCGGATAGGTCGATAATTGTAATAATACTTACAGTAAGGCCTACAGTATCGGCTATAGCATGCAATAACATACTAATAGTTAGAAAAGTAGTTTTAAGGGAGTCAAATTAGTGTATTAACAGCCCGAGATAATAAGGGAGGGGATCTAGTAATAATACTAAAGTAAGTGCCCAATAAGACTGCAGCGTAGCTGAGTTACAGCTTCAACTTCCGCTAAGGAGATAGAAGCACTTTCGTGCATTTTGCAATAATTAGCCCGATACACTACATTGCTGTATTGGGAGAGAGGCAACAGCTAATAGTGAAAATGAGTATAAGAATCTGTTATATAGAGGCGCTTGCTCCCGTCGATGTCCACAGTCAGCAGTCTCCTAGCGCTGCTATCGGGCATAGCGCGTCGTGGACGCATTAGGTCGCTCACTGATCCGTGGGCGACTGGAGTTTGACGCACGGGGCGATTGTCAAGGCCTGTCCCAGATTAGTGGGCACGGGATGGGTCGCTTAGCCCGGGACTCGTCCTGGCTACCAATCGAAGTGTTCAGCACGCAAGAGTATGCCGACAAGATAACTAAGCTTCTCATACGGGCTGCCTACATTACAAGATCTTGAAAGCTGGTGCCAGTACCAGCCCCACTAGGCTGAGCAGAATGAGCGTCTGTAGGCACGCGCCCGAACTGGCATCCCAGATCTTAATAGTCCGATCGTACGAGCTCGATGCGAGCCGCTAGCCATCCGCCGAGAAGACGACTGAGGTTGCCTTGTCATCGTGGCCCTCGAGCGTCTATAGGCACTGCAGCACAAGTAACAGGAAGTTACTGCCCCAACAGATGATCTAGATTATCGCCTGTGTTAGTAGCGGCGGGGTATTGTGAGTTTAAAAAGTATTACTTATCACTATTAAAAGGTAATTAGCTTTACTATTATTTAATTGTTATATGTCTTAACTGGTGTAACACTTAATAATGTTAGACAGTAATAATACTGTAATGCTATCTATAAGATACCTCGCTCTCTCTTATATACTTATATCTGCAGATAATACTGTAGATATTTTAATTCTTTTTCTTTTATTTTTATTACTTAAGTAGTAAATATAAACTCTTATTGTTAATATTGCCTTTACCTTAATTATATAAGCACTTTTTAGAATAGTATATTAAGGCAGTTAATTAAGTATTGGGTTCCTTAAGTTAAATAAACTTAACTCTAGTTATTAGAAGAGATATAACTCTTTAGAGGCAGTAAATATAGTAGCAAAAAATAGCTTTAATACTGCAGGATATAGTATATCTGCCTAAAGACTATTTTTTTCCAGCTTTTTATATACTAATAAGTAACTAGTAAATTAAAGTAAAATTATAAATAAGTTATATAAGGAATATATTTAGTATCTATTTTACTTCCAGTAGTTATATAGCTTATAGACCTTTATTTTCTAAATTTAAAGAGAAATTAAAAACTGATTTATATATAAATTTAGCTATACAGTTTATTACTCTTAATAGTGTTAATTATTCTAAACAGTCTTATTAATAAATATCTAAATAGGCTATAATATATAGTTATAAGCCCTCTAAAGATATTTAAATTAATATAAGTATTATACAGAAGGAAGCTAAACTATTAGTAAGAAAGATAAAAGAGATAAACTATTTTCTAAATAAGAAGATATAGTATAAAACTATAAAGAGCTACTTAAACTAAAGGCTTACTAAAGAAGAATATATTAATATAGTTAGATTAATAATTAAACTCTAATTATCTAAGGATTTATAAGAAGTTAAAGAATACTATATTTTATATTTAAGTAGAGAAATAAGTAACTTAAAATCTTAAAGCTCTAAAGGTTATAATTTTAGTTATAGATATTATAGGCTATATAAATAGAAGTAATTATCTTTTATTAGCCTTATAATTAATTAATCTCTTTTTTCTATAACTGTTATTAATTTTAACTACTTTCTATTTTAAGTAGTGTCTGTATTTTCAGCTATTCTTACTGTGTTTGAAAAGCTATTTTTAACTGCCCTTAAGGCTACTTTTTTTAAATTTAATACACTAATTTATTATAAGTAGAAATTTCAAAGTGAAAAAAGCAGTCTATTTTTAGCTAAAATCTTATATAAGGATTTTATATATATATAAAGACACTTAGAAAACTAATTAGTTAACTATATAGAATATTTTATATAATTAAGAGAATTTTATAACTTAGTTATAAGAATCTATAAAAGTTTCTATTTTTATTAAGATTTTATATAAATACTTTTAAAAGAATAAACTATTCTAGAAGAACTTAAGCTCTCTCTATATCTCTAGTAGAACTAACTACTTTAATATAGTTTTTAAGCTATTACTATATCTTTATAATCTCTTTAGCTTCTTCTTTTAGATTTTTTCTAAATCTTAAGGTTCTCTAGTAGATTAACTTAACTTCCTTATATTATACCTCCCCTAAAGTTTCTAATTTAAGCTAATACTATAACTTAACTCTTAAAGGGACTTAAATTAAAATCCTAAAGTAAAACTATTATAGTATATAGAACTATTTATTTTAGAGTCTTTACTATTTAAAAAAAGCTTAAGTTTCTATTCTTTCTCACTATAACTTTTATTTTTAAAAGACTAATAGTAATAATAAGAGCTCTAATTATATATATAATATAGTCTGTATTTTCAGTTAGAAGCTTTCTTATAAATATCTAGTAGAAAGCTAACCTAAACTATTTCTATTACTAAAAGTAATTTAATTTAAATTAGTAGAAGTATTTATTGGGAAATTAGTATTATACTTTTTAAGAGATATATCTTTTAGGTATATTTAGTCCCTTTTAGGGCACTTATATAGAGAGAGACTATTTCTTAAAATAGAGAAAGATATTATTTATAAGTATAAAACTTAGAAGGTAAAGTTTAAAAGGCAATAGAATAAAAGAATTAAAAGTAATAGAAAGATATTATAAATTTATATTCTCTTAGAATAAGCTAAGCCTATAAATAAAGCCCCTAAGTTAATTAGAGTAACTTATATAAAGAGAGTATATTATATATATAATATTATAAACCTAAAAAAAGGCTGTTTCAGTCTATATAGCTATCTTCAGCTAGATAGTATAGAGATATAAAAATAGATATTCACTCTATATAGAAAGAATCTAAATATAATAATATTACTTAATAAAATAAGGTAGTATCTATAAAATAGTTAAACCTTTTTATACAGCTATTTTACTTTATATCTTAAGCTTATTAATAATAATATCTTTATTACTTAAGATACTACTAAAGCCAGTTTAATATCTCTAGATATAAGTTAGTATCTATATATATTATTAACTTTTAAGCTAGCTAAATTAGCTGGAAGATTTTCTACCTCTATAATTTCTATTATACCTTACTTAGTATAATATTCTAACTTATTAGTCTCTTTATATTATTAGCCTACTAGACTAATATAATAAGAGTTAGTTTTATAATTATTTATCTATACTTTAGCTATAGTAGTCTCTTTTAACTATTCTGCTAGCTAAGGTTAAAAGCTACTAATAGTAAGGTATACTTCTTACTTTATACCTTTTTAATATTCAGTTTATACTAATACTCTTAGGATTATTAACTCCCCTTCTATTATATTTAACCTGCTTTTAGCTCTAATTAGTATATTTTAAAATATATTCTTTTTTAAAAATATACTTTATATATAGGCAGATTAAACTAATATCTAAGAGTTCTTAGAGTAGTATACTATACTTTCTTTTTTAGCTTTTAATATAGTTCTTTAAGTTATTTAGTTAGTAGAGAAGTAGTTTTAATAGCTAAGCTATTAATATAAGTTAATAATAAAATCTATATCTTTTAACTCTTCTAGCTGCTACCTCTTACTTAGTATAATTATATTAATATTCTTTTTAGCCTCTTTATAATATAATCTAACTGATTTATTAAGATATAATTTCTAATTTTTAAGTTTATTTTACTTATATTTATAAAGGTACAGTAAGTAATACTAACTTTAGATAATAAGTTAAATATATATAAAGAAAGAGAATTCAGCTATTTAATAGTATAAGTTAAGTAAGATAATTTAGCTAGCTTATTAAATAAAATATACTAAGGTATTCTTATAAAAGTACTCTATTTATCTATTATAAGAATTTTTTTTAAGTTTTTTAAAATATATAGAAAGCTATATTTAAACTCTAATAGAATCTTAATATAAATCTTAATAATAAAATTATTAAAGTTACTAATAGTAGTATACTTTAAATTCTATTTCTTACTATATATTGAATTTTTAATATAATTAATTAAGTAAAAAAAGATATTAAAGAAAATTTTATACTTCTTTTTTTAAATAAGTCTCTCTTTCTATATAATTTTCTATAGCTCTTTAATAAAAAAGCTTATCTTCTATAGTATAGATAGTAAGTTTCTAAAGTGTATTTCTTTTAAATACTTTACTGCTAAATAAATTAGATTTATTAGTATAGATAAAAAAGCTTTTATACCTACTTATTGCTTTTTACCTTCTATTTGCCTCTTTCTTATATTTAATACTTTATTAGAAGTATCTGTATTTTTTATTTACTGAATATTAAAAAAGAATTTTAGTTGCTAATTTCTTACTAATAAATAACTCTCTTAAGATTTAGTTAGAAGTAGATAGAGCAGTAATAAGACTCTATAGAATACTTATAATATTAGTTATATAAATATATAATAAGTTTAAGAGATAGATATTAAAAGACTAAAATAACTAGAAAATTTATAGACTTTATAGTTACACTTAAGATTGCTAATATAGTAAGCTAAGAATAATAGCTACTAATAGTAAGATATACTCTTTATTTTATATCTTTCTTAATAATATTCTCTTAGTAGTAAAGTCTGCTTAATATACAGTATTAATACTTACTCTTTCTTTTAGTAATATATAGTATAACTACTATATAAGGTAAAAAGAGCTATAATTTTAATCTTTTAGAAATTATACTATAATAGAGATATTTTCTTTTAGTATACTTATAGCTGCTTTTTAATATCTCAGCTAATAGATACTATAGTATTATTCTAAAGGAGTACTCTATAATAATTTTAACAGCTATATATAACTAATAGATAATTATATAGAATTATTAAAAAACTATAAATTTACTAATAGCTAAGTTCTATATAACTATCTAAATACTCTTTAAAAAAGCTATATACTTAGTATATAGCTTTCTAATAATTTTCTCTTAATATTAAATCTTATTATAGATAGTAAGAATAACTTATATAATTTATAGTTCTAATTAACTTTAATATAAAAGGGGTCTATTTAGTGGAATAATATAATATATATAGATAAAAACTACCTAATAGTATAATATAGACCTATAGAATATAATAATAAAAGCTATTAACCTTAGTAAATACTGTAAGATTATATCTTTACCAGTATTTATTATAATACACTTTCTATATAAAAATTAATAAAACTTAAGTATAAACTTAAAGAGGGTATTACTAAAAATAGAAGGATATATACTTAGGTTAATCTCTATTTATATATTTAATACTTTCTAATTATTCTGTTTTTATAATTAAAAACTAGCTATATAATTATAATTTTAACTTTTATTATAATAAGTCTTATAAATTTTATATTAACTATATTAACAATAGTATTTAGCTTTAATACTATAGTAAATTTATTAATATCTATTAAAGTTAGCCTATAGTATCTAAATATTTAATAAAACTACTAAAATATAAGCTTAGTATCTATAGTTTCTCTATTATTATCTATAAGATATTCTTATATATTTATAGCAGTAGTAATTATATACTGTATAATTACTATTAGACTTTTATTTATATTTACAGTTTTAATATAAAAATATAGAGATTTTTAGTTAATATACTTAAGCTTTTTTATAATTATCTTTAGTATAATTAGTAAAGTAAATATATATTCTAGCTTTAATATAATTCTAATAATTAAAAGTACTTATATATTAGTAGTTTTTAAAGTTAAAAACAAATTATATTTACTCTGTAGCCTTTTATATTCCTTTTAGTAACTACTAAAATGCTATTTATTATTAATACTATTATAGTTTTTTAAAATACAGTATTTAATAAACTCTTATTAGTATTTACTATTATTTTCCAGTTTTAAATAGTATTAAAATAAATACTTATTATATTAAGTATTTTAGGCCAGTTTATAAAAATTAAAATTATTATATTAATTAAAACTTTAGTAATAATAGCTAGTACTATAGCTTTTAGAATAAAGTTAGTAATAAGTAGGTATATTATATATATTAAGCTTCTAGCTAAAATTAAATTTATACTAATAAATTCTTTTAAATATTTTTAAAGCTTATAACTTTCTTATATATTTTATACTAGTTATTAAAAAGTTATAAATAAAGAGTTTTAAATAGAAGTCTAATTTTAACCTGCTATTATAGCTCTAGTAAATAATAAAATTTAGAGTATTTTCACTAGAGGTATTAAGCTAGATTTAACTTCAGAATATATCTATTATAAATAAGTTAGAGGTATAATAAAGTATATAGTTATAAATAATATTAGGAAGAATTAGTATAGCTTTAAAATTTATAGGCTAGTAAGAGTAAAGAGGTTTAATACTAAAATATACTGAGATTATAGAAGGAAAGTTATCTAATAGCTAAATAAGACTTTTAACTCTTTAAAAAGATACACTTTAGTAACTATAACTATATTATAATCTAGCTTAAGAATAAAATACTAATACTGCCTAAAGGCACCTATATTAGTAATCTGTATTATAGAAATTAACATTGTTATACTGTTATTTAGGGGAGTCTTATAAGATAGATAGACTACTTACTTAATACTATCTAAACTTATTAGTCTTCCTCCTACTTATTACTATATTATACAAGCACTTTAAATAGCTGGGCTCTCTAGGCCTTAAAGTTAGTCTGTCAGTCCTTTAGCTGTCTAGAGTACTTAAACCCCTTTCTGCCCCCTCTCCTTTTCTTCTCCTTTCTCTTCCTTATCTATTAATCCTCGCTCGCTTTAACCTCGCCTGACTATTTTGCCACCCGACTAGTCTGTCATTTAACCAGCCTATTACCTAACTAAGCAACCCTCAATAAGTAATAACTGACAACCTACTACTCACTCTAGCTAGCAGTACTACTACTGCTATAGCCTCTTAATACTAGGTACACACTATTGTAACTTAAAGAGTCTGGTGCTAACAGTCTCAGCTTAACTATATTAACCTCAAAAGTGGATAGCTTTAAGTCCCTAATAAAAATAACTAGCTCTAACCTTATATTACTACTATCGTCCAAGCTAATATATCAGTCCTTCCGCCTTAATATCTCAACTACTTTCACTTTTCTAATAACCTCCTAGAAAAGCTTATAAAGTATACTAATACTATTAATATCTTTTTTGCCTACTTAAGAGGCTAACTTACTCTTACACCCTACACTAACTATTATAAGAGCTACAACTGTAATAGTAGTGCTATATTCTTTCCTAATTGTGTTTTTCTCCTAACCTATTAGGACTTTACTTATACCTCTTATATATATATATTACTATACTGTTAAGTGCTCTTTTAATATTCTTTATACTAAATACCTTAATTAATTTTAAGAGAAAATCTAAGTTATAATTAATAACCTTAACCTAGTAGCTTTAAGATAGCTAGAATAAGAATATTTACTGTTAACTTTCAATTTATACTGTTCTTAAACTATCTAGTAATATTATTAATATTCTAAAAGCAATCTCGCCTATAAGTTAGTACAGTCTATATAGAAGCTCTTCTTTATATTTCTGCCTAATACCTCTAATATAAAACTCCTAGATAGAGGCCTAAATGTTTCTATATCTAACTGTTTCTATTTAGAAGATTTAGAACTTCTAAATAAAAAGCTTTATACTAAGAAAAATATAATTATTATTAGCAGTATTAGTATCTTAACTAATACAGACAGTAAGTTTTACTTCTATTCTACTATTAGTAGCCTCTTTAAACTAAACTGAATAGTTTCTAACTATTAGAGTTTCTCCTACTTAAAGAAATCTAGCTGTATTGTATATAGTATATCAGCCTATTCTATACTGAAGTTAGCTAATATACTATATATTAATATCTTATAGAAGTTACAGTCTAGCTGAAAAGCTCTATTTACCCTATTTAATACCTTTACTAAGTATCTAGCTCAGTCTAATTATCTTTAATACTATTACACTTAGAATATTAATTATCGCTAAACTAAACTCTCTTATCTCTTCCAGAAGACAATATAGCTCTATAGCTAGGCAGATATATTAGTCTGCTATTTAAGATCTTTACACACTATATAGGTTACTCTATAGTTCTTTCTATAATAGGTTCTAGCTTTCTATTCTTTATATAAGTAAGATTAAAGAAAGTAGGTTATAATATATATGTAAAGACAAGCTGTAGGATTTCTCTAACTAAATATTCTTCTCTATAGGGAAAATTATTCTAGTAAAAATAAGATTACAGCTGTATTTAACTGTAATCTGATACAGCCTATTAACACTATCCTAATTATCAGAATAAAGTTATTAATTCTTTTGCTAGTGAATTTCACTAAGTGTCTCTATATAGTAGTAAGGGAAAAAGGTTTGGAAAATCTAGTTATATAGGTAAGTAAGAAGTTATTAAAGCTTAAAAAGAACTTTTAGTCTCTTATTAACTTTAAGTATCTTAAAGACTATAATAATTTCACTTTAATAATATCTATATAGATAATATATATAATAAGTAAGTAAGCTAAATAAGTAAGTAGGCTAAAAATCCTAACCTTTAAAATTAAAACTTTAATAAAAATACAATAATATCTTAAATTAATTAAAACTAATTACTATATTTTTCTCTAGAGGTCTTAATAACAGTCTAATAGATTCTTATATTATAACTAGCCTTTTTATAAGTTCTATAGTATCTTTCCCTTAGTATTACTAATCTCTTTTAACTACTACTTCTTAACGATTTAGCTGCTATTTATATATTAATATCTCTTTAATCTATTTTACCTCTTTTCTTATCTATAGTTATCTTCTCTTTATTCTGTAGGTAGATTCTTTTTACTTTATACTACTTACTAAAAGTCTTATTTATCTATTAAAGAATTTAGTTTTCAGACTTTAATAATACTATTTAATATATTATTGTTTTTATTCCTTTAGAAAATAACTTAAGTGCCTTAAGAATAGATACTAAAGAGCTACTTTAATGCCTTTTTATTTATCTTTTAAGGTATTTAGACTGTAAACTAATCTTAAGTACTATTTTTAGAGTCTTTAAGACTTAAGAGTTAAAAAGGCTAACTTTCTTTACAGCTAGTATTAGAGTCTATAGCTATATATTAAACTTTAATATAATATTTTCTAGGTTTAAAAGAATAAATCCAGCTCTTTAAAAACCTCCTTTAATATTACTTTTTATTATAATAGCTTTATAGGCAGTATAAAAGGCTAGAAAGAACTCAGTCTTTAAAATATAAATTATAGAGTATCTAATTAATTACTTAATTACTTAACTATAAGCTATTTTAAGCAGCCTAAAGTATTTAATATTAAGAGGCTAGAATAGATAAAATAAATAAGGCAGTATATAAAGTATAATAATATTATTCTTTTTATAATATTTCTTAAAGTTAATAGAGTAGTAACTTTTATACCTATTAAAAATTAGAAAATAATAGTAACTAGTTAATTAATTCTTTATATACTAATTAAAATACTTAAACTACTTAAAATCTATTTTATTATCAGTTTAGCTATTTTAAGTTATTATAATAGCCTAATTACCTAAAAGATTATATTTTTTAGTACTAGCTAGTAAGATAATATTAGCCTGTAACTATAATAAATAGCTAAATTACTTAGCCTTCTATATTAATTACCTAAATAACTATAATCTATTTTCAGTTTTCAGACTAAACTGATTTTAAATTTCTATATCTATCTGTATCTATAATAACTATTCTACTTATAATTATACTTATTATAAAGTCAGTTTTATTAAAATTATAAATATTAGCTAAATTAATACTATATTTTGCAATTATATTCTCTATAAGCTAAAACTAATTATAAATAATAGTTAGATTTTTATATTTAGCCCTCTAATAGTTATATTTATAAAAAAAAATATATCTTAAGGTCTAATTATTATTTAATAAAGTTAGAAGCTTAATACTTACTGATAGATAATATATTACAGTTAGTAAGCAGTTAGTTAGCTATTTTTTTAATACTATATAGTTATAGAGGAAATTCTTATAAATTTAAATTAAGAATAAACTGAATAATAATCTACTTCTCTAAATTAAATAGCTTATATAATTTAGAGATAGTATTATATTAAAACAGTATATCTATCTACCAGTAATATAAGATATTATAATATATATTATAGATCTCTATAGCACTCTAAATATTTAATTTTAAGTTATTTTAAAGAGCTTAAAAAGTAAGAAGAATATTTCCCTCTTTATTTAATTAAGATATCTTTAGTTATTAAGAATTAATTAATTAATTAAAAAGATAAAAAATTAAGAGATTTTTAGCTTACTTACTTATTTAGCCTACTTACTTATTATATATATTAGAGTTTTTATACTAATTAACTTTCTATCTATTAAACTCTTTAAATTAAATTATTTAAAGTAATATACTTATATAGATAAGTCTATATATAGCAGTATTATAAAGTGTTAATAAATAATAATTCCTTAGAGGTTAGAGTAGATATTAATCTGTATTAGGGAAAAAAAATTATAGTTAGTCTATTAGCTATATTTAGAATAAAAGATAATAAATATAGCTATATTGCTATAGATAAAGCAGTATATATATATAAGCTAAGTCTATATAAGTTAGGACTCTTAAAGGTGGATTTCTATATACTATTAGGACTTACTGTAGCTATAGTAGCTTATACCTTTTAAGCTATAAGAAAGGCAGTAAGATTTATCTAAGTATATACAGAAAGATATTATATATAATAGAATATTTTAAAACCAGTAAGTAATATACTATTTACTTCTATTTATATAAACTAGTTAGCACTTAAATAGCTAGTACTATTAAATAACTTCTAATAGAGTCTATTTAACAACCTTAGTACTAGAAGTCTATATAGTACCCCACTTTATATAAGATAAGAATAGCTATATTCTCTTATATATTTATAATAGCTTCTCTTTATATAGAAAGCTTAATTTAAATAACTCTATAGCAATAAGATACACTATTTATTTATAGTGCCTACTATAATAGTATCTATATTATACTTGAATTTATATGTATAAATTTAAGCCTAAAAATACTAACTCTACTTTAGGTAGTAATATTTATACTTAATTTTATATAGATATAAAATGTTAAACCCTTTTATATAGTTCTGTTATTATCTATATAATAGAGACTAAAAATAGTTATATACTAAGTGTTAATTTCACTTTAGATCTTTTCTTTTTTTATATTAATATAGGTAATACTACTACTCTAAGCCTGCCTAATAAATAAATAGTAAAAAAACGAAATTTAAATATTAAAACTGCTAGTTAAAAATAGAATATAGAATTTTACTTTATAAAAGAAAGTTAAAAAATAAAAGGGAGTATATAGTGTGATAATATAACTATATAGTAATATAGTAAGACTTACTATATATAGAGTAAAGTTTTAAAATTATCTAGTGGGTAAATATATTTAAAAGATAGCTAGTATTTAGCTTTTTAGTAATATTAATACTTAAAATACTAAGGTATTAGAAGATACTATAAAAAGCTTACTTACTATTTAAATATACTCTAGCTTTAACTATAGTACTTTAGGGCTATTCTATCTATTTAATCTCAGTATTAAGTTCTCTTTAGTAACTTTAAAAATATTTACAGTTTTAAAAAAAGCTATTTTAAAGAAATAGAAGCTGCTAACCTCTAGAAGTTAAATTGCTTTATTAATATTAAGCTGTATTTAGTTATAGAAATAGAATTATTCTAAGATATCTATTTACTTTCTTAAAAATATAAATAGGTAATTCTAAATAAAATATTCCTAGAATATCTAATAGTAGTTAAATTCTGCTTTTATAAATAAAGTATTCTTTAAACACTTTAATAAAAGTTAGATTTTACTTTCTGCTTTTAATTATTTCTAGAATATTTAATAGCAGATAGTAGTTATATTTTATATTCTGCTTCTAATTATTCTTAGGATATTTAATAGTAAATAGTAGTTATATTCTGTATTTTACTTCTAATTATTTTTAAGATATCTAATAGCAGTTATATTCTATATTCTGCTTTTAATTGTTTTTAGAACACTTAATAGCAAATAGTAGTTATATTCTATATTCTGCTTTTAATTATTCCTAGAATATCTAATAGCAAATAGCAGTTATATTCTATATTCTGCTTCTAATTATTTCTAGAATACTTAATAGTAGATAGTAGTTATATTCTGTATTCTGCTTTTAATTATTTCTAGAATACTTAATAGTAGATAGCAGTTATATTCTGTATTCTGCTTTTAATTATTCCTAGAATACTTAATAGCAAATAGCAGTTATATTCTGTATTTTACTTTTAATTATTTCTAGAATATCTAATAGCAGTTAAATTTAGCTTTCTACTTTTAATTTATTTTTAGAATATTTAATAGCAGTTAGATTTTACTTTCTGCCTCTAATTATTTTTAAAATACTTAATAGCAGTTAGATTTTACTTTCTGCCTTTAATTATTCCTAAAATACTTAATAGTAGTTAGATTCTGCTTTTTACTTCTAAATATTCCTAAAACACTCTAATAAAAGTTAGATTTTACTTTTATAAATAAAGTATTTCTAAAACACTTTAATATTCAGTAGCTATTTTATTTAGAAGATAACTTTAGCTGCTATAAATTCTTACTTTTCTTCTATCTATCTTACTAATAATACCTCTTATAAATTAAGTATAGAAGGATTTAATACTAATTGTAAACTGTATTAAATTTTAAAGTTAAATAAGTAGTAAGCTTAATAAATAAAATAAAAAGTAAAGGTAAAAGAGAAAGTAAAAAAAAAGAACTTAATTACTATAGTAACTAAACTTTAGATAAGTAAAATTATATTCTTTATACTTATACTATATAAGTTTTCTTTACCTTTTTTTTATACTAGCTGCTAGTTTATAAACTAAGTTAAAAAAAATAGTATTAAATAAAGATAGATATTAAGAATAATTTTAAAACTTATAAAGTTAGAGTTTTTAGTGTTAGTATACTTTTTCTAAAGGTATATAAACTTAAGAGTTTCTAAAAGTTCTATAAAAATTAATTTTAAGGCTATTTAAATAAGTATTCTATAGTATAAAGCCTTTTAATATAAGTAACAGTATTAAAAACAGACTTAATATAGCTTACTAAAAGTAATATTAATAATAAAGATATTAAAAAGATTAATACTATATATAACTATAAAACTTATATATTTTTAAAGCTAATTTTACTGTAGTAAATTAAATATATCTTATTATATAAGAAATAAAGTAATATTTAAGATATTATTAAGCTAAAGTTTAATAAGTTACCTAATAATTTCTTAGGTAACTTACTATTAAAAAAATTTAAGGCTTTCTTTTTTCTTAGCTCTATACTTACTCAGCCTTAAGAAAGACTAATATAATATTACTACTAAATATATATACTTTTTTACTAGCTGATATTAGCTATAATAAATAAGATAAAGTAACTTAGGAATATTCTCAGACTTTATTCTCATCTTATTAAAAACTGTTAGAGATTTATTAATTAGATATCTTATTTTATTATAATATAGAGTTTCTCTCTTTTTTAAAATTACTCTTTAGTAGAATACTCTTATTATTTAGTATAAAATAATCTGGATTTTTTACTAGTAAATTAATCTACTTAGAAGAATAAGCTACTAATAAGAATTATATTAAAGCTACTAATTAAGTTAGGTAGCTATATTAAGAGAATTAAACTTTAGCCTCTAAGTAAAAAATAACAAATTCTTTAAGCTTTATTCCTAAGGAAAAAATAATAAAGAATTCTTAAAACTCCCTAAAGTAAGTATTTTCTTAATAAATAACTAAGTTAGTCTTCTATTAGTTCTCTTATAGAGGTTTAACTATTAATTAAAAAGCTATTTTAATTTATTTGCTATTTAAATATATTCCTTAGGCTATAGCAGCTTTAGGCTATAGAAATTAACTTTAAGGCCTCTATTTAAAGCCTAATAGAAGAGTTTACTATAGAGTAGTAAACAGTAAGATAGTAAGTTATTACTCTCCCTAATAGTGTCAGTAAGATTAATAAATAGATAGAAAGATACAGTAAGATAGAAGAATATCTTAAAAGAGTCTATAAGTTACTAAATAGTAACTATACCAGATTAATTTATATATTATAGCTTAAGTAAGAAGTATTAATAAAGGCTATATCTATAAGTAGGAAAAGAGAGAAAAAAAGTAAAAGTAATATTTTTCTAATAGAGGTTAGCTGTAATTAAGTAAGTACTAAGGGAATTTTCCTTTAGTACTTATAGAGTAAAGAATATATAGAGCTTATATATAATAAATCTTATATATAAGCTTTACCTTAAATACTAAGGCCTACTTATTAAGTAAATAGATATATAGATTATATAGTTATAGTAGTATTCCCTTTTTAAAAAAGGTATCTTACTATTAAGTGTATTTAGTAGGCTTAAGTACTTAAAATAAAAATATAGAATTACTACTACTATATACTATACTAACTTCTTATAGAGCTTTAAATATATACTATAAAAATACTAGTTATATTTAGCTTTTCCTTCTAATAATATTATTACTACTTAAGTTAAGTTTTATTAAAACTGGTTTTTTATAGAAATAGACTTATTAAGATATATTGTATATATAATTATCTTCTAGAGCCTCTTCTTATTATTATAGAGTTTTTCTATTATTAATTCTTTTTTAATAACTTACTGAACTTATTTTAATTTATCTCTCTAACTAGGCAAAAAGTATATAAATAATATAAAAAAGACACTAGGGGATTTATACTCTATTATAAAATAAAGTTAATTATAGAGGCTTATCTTCTAAGTAAAATACCAGCTCTACCTTACTATATTAGAGCTATTAAGCTTTTTAATTCTAAAATAAATAGACAGTATAATTATAAATAAAGATATATTATTCTGCTAGTTTAGACTTAAATAAGTATAAATATTATTATTTTACTGCCTACTTCTCCTCTAATAACTAAAGGCAGTTACAGATTGTAAACTTCTACTTCTTTATTATTTTATATATTAGGAGAAGGCCTAAAATAAAGAGCAGAATACAGAATACCACAATCGCTATAATACTAACCCAAAGCACTACCCCTATCTAACTGCTCCTACTATTCTCTCCAACCAATATAATAACTTACAATCCGCTTAGAACTACCAATATAATCCCAATTACAAATAGAATCAGCCTATAGAAGTATATAAAATATATCCTATACTGGTGCTTAACCCTCTAGAAGTATAACTTACTAAAGAGGAGTGAGGCGTATAAGTTAAGCTACATCAGGCAGATCTCGCTATAGATATAGCGCAGGGAGACATCTCAGTCTGCAATACCCCTCAGGCTTAATATAAAGTCGCAGAACTGCTCTCAGGTAATATCCAGCGGGATGAGGTACAGGCTGGGGTCCTAAGCGATATATAAGTCGGACTTATACTTTATAAGATAGTAGTACATCTGCAGGTAGCCTAACGCCGCTCGTTAAATACATTCAAGTCCTCTACTGCTGGCCTCTGTGTAGAGATAGTCCCTCCAGAATATATATAATATGATATACTGCGGGAGCGGCTTAATAAAGATGCAATTGTAGATCCACACTAAGTAGAGCTTTAGGTCCTCCGTCACAACAATAGTGCGCCGTTTCACTAACTGCCGGTAGAAAGGCAATATATTTTCGCTGTCCTATTTCGATATCCACTAGAGCCTGTTAGCAACCCAGTCCAGATCGTCTGAGTAGATTTCTCTTGCCAGCAAGTCCCATACCTTACTTCAGTCCTCCAGAGGCACGCAGGGGTGTCCCGGCACGTGCCGGGCCGGCTTAAAGACTCAATTTCAAAAATCTCGTTCAGATTGCCATTAAGAACCGGAAAAGTGCGGCTTTAACTAAAGAGGTAATTATACCTGCTTCCACTCTAAGAGAACTCCATCACCAGTATACAGCCTAAGTTGCAGCCAATAGTAACTGTTAATCCCACTACAACCGATACAGACACACAATATTCTGCAGGTAGCCAAAGCATCCCCTTTTCATCTTTCACAATCTATATACCATCGGTGCTTATACCGTAACCAGAGTGGCCTGTACCTCGTGAAATAGCCTTAGTTAAGTAAATATTGATGGCAAGCGGTAGAGTCATTCGATCCAAGTTCAGAAGTCCAATATTAGTAGAGAGAAGAGAATATATTATCGGATCGAAGGAAAGATAGGTCATCGCTATACCAACCTCGAGCGTCTGCACGCACGCGCCCTGTTGCTGCATTCTAGATCTTAACTGTCTTATCGTCTGAGCCCGATGCGAGCTGCTGGCTATCAGCTGAGAAGGCCACTGAGTTCACCGAATCGCCATGGCCCTTAAGCGTCTTCACATATGCGCCTGTTGCTGCATCCCAGATCTTGACTGTCTTTTCACTTGAGCCTGATGCGAGCCGCTGGCTATCGGCTGAGAAGGCTACTGACCTTACCGAACCGCTATGGCCCTCGAGTGTCTTTACGTATACGCTTGTTGCTGCATTCCAGATCTTGACTATATTATCGTCTGAGCCCGATGCGAGCTGCTGGCTATCAGCCGAGAAGGCCACTGAGTTCACCGAATCGCCATGGCCGTCAAGCGTCTTCATACATACGCCTGTTGCTGCATCCCAGATCTTGACTGTGTTATCGTCTGAGCCTGATGTAAGCTGCTGGCTATTAGCTGAAAAGGCTACCGACCACACCGACCGGCTATGGCCCTTGAGCGTCTTCATATATGCACCTGTTACTGCATCCCAGATCTTGACCGTATTATCGTCTGAGCCTGATACAAGCTGCTAGCTATCGGCTGAAAAGGCTACTGACCACACCGACCGGCTATGGCCCTCGAGTGTCTGTAGGTATGTATTTTAGTCTGATTCTACACTCAGCTTAAGCATAATCCAGCTTGGCTCTTCTTTTTTAAAGAGCTCTCTAATTAGGCTGCAGGTAGGACTAAATATAAGTACTGATGTATAGACCTATAATAGAGTAATCTTAATGGTCTGTTTGTAAGAAAGAATAAAGTGGTATGCGTCTTAAAGTAGTTCTGTTAGTTATTGCACTTCTTTAGTTTTCTGGTAATAAGTCAGACTGTCTCTAGTTTATATATAAATTTATAATAACTTACTACTAAAGCTTTAAGCTTCTGTACTGCTATAACCTCCTTTAATATACTGTATAATAGACTGAGAGATTCTAACTAATAGAGATATTTCTTTTAAAGGAAGTTATAGATGATTCCTACATCCTATAGTTCCTTATTACTTATCTTCGCCTAGAGTTCTGCATTATTGAGATAGTCTACCCAGAAGATACAGAAATATCATATTAAAGCTAATAGGTTATAGTCGGGCGGTAAGATCTAATTGATAGGAAATTCTGGGACGCTCAGTTTATAAATATTACATTTAAGAGTCTCTAAGAGAGCCTCTAGCAACCTCAAGAAGATAGTATAGTGCTGGTATATAGCGCTAGAGGGTAGGATTTAGTTAGATGCCTTATTAAGCAGGAAATCCTTAGCTGATTGATGCATAAAGTAGATAACACCTTCTTGAAGAGTTAGGAACAAACTGCAGGATCTAATAATTTCTTCTAAGTTGTTCTAGTCGAAGCCCTTCAGCAGCTTAACAAGAGACTTCAATTCCTCCAAGGTGATAGGTCTGTATACGACTGAAGCAAGAGCCAGAACCTCCCTGTAAAGGTTTGTATCATCTAAATCGCAGATTTGTTCTATCATTCGTTTATACAGCAAATTAAGTCCTAAAGGAAACAACTTCAACTTTGCAAGCGTATGCCACTTTCGAACCTTTAGGTCTCCCAGCTCTTGACAGACCAAGGCCACCTAGAGAAAGGTGCTGTCGGCATTGTCAACCAAGTGGCGTTGAACAGCGTTCCTTATTTCAGTATTGTAATTTTTAAGGCATGCCAGCTCTTCCACCTTGTGTCCAATGTATATGTCAACTGCTTTGGAGACTAAGTCTCTATTCAGCTTGAGGTACAGCCTGACTTTCTGTTCTGCTTTATTTAGTTTCTTCTTAATATCCTGCCAGTTGCGACTAGATACAATCCACTTGACGCGAGAAGGCTTAGTAATTAAGTCGAGAAGCTGATATCGATTCATTTTACATTCGTTGAGGGCATTAACAATTAGGATCGCGCCATCTAAGCTCAGGTCATCGAGCATGGTCGCAAGGATCTTAGATAAGGCTTCCCAGGCATTCCCATCCTCAAAAAGCTGCTTACCTATATAGTCGTGCTTCTTCTGAATATGCGAGATAAGTGACGGCTGTTAGTTAACGAGAAAGTAGATCAGACTGCACAGCACAGCCGTTACGTTACTCAGTTGTGCCTCGATGGCCTGGCAAAAGAAATAAGACAGGCGATTATCAGGTTCCTTCTCTAGCTTGTTGATAATGCTGTATAGCAGTATCGTCTTGCCCTTGCCAGGGTCCCCTTTAATCCAGAGCAGCTGGCTCTGCGAATCGTCACGCCAGCGCTGGAAGTTGCCGTTATTGAGGATCCAGCGGTAAGAGTCCCTGAGCAGGCCGCCCTTTATATCTTGGATGTGCGTCTTATCGTTGCGAGGGTCAGTCTTGTGCAGGTCTTTCAGGCATTGCTCGTCCCTATCATCTTAGTGTCTCTTCTCCTGCTGCTGTGTTTGGTCCTAGATAGCCGAATAGATATCTTGGAGATTCATCTCTATAGTGCTTGTGGTGTTAGTGAGTTTTTGAAGTTATATCTTGCTCTCTTCAGTATTATATTATTCTATGCCTCTTTCTATGGCAGCCTCGGCTTTCTAGATCTCGCTGAGCTGGCCAGCCCAATTATCGATTTTAGCTATATCCCTTCCGATAACAGCAGCCTAGTAACGGTAATAAAGGCAGACGCTCTTTATCTAATACAATAGAAGTTACTTATAGAGCTGTATAATGTGCTTCTCCAGTTGGAGTTGCAGTCTCATAGAAGATTGCTCGGCCTTATTCTCATTAAGAAGCAGAGACACTAAGTTTCAGTACCACTCTATTCTCAACAGGATGTAGGCGATGCCTTTGTGATTGTTGTGTGCCTCGGTGATGGGGTTCGAAAGGATCTATTAACTGTTAGCGGGGATCATCCACCGTTCTCCTTTCCGTTGAGAAAGGTGATCATATATACCTCTAGTCTAAGGCAGATGCCGACCCAGGTGACGGCGGCTTCTGGAGCGGCATGCACCGCCTTGTCTACTATTCCCCTCACTGCTTGTACTGCTTGCAAGCCTTTATCGATGCCTCGCTTGACGGACGCTTGCTTCTGTGTCCGGTCCAGCCCTTCCTTGACTAAGTGCTGCATTTGGCGGCATCTTGTGCCCCGAGCCCTTGCTATTTTATTTTCTGTTGGTTCAGAGGCAATGGAGCTCGGGTCGTTTCGATGAAGTTGAGCTGATAGGATCTTCTTGTACGCTTCGATTAGTTTGGGCTCGCTCGCTTTGAGCTCGTCGTAGGCCTGGTTCTAAAGTCGTTCTTGTAGACTCGGCAGCAGCGAGGTTTTGGAATCTGCCGAGGTGGGTGGAGAAGGCGTTGGCTGAGATGTCGGTCGAGTGGTTTGTTGGGATGCAGGCCGAGACGGTGTTGGCGAAGCTGTTGGTGAAGGAGCCGAGGCGGATTCTTGGGGCGCGGCATGCAATAACCTTCTGGCCTTGAATTTCGTTTTCTCAAACAAGCTTGGTGCCATCTTCACAGAGAGGACACCTTGGTCTTGTTACGCGATATGACGGTATCAACGAGATGGCTGCTCCGATCGATGATCAGTCGGGATGACGATGGAGTGTCACGACTGACAAGTTGGGCAGCAACATCTTTGCGGGATTTCTCGTGCGGGGAGCGGTTTGAAGGGCGTCAGCAGCTGAAAAGGATCCCCTGTAGCTAGGCGCAGCTTGTAAGGCCAATAGGATTGCCGAGTGATGGGATGTGCAGCTGCACCAGGTCGATCGCAGGGCTCTGCCGCTTTGGAAGTGGAAAGTGCAAGGCAAAGCAGGTGAAGAAAGAGGTAAGAACAGGCTGGCAGGATTTGACTTTATGTATGCACGGCCCGTTATCAGATCACGTCAGGCGGATAGCTTACCCTGGCCATCCACAAGACGGGTTCAAGGAGGTTATGCCAAAGAAGGCGCACCAATTACTTATCGACTTCCTCCAGTTGGTATTGTCTCTCCAGCTATTCGATAATAAGCATAGCGGCCGCCAGTAGCATGGCATCATCCTCGGCGCACTCCCCAAGCCTGTTCCGGAGAAGCTGCAGGGCTTGGCTTTTTCTCCATCATCGGCACGTTGTAGATGGCATCCAGACCGGCCAGCCTCTCCGCCGCATACATGTTGCGAGATGTAATGATGACCGATCCGCGGCCGGTCTTTGGTAGGAATGACGCGAGTGGCTGGTTTTGTGAGCCATGGGCGCCTGGAAAGAACACATCAACGGAATCGGCATTGTCAAGCACCATCACCCATGGTCCATTGTCTTCGTCGCACAGCCAGGCACACACCAGCTGGAGCACGTTGCGCGTCGGATCGTCTCGTCCCGGAAGCTGCAGTTTATCGGCGATCGGTACGCCTCCTCGAAACGGGCGCTGGAGCTCGCATGCACCCAGAAAACCCAGGTATCCGGTGACGCATGTCGGACTTCGTGCGCGTAATGAATCGCGACCTGTGATTTCCTTGGTCTGTCAGCAAAGTCTTCGGGCCATGGGGAAATCAGTATCCCACCGTTCCCAGGAACAGGGCTACATCAAGAACACGGTTTCTTTTCAGACTTGACGCCCTGCAATTATCATTTTTTTTGCTTTGCGCCTTCCTGAACACCGCATTCTATCCCTGTTAAGATCAGATCACATGCACGCCAATGTGCGGAGGTTTGCGCCAGGGCATGACAAGTTTCAACCATTTGGCGCCCGCCCTCCAGTCCTCCCAATCAATCAGCGTCTCAGATGGGTCAAGGCTGGAGGGAGCGCATAGCGTCATCCCCGAAACCTTGATAAATTTAGAAACCTTGTATTCATTCGCTATCTTCCATCAGTGGAGACCATGACCCACGTCATCGTATATTGCATTTGCCGGTTCAAGATCGGGCAACCAGATACCTGACGGCCGACTTTCCTCTGCTGTTTTCTCGATCATGTTCTCAAGAAAGCAGAACCCTCCGTTTCCGTAAAGGAATGCTGCTCTCAGGATAGATGCTGCAAGAACAGTCGAATTGACTTGGCTTCCCTCATTTCCATATATTGTCGATATGCTTTTGTATCGTGAAGACGTATTTCCTTGAGCTACAACTTCGCGGATGCAAAAACGCTTGAAGCCTGCTTGTACCAGTGTTTGTGGAGGCCGCGTCATCTGTGGGGACCTGAACTGTCCAGAGCCGCTAATAATAGGTCTGAGCGTTTAGGCGCCTTAGGTATTAAGGATGCAATACAGGAAGCAAAAGAAAACAAAGAAAGCTTCGTATCCCACTGTCAACCTGCTTCTTCCCTTACCGACGTCTTATAGCTATTAATATCCAAGAACTGTAATATATTAAGCCCGCCGATTTCCCATGATTACTGACGTCTGAATACTGCCGAACGATTGAAGCCTTAGAACTGCCGTTATTCTAGGCCTAGAAACGTCCTATGACGACTGATATCCCCAGACTGCCTCTATTAGAGGTACTTTTGTCCTTAGGCTCTTAGGGAGTATTGTGATCTTGCGGTTGGATATTAAGCCGGTGTGGATATATAGAGGGGGTTCTTTATGTTTCTGGGGCTGGCATCTTGTATATAATCGGACTGTATATAATTAGTAGTATAATAATAAATAGTTCTTATTTAAGGTCTTAATATTTAGGATGCTTATACTGGATCTTTTTACTATAATATTTAGCTCTCTTAGGATTAGTATTTAATTTATATAATTAATAATAGACAGTAGTATATAAATCTTGCAATAAATTATATATAGTCTTTATACAATAATAGTTATAGTAGAATAAAATGTACTATAGCTCTTATATAACTTCTTAATATATTCTATTCTATTAGTGTTTTCTAACCTCTAAGGCTGTATTCTATCCTACTATTAGCACTTTCCCCTAACTATTTATTAGCATCTTATTTTATATAGTTACCTCTACTTTACTTACTCTAATAACTGCAGTATAATACTATAAATCTTTTAAATATAGCTCTAAAAGTAGTTTAAGTATTGCAAGTTAAAGTCTTTATACTTAGAATACTTATATTAAATTATTTTATTATATTATTTAGCCTGCTTCTATATAACTAAATAATAGTTATTAAAATAGTTATTTATAATAGTAGGATAGTAATATATAAAGGCATACTTATTACAAAAGAGTTACTTATTACTAATATAATTAGGATATTATACTATATATATAAAAAGAGGGAATTAGTTAGAACTAAATAAAAAGTTAGTTTCTACTTTAAGTAGCTCTATTTTAATAGGTAGATAGGTTTTAGCTCTCTGCTATATACAGTCTTATTTAACTGTTTTTTTTTACTGTAAAAGGCTACTATAAAATTAATAGCCTTAATTTTTTATTATAAGATTTTATTTTTAGTTAAGTTATTAGGCTAATAATAGAGAATTCTTATTAATTTAGTATATTTTAGAATAGTAATATTAATAATAAGCTCTATATACTCCTTCTCTTCTTCCCTTTAGGCTTATCTTTTAATATCTTAAGTGGGACAGTAGTAAAAGTAATCTTTATAATATTCTTTTATAACTTATTATTCTTACTGAGTATACTTTATATAGATTTAATTAGTAAGCTTTTAGATCTCTTTTTTATTTTTATAACTCTTAATTTAGTACTAGCCCTACTTAAGCTGTATATATTGCTATTTAAGCTTAATAATCTCTAAATTTAGTGCTAAATTTACCCACACTTTATTAGATACTATATCTAAAGTAACTTAAGAATTATATATAAGGCTTATATATATAAACAGTTAAAATAGTTAATTCTTTTTTTCTTCTTTAAGAAAAGTATTCTAAAGGTTAAAGTTAGCAATTTTATTTAAGTAGGTATAGTAAAATATTATAAATTAAGAATCTTAATATATTATATCTAGTTACAAATAGAGTTTAGTATATTTCCTACTAAAATTAAATTTAGTTAATATAGCTTTAAAAGCTATAGAATATTTAGTAAATACTGCTATTTATTTTAGGTGTAAAGTAAGTATAAAATATACTATTTACAGTATTTTTAGTGCTTCTTTTAGTAAATCTAAATATCTATTTTTTCTTATACTTTAAATTAAAACTCTACTAACCGATATTATTTTTAAGCTTAAAATACAGTATAGATTTATCTTTAGAGAGTATTATTCTATAAAACTAATAGAAGATAGGAATTTTTAACTTAAATACTTTCTATTAGAGTAGGGTATACTATTTAAACTGCAGTAACTTTACTCTAAATATAGCAGATATATCCACTAAGCTTAGAGTATTAAATATATTATTATATAGAGTAAGAGTAAGTATAGAAGAAATAGTATAGAAAAAGAGCCTTTTAGTAGGAGTAAAATAAAAAATAGTACTGTAATAATTATTAATATATATAATATTAAGGTATTTACTACTTAAGGCGAAATATATAGGGAATATATAGCTTAAGTTTCCTATTAGCCCTCTTATAATAAATAAACTTAATAGCTATAGCTAGTATATACTGTTTAGTAATAGAGTGCTATATAATTATTATTTAAATATCTTTATAATAGAGAGCTTTAAAATACCTGTATTTTACAGTCTCTTAATAAAGAAGATCTTAAAGTAATTTAGAGTTTTTATCTAGTAGTAACTCTAAATCTCCACTATTATCTAAGGAAGTTAACTGAATAATTTTATAACTAAAGAGCTTTTTAATAGTGCTATCTTTTAGTTTCTTTTACTTAATATCTATAAGCTCTATAAGTTATACTCTAGTATAATATAGAATTTAGTTATAAAAAGTTAAGCTAATATAGTATTATTTATTAGGAAAAATTCTTTTATTATATATAATATTAAAAGTTAGAATAATATATAAGTTATCTATATTAAGTACTAGCTTACTATTAATATTTAGCAGTTAGTAGCTAAAATAAGAAATTAAAATAGAATAATAATACTAACTGTATATTAATAGAGCTTATACTTTAAATTAAATAGCTAGTAGTTATATTAATATATAAGAATAAATAAAGCTTTTATATATCTTATATACCTTCTTAATATTATTTTAATCTATATACTAACTGTTTACTATTATATAGAGTTACTAAAATTAATAGATATACTTATAGCTAGTACTCTATAATATAATCCTATTATATTTACAGATATATAGAAAGAAATTCTATATTATTTTATATTTAAGATTCTTAATTATCTCCTTCTATTTACCTACCTTCAGATTAATATAGTACCTATATAGATAGAGTTAGAATATAAAAAGTCTTTAGAGTAAGAATAGAAGTTAAATAGTATATAGAACAGTTTTTATATACTGCCTCTATTTATTAAAGATACTGCTAATATTAATTTGGATTTTATTAGTATATTATAGCTTAATAAAGTAAATATTACTTATCTGCACTTAATATACAGTATACTATTTAACTAAAAGTATCAGCTTTTACTTTACAGCTTAATTCTCTGCCTCTTAAGCAGTAAAGTATTAAAGGAAGATAGCGTTATTTTCATACAAACTGGCTCTTATAGGTAAGAGCGCTATTATTAAATTAGTTGGTATTTAGCTAGAAGAGTAGAAGTAGGCTGGCAATTAATAGCAGCAACAAGATATAAAGAGAGCAACTGTCTTAAGTGATATAGATAGAGAGAAGGGGGACTAAAAGTAGGTATAGAGGCCAATATTGCTATTTATAGAGTGAAGTAGCTATAGCTATTACGGCTTGGTTCACCGAACAGCAAGAGAGGCTTAAAAGAGCAGCTAGTATGCCCAGTAATTACAATCAATGTGATTATTGACCAATCTTTTGCCCCCTAGTACAGCGGTCTAGCACAACCGTTACACGATAATCACATAATACTGGTGGTCTTAGGTTCGATTCCCGGGTCGGTGCCCGCGGAAGCCCGTTCCGGACTGCTAACAAGCTTACCTAATGCATATCTTGTTGCGCGTGACGTACTGCAGCAAGGGGGGTGTATGCGGGGTATGCTTGGGGGTTGGCTAGCTACCACACCGGATAAAGAAACTTCCGGCCCAGATTCCTAAGGCTTGAGGACAAGCCTTATAGGAGGGGAGCATTGTGTTACGGCTTGGTTCACCGAATAGCAAGAGAGGCTTAAAAGAGCAGCTAGTATGCCCAGTAATTGCAATTAATATGATTATTGACCAATCTTTTGCCCCCTGGTACAGCGGTCTAGCACAACCGTTACAATAGCAGTATGTATTCGCCAACTTTAGGCGGTAAGAGATAGATTTATTATAGATAATAGGAAACAGAAAAAGGATGCAGAATGCTGAAATTAGACGCTCTACTAGTAGTGAAGGAGACTGAAACTAAACCTAAGTAGCTATAGCTTTTAGCGCTCTAGTACGCTTCAATATATAACAGTTATCTGTATGTAGGTTGCTAAGTATATAGTACCTGCCTCTTAACCTCTTATTGCTGTTTTCTTTATACTGCTAGTGCTTTCTAAAATAGCAATACTTCTTGCTAGATTTAGCAGCTCTAGCAGTACTTTCTCAGTTTAAAGAGTAAAAATTAAAGGTGGTTTAATTTTAACTGTAAAAATTAAATACAGTTTAGTTTTAACTGTAAAATTCTAATTAGTTATAAAATATAGAGTTAATAATAAGATTAATAACTTATAAGATAAATATAGAGGCTATAATAAATAGAAATCTATTAATCTATTAGTAGAATATATTAAAAGACTCTATTATATTCTTAGAGTCTATATTAAGTAATTTTACTATATATTTAGCTTTTAGTTTAAGTTAGTTAAAATATAGTAATAAGCTATATTAAAGTTAATATTAAAATTAGAGCTTTTATAATTTAGTATAAAGAATATATTTACTGTATCTATAGTAATATTAATATTTAATATAGCTTACTCTTCTATATCTTCTATTAGTAAAAGACTAATAGAGAGAAGAAATTCTAAAATATCTATAGAGTTAAGTTTTAATATATTAGTAGGAGTAGCCTAAAAATAAGAATTAGTAAATATATTTACTTATTTAAAAGCTTCTTTTAGTTTTTAGTGGAAAAATATATTATAGAAGTTATATATATATAATATATTATATTATATAGAGGCTATTTTTTACTACTTTACTTATTTCTACTTTATATTTACTTTAAGCTTCTTTTTATATATAGGATATTTATAAGACTGACTATAGTTATATTTTCTAAGAGTAATAGTAAGATTAATATTATCTATAATATAATAAATTGAAACTAAAAGAGAATTTTTAGGTAGTTATAATTAAATATATAAAGCTTTAGTAATTTATTAAGGAGACTATAGAAGCTATTTTAGTTATTAAAATAAGTCTCTCTCTATATAAAACTAAATACAGCTTTCTTATTAAACTTAAATTATATATCTAGAGGTAATTAAGTAATATAAAAACTAAAAGAGGTTTAGATAATAACTATAACTATACTATTCTTAATTTAGTTTAGTTTTAACTGTAAAAATTAAATATAGTTTAGTTTTAACTGTAAAAATTAAATACAGTTTAATTTTAACTGTAAAATTCTAATTAGTTATAAGATATAGAGTTAATAATAAAGTTAATAACTTATAAAATAAATATAGAAGCTATAATAAATAAAAATCTCTATTAATCTATCAGTAAAATATATAAAAAGACCTTTTTATATTTTTAGAGATTTATACTGAGTAATTTTACTATATATTTAGCTTTTAGTTTAAGTTAGTTAAAATATAGTTATTTAATTAAATATAAGTTTAAATATAGAAAAGTCTATTAATATATTTTTTTATTTATTATTATAGAGTTCTTAACTAAAGTAACTTTTAGTTATTTAAATTAAAGAATATTTATTAATTATAAGAAAGTTAGCTTTAATATAAATACTTAATAGGCACTATATAATAGTATTAATAAATATAAAAAGAAATTCTTCTATTTACTTTAAACTTAATTTAGATCTATTAAGTATATATAGTTATATAGTCTATTTTATATTATAGATATAAACTTTAAGCTTAAGTTTATAATAAAATATTATACTAACTATTTAATATAATATTAGTTATATATTAAATAGCTTATATACTATATTAAATAAAGATATAGTTTTCTTTAAATATATTCTTATTAATTTTCTATTTTAAAATAATTAGTATAAATTCTATATATATATCTAATTAATCAATTAATTTAAAATAATATTCTATATATAGAAAAAAGCTTATATTAGTATTTTAACAGTAATTAATTAGTATAGTTTAATTTATTTTTAAATAGAATCAATCTTTTTAAATATCTATTTAATATTATATTAAGTTTATTTAATAGCTTTAAGAGTATATTTAGTTAACTTATACTTTATTTTAATATATATATACTCTTTATTTATTATTAAAAAGAAAAATAAATAGTAATTAAAACTTTTTATTAATATTAATATTATTAATTTCTATTAAAAAGTCTAACTAAAAAATATTAAATAATTAAACTTAAAGCTTTAATTAAAAAAAGTAATTTTAGCTTTTTAAGTTACTTAAGTAATTTATATATATAAGGTAAATCTTACTAATAAATAGCTATATAGTAAATATATTAAATACCTCTATAATAATAAGATATAATAAGATATAACTTTAAAATAAATAATAGTTTATATTGTAAATTATATTTTAAAAATATCCCTATAATAAAATTTTCTTTTTAAATCTTTCTTTTTTTACTTACTAACTATACTACTAATAGCAGTAAATTATCTCTTATAATATTAATATAATAAAATAAACTTTTAAAGCTATTTACCTTTATTTAAATAGATATATTATAGCTAAAATAGCTATTTTTTTATCTATTTAATTAATCTTATTTATATTTAAATTACTACTTTAAAAGTAAACTTCTATTTACTTATATTATTTAAATATAAACTTCTACTTTTAAAAGTAAATTTAATTTACTCTTTTTATTATTTAAATAGACTTTAATCTCTTTATATTACTTTAAATATAAACTTTTATTTTTAAAGGTAAACTTTAGTCTATTTACTTTATTATTTTAAGTATATATTTCTATTTCTAAAGATAGATTTCAGTTTATTTATATTACTTTAAGTAAACTTTAGTCTATTTATTCATATTATTTAAGTAGACTTTAACTTACTTTATTATTTTAAATATAAACTTTTACTTTTAAAAGTAAATTTTAATCTATTTACTTTATTACTTAAGTAAACTTTAGTTTACTTTATTACTTTAAGTATAAACTTTTACTTTTAAAAGTAAACTTTAATTTATTTTATTACTTTAGATATAAATCTTTACTTCTAAAAGCAGACTTTAATTTATCTATTTATATTATTTAAATAGACTTTAATTTACTTTATTACTTTAAATATAAACTTCTATTTTTAAAAATAAACTTTAATCTATTTACTCTATTATTTAAATAGATTTTAATTTACTTTATTATTTTAAATATAGATTTTTACTTCTAAAAGTAAACTTCAGTCTATTTACTCTATTATTTAAGTAGATTTTAATTTACTTTATTATTTTAAATATAGATTTTTACTTTTAAAAGTAAACTTCAGTCTATTTACTTTATTATTTAAGTAGATTTTAAATTACTTTATTACTTTAAATATAAATTTTTACTTTTAGAGGCAAACTTCAGTCTATTTTATTATTTAAATATAAATTTCTACTTTTAAAAGCAAACTTTAGTCTATTTATATTACTTTAAGCAGACTTTAGTCTATTTATTTATATTAATTAGATAGACTTCTATTTACTTATATTACTTAAATATAAACTTCTGCCCTTAGAAGTAAACTTTAATCTGCTTTATTACTTTAAATATAAATTTTTACTTCTAAAAGTAAACTTTAGTCTATCTATTTATATTACTTAAGTAAACTTCAGTTTACTTTATTACTTAAATATAAACTTTTACCCCTAAAGGTAAATTTCTATCTCTTTACTTTATTACTTAAGTAGACTTCTATTTACTCTATTACTTAAATATAAACTTTTACTCCTAAAGGCAGACTTAGTTTACTCTATAGAACTATAACTTATATAAAATATATCTTAAATCTACTTAATTTCTCCTTTAAAATCTAATTCTAACTGTTACTTTCTACTGTAAAAACCCCTTTATAATTATCTATATATAGCTTATAGTACTTATAGCTATTAATTATTAATATATTACTACTGCTCTAACTTTACTTAATATTACTAAAATAACTAATAGCTTAATTAAATATACTATCTTTAGTACTATTTAAACTAATATTTTTAAGAAGGCTTTTAAAAGGTACCTTTTAGAGTCTGCTCTTCTAAATATTATTAATATCTATAGAGATATTAAGGTTTAGCTTAGCTATATTAAAAGTACTACTAAGTAAATTACAATTTAAAAAGTATATTTCTATACTTAAACTTATATACTTACTACTGAAACTACTATTATATATCTATTCTTTATTTAGATAGCACTTATTAGAAACTATAATATCTCTAAAATAAGCTAAACTAAAGGTAATATCTTCTAAAAGAGGTTATTACACTACCTAATAGACTGAGGCTGTATAAAATACAGCTATTTTAAAACTTTACTTAAGTATTAATAGTAATACTACAATTTTACATTTAATTATAATATTTCCCTTAACTAGTTGTAATTATATTCTTAATACTGTATTTACTTTACTTTTAATAGGTTTAATATTATAGTAGGATATTAATCTATTTTATATAAGTAGACTGATATTAGAAGCTTTATTAAGTTAGTAATACTCTTATATATTAATTATAAAATACTTACAATTTATATAGTATTTATCTAAATAAAGATACTATATTCCTACTAAGTTAAATTCTATTAGTTAGGATTTTACAGTATAACTTTACACTTTTTAATCTTTTTTAAGTTTTATTCTATAAGCTGTAGTTATTTATTTATAATTAGCTTTAAGACTTAATAGTAATAAAATTTAAGTATAATTATTAGTATAGAAATTATAGGTCTTTTAGCAGTTTAATAGTTAGATAAAGCTAAATAAATATCTATTATTATTAAAAGAGTTTTATATATTTAAGATAGAGATTCTCTTATTATACTTTCTAACTTCAGTCTTAAGACTCTTAAATATATAGACTTAGAAAGTGTATTAAAAGAATTAATATATAAATTTAAAGAGAATATTTTTAATAATAACAGTAGAAATAAGCTGCTATATATTTAGTATAAAAATATATATAGTAGTATATAGAGCTTTACTATATATTAAGATAATCTTACTTATAAACTTATTAAGATTTTATCTAAAAGTACTTTAATTTATTTTAATAAGATACTAAACTACTTTTTAGATAATACTTCTAAAATTAAAATAACTCTAAAAAGCAGTAATACTATTAAAGTAAATTTACTAATTAGTATAGATAGTATTTAATCTTCTATCTGTAGCTAGTTTTAAAAGATATAGACTGTTTGAAATATTTTAGCTATTTATATTTAGTATATAACTTTATAGTAATAAATTTACTTAAATCTAACTGTATTTTATTTAATAGCTCTAGCTATTTTAATATACTTTATACTCTATATAATAACTATATAGTTACTCTTTATATATAATAAGATAACCTTATAAAGCTGCAGAATAAGTAAAATAAGTTTACACCTTTTAATATATTATTACTAGAGATATAAAGCTAGTTACTAATATTATTAATTATATAGAGGATTTTAGTTTCTCTCTAATTATAGATAGTCTTACTATAGTTACTCTATTCTAATAGTCTAAAAAGTATATTCTACTTCTTAGTAATATAGTATATTACCTTAACTTTATATTAGCCTAAGGAGTCTATATAGCTTTTATATCTGTAGAAATACTAAATAAGAAGTTAATAGCTACTAAGGATATTTCTAAGGCTTTTATTAACTAAAAGAAAAAGCTTTAATAATATAGCTGAAATATAGTTTTAATATACTTAAAAAGTAAGATTTAGTACTACTTATAAAATCTCTTAATAAAATTTATACTAGCTTTTTAAGTTGCTTTTTAGTATATAAATATAGTGAAGTTAGAAGTAGATTTAATAAAGAGTTAGCTGTCTATTTAAAGTAAGAAAGTATTTTAGAGTTGTGTTTTAGTCTTATATTTTTATATCTATTAAATAAATCTGTATTTAGTTTTTTATACTATATCTAAATATTTTAATTAGTATTTTTATTAATAACCTTTAATATGTTTTTTTTAATACTTCTAGTTATTTAACTATTTATATAATTAGAGAATAGTATAAATAAATTTGCAGCTGAATTTAATTATAACTGGAAATTATAACTTTTCAGTACTGCTATAGGGTATATATTTATTTCTTATTAAAGGTATATACTTTAGTTTAAGCTTTTAAACTTATTTAGGCTTAATTTTACTATTAATATACTTTATTATTTTATACTTTAACTGTATTAGTTTAGTAAAATATAATATATATTATTATATATTATCTAATTTTAATATCTTTAAGCTGAGTGAGAGTTCTACTTTAAGTTGCTATTTAGTATATATATTTTTTTCTCTAATTTTAAATTCTCTATCTTTATATCTATTTTCTTTCTTTTATTTCTTCTGCCTTTTAATCTTATATATATTATTATATTTTATATAATCTACTTACTCTCTTTCTTTATATCTAAACTTAAAGGTATTCTTAACTCAGTATATAGCTTTTTTTCTTTTATATTTTTAATTCTGTAGTAGTATATTTAGTTATAAAACTTAATTATACTATACTTATTAAGTAACTCTTTCTTAATATTTTCTTTAATAATATTTTTAATAAAACCTTTAGAGTGAGTATAGTTAAGCTTTAAGCTAGTATATATATTAACTCTATTCTTAATAGCAGATATAGCAATACTGTATAGATATACTATTAAATATTTAGATAAGTATAAAATAGTATTATTAATAGATTAAATCTTACTATACTTAAGAGTATTAAAGAAGATATAATAAGATATAGAGTTAGTATACTGAAGGAATATATTAAGGTTTAATTATTCTATATAGATATAAGTATAGCAGATAGATATCCTAAAGTAATTAAGATTATTTTATAAGATAATTAAGAGATATAGTTAATAGTAACCTTTTAAAAAACTGCTAGAGTAATTAAGTAAATCTATAAGAAACTTTAGAGTACTGCTATTTTATAATATTTAATATACCTATAGTGGAAGAAGTAATATTAAAACTATATTATATTTAATATAAGTAATATAGAGTGCAAGCTAAATAGCTCTTATAGCTTATAGATCTATTTTATATTATTTGCTAGTAGGTGCTTATTTAGTTTTTATCTATTTAGCTATTTAGCTGTAATTCCCCTAGCTTAATATAGTACTTTACAGTAAGATTTCTCTTTAATAAATAAAGAATAGATATATATATACTTAATTTGGGTTTAAACTATTCTTAGCTATAATTTAATAAAATATAGATAGGAAAAAAAAGCACTGAGTCTATAATATAAAGAATAGTACTAAAAAGTTACCAGTAAAGCTATAAATATAGTTTGAATTTAAGTAGTATAAATTAAATACAGTTTAAAATCTAATATAAATCTTTTTGGTATACAATATAGTAAAAAGACTTATTACTATTATATTTGTTAAGTATATACTTTTAATCCCCTAAGGTATTATCTTTTCTATTAAGCTACTATTTAAAATATAAAATAGAAATAAGTTAAATAGAAGCTAAGTAGAATAAAATAAACTAAATAGTAAAAGTCTATTAAAGTAATATATAGAGAATTCTATAACTTTAGTTAAATACTAATAAGCTTTATTTAGTATATCTAATTATTACTATTAGAAATTATTATATAAACTAATTAATTTAAAATAGATGTTAACTTAAGGATTTAGAGTTTAATACTATTAATAAATAGCCTTAACTACCTATAAAGAGTTAATGTTTTTTACAAAAGGAATTAAGCCTTTGGAAAATAATAGAATGTAATAAAATAGATATAAGAATAATAAATTCAGTAGAAAGTATTATAATAAAGCTGTGTTTTATTCTTTAGGATTATTTTATATTAGTACTTTAATAATACTTTTAATTTCTAATACTACTTTAATTAGTATTAATATAGCAATATATTTTCAGCTTACTTAGAGATTCTATTTTAATTAGTAAGAATTAGATAAATACCTTTAATATACTGAAATAGTAATAGTACTATTAATAGTAATAATATTTATATAGAGTAATTAAGTAGTTAACTAAAGTAGCTAAATAAAATTACTATTTAGTAAGATAAGGCAGACTTAAAAGTAACTTTTAATATTTACAAATAATTATAATTAGAAATTTATATATAAGATTGCTATTAAAACTATATAAATAATATTAGCTGTAAGATTAAGCAGTATATTTACAGCTTTAAAATTTAAGTAGTTATAAATATTATATTATCTAAAGACTGTATATAATACAGTATATAATATTAACTTACTTCTATACTATTATAATAATATAAATTAAAGCTAGTCTCTTTATAAGCTATAATTTTATAAAATGTCAGCTTTTTAATATCTTTTAACTCTTTATTAGAACTATTACTAAATACTGTAATTTATGTTAGATTTATTTTTTGTGATTTTTATTAAGATAATATCTAATTGTTAACTTAAAAATCCCCTTTTTTACCTATTATACTTTCTCTATAGTCTGCTTTAATAGCTAACTAATAAGCTTTTATCTCTAAAAGTATTTCTATTTAATATAAAGCTATACTGACTTAATATTACTGTAATTAACATTAAAATTACTAGTATAACCTTAACAGTATACTATATTAGCTATAAATTTAAAATTATAATTTTTAAAAGTAAATCTAATAATAGAGTTAGCAGAATATAAACTGTATATTTTACTCTTTTAATTATAAAGTTTCTAATAAATAGCTTATTATATAGAAAGTTAATAATATATTTAAATTGTAAATTTATTCCTTAATATATTACTTCTATCTGTCTATTTAATAGAACTATAGATATTTTAATTACTAGAAAATTATTAGTTAAGTATAATAGCTTTAGAAATAATATAGATTATAAGAGTGTATATACTTTAATATTAAAGTAAGCTAAGTATATTAAGAGGATAGATAGTAAGTAGTTAACTATTCTTTTTTAAAATAGTTTAATAGTATAATTATTACTATTAGAACTTATAGTAGTCTAAAGATACTAAGTATATAAGAAATAGATAAGTTTAAAGAAGATATATACTATTTAAGTAAACTTATTAAGTAAGTAGGCTTTAATACTATTTATATATTTAATATCTAATACTTTTATAGTAAGAATACTAAAGATAAAAAAATTACTATTATTAGTAGAGGAGTAAGTATAGTTAAAGTGCTTAAGTTTATCTTTTTAAAAAAGACTACTAAAATAATTATTTTATTCTGTTTAAATAAATAGATTATTCTAAGGAATCTTATTATTAATATTATATTAAGTTATAATATTCTTAGTTAAGAAATAATATTCTTTAAAATTCTAGAGTTTCTTCTATAGAAACTTTTCTACTGAAATATAGAAAATATTACACTAGTAGATAAAGGTATCTTTATAGATACTCTAATAGTTAACTTTTATATTATAGATATATTTAAAAAAGGTAAAACTAAATAAGTTTACTATAATATTAAAGAATTTATTAAAAAGGGTATTATTATAAATTAATATACTAAAGATATTCCTAAAGGTAGCTTTAAATATTATAAAACTATTAAGTATAAGAAGTATACCTTAAGTTTATCTAATAGTAAAATTCTATATATTAAGTATCTTAAGCTAAAGAGAGAGAAAAAAGAAAAAAGCAACTTTATTAAGAGGTTACTATAAAAACTCTATACACTTATTATATAGCTAGATATAAGTTCTCTTAGGCTGGGCTCTAATTTAGTCCCTCACTTTAGGCCCAGCCTCTAATATATCCCCCCCCTTTAGGCCCTCCTACTATTCTAATCGGACTGAGCTAATATAGCTCACTAGTAGCAGCTTATTAAATAGCCTAATTAGGTTAGCTTTAACTTATTATTGCCTAATTAAAAAGACTGTTCTTACCTTACTGTATAAGAAGATATAGTTATAGTGCCTTATACATACTTAGTCTCTACTGAGTTAGAGTATATAGCAGCTCAGTTAAGAGTATCCTTCTATATAACTTTATCTATAACCTAATATTTAGCTGTAATAAATACTATACCCAATTGGGTAGGTATTATTATTCTGCTATCTGATTCAGATAACTATCTAGCTGTAATATATCTGTAAATACAGTTACAGCACTATATAAGTACTCTATTGTAGTAGGGTTATACTGTATTGCTATACAGTTATAGGCTTTTTAATATTATACTTTATTTGTAATAAGGTATTTACCTGCAACTAATACCTTTAAAGATAATAGGAAATACAGTTTCTATTATCTGTAATTTATACTTTTAGTTCTTAGCTCTATAGCTACTTAAACCCTACTTCTATTACTTTTTAAAAGAGACTTTTTCCCTTTTTTAATCTTACTATAACTAATATAGATTTCTTTTTCTTTTCTTTTATCTCTAGGCGTTCTTTATACTTACTGCTAACTTACTGCTAATTCTTCAGTAAAGCCTATTTTTTTAAGTATTTCCTCTATTTCCTCTATAAATATAGTATAAGTTTCTCTTTCTAATTTAGTACTTTAAGTTAGGTTACTACTAACTTATTATATAGTATTATTAGCTATAAATAATATTTAGCTAATACTATATTTTAGTGTTTTAATACTACCTTCTATTATAAGAGTAGGAATATTCTTACTGCTATTTTAGTTTTCTATAAAATTAAGTCTAAATATAAGTTTATAGTAACTTTATATCTAGCTGCCTATTAATACTCTAGTTAGTCTTATTTAATAAGTATACCCATTATATAGATAATAATAAACTATATATTAGAGTTAGTATACTTTTAATCTATTTTAATCTAGCTGCTAATCTATTATATCTAGCTATTTAAAAAGTATTATACTGTATTTAACTTTCTCTATCTAGCTATTAGTAAGTATAAAAACCTTTCTATTAAGAAATTTATTATTAAGACTATAAGTATTCTATTATATTTCTATAGTAACCTTACTAATATTTTTTAAACTGCTATCTATAAGACTGCTAAGTATATTCTCTATTATATCTCCTATAGAAATAAAGCAGTATAAGCTTATTTTACCCTTATTATTACTGCTACTAATAAAGTCTAAATAAAGATTAAGTATTCTAAGAGGTTATAGTATTTTACCTATATCTTTTTATATATCTAGCTCGATATTACTAACACCCTCTAGAGTATTCTAGCCTATATAGCTAGTTCTATAGTTAAGCTGCTAACTTATATTAGTCTTACTACTCTTCTAGATAATTTTACTACTAATAAGAATAAAAATAAAGAGGATAAGAATTAGTTTTACCTCTATTTCTACTATTACTATACTGTTACTATACCCCCACTATATTTTCTATTTTATTTATAGGTTTTTATATAGTTAGTATATTTATACCTTTAAGTTAAAGCTGAATTAATAAGTTATTACTGCCTTACTGTACTCTCTTTATAATATTCTATTTGTCTGTAACTATAGCTACTTACTTTTTCTTCTTTAGGATATTATACTTACTATAAGGTCTATCTGCTATATTAATAGGTCTATAACACACTTTATATTTATCTAAAGCTTTAAGCTTCTATATACTATTAATTAGTTTCTATATTGAGTTTTTATATTCTTACTATTGTACTAAAGCCTTATAAAATACACTATACCCTTATAGCTTCTATTAGGCGTATAGAATCTTTTTAACTTTAAATTTATTGCTATTTTTTATACAGATAGATAGGGGCTATATATTATCTCTTTTTTAACTGGAAAGAGAGTCTTTTTATACCCTCTTTAGTAAGTTAATATAAAACTGTAGGTAGGTTGCTTTAGGTATATTAAGCTCTACTATATATAAGCTGATAAACTTTAGTAATTTAGTATTTCTAGTGCAGCTAGTTAAGCTTTTTAAAGAGCTTTAATATCTTAAAGTTTCTTAAATCTACTTAGACTTTATTTCTAACTTAAAGCTTTTTAGCTAGATATTACTTCTTATTAGTATTATCTTTATAGTATTATTATATAGCAGCTAAAGTAACTTAAATAAACTTATAAATATTATATAGCTTTTTAACTAGTTAGAGTACTACTTTCTTATTACTATTAAATAGTAAGTATATCTTAATTACCTCTATCTTAAAGGTGTAAATATAGTAGCTATATTTAATAAAAAATAAATTTAATTTAATAGAGGAGTATTCTCTATTATTAAATACTAACTAAATAGCAGGCAAATAGTAACTTTAATTCTTCTAAAAGTAAATAATATAGGCCTAAAGATAGATTTAAATCTCCTAATTATATCTCTTTAGTCTGCTATTAGTCTAAGGGTAGTAAGCAGTATTAAATTACTACTCTATTTTAGCTAGCTTATAGAAAGCCTATTAGAACTAACTAATTTAGTTACTTTTTTAGTTATTTATAATAGAGTTAGATATTCTATAGAAATAGTAATAACAGCTAATAAATTGCTATATATATACCTTAATATTTATAGTAGGTATTTCTTTTAGAGTAACTATATAGATTAGTTAGTTAATAATAATCTAAAGGTAGTATAATTTACTAATATCTATTAGAGGAAGATCTATAATAAAGTTTATTATTAGGTTACTATAAAGCTACTTAAAAATAAAGAGGGGTTTTAAAAGTCTCTTTTTTACTTCCCTTTAAATATAGTTTTAGCTATAAAAGTTACAGTTAGTAATAAAAGTATAAATAAGCTATAAGTAGCCTGACTAAAACTAGTACCTTTTAATAATAGTAATAATTCTATTCTATTTAGAGTAACTAAAAGTTACTAAATTATATTCTAATTAGATAATATAAATATACAGCTAGTTTTTTATAATCTCTTTAGGCTCTTTTAAGTTATTACTCTTAAAAACCTAAAGTTAGTCTCTATAGGTTAACTAGCTCTAAAAGCTTATTCTATACTCTATAATATTAACTTTTAACTTAAGCTTAATAGGAAAGTAGTAAGCTTCTTATAATATTACAGCTAGAGTATCTTAATAGACTTTATTTTACTTTATAGTTTCCTTCTATAAAATCTATAGGTTTAATTATAAAAAGAATATAATAGTTAGCTATACTGTAATTACTATAATTTAAGTATAAGTTTTTAGTAGGATTACTAAATTAGATATAAGCTAGATATATTTACCCTACTTATAGTAGTTATCTACCTCTAGTAGTATATTTTATTTATAGCAGCTAAAAGTATTAACTATAGTATTCTTACAGCCAGACTGATACTATAGAGTGAAATTATATAGCTATAAGTTTTTAATCTAATAGCTTTATTATTCTAAAAGATACTATTTTTTTATAAAATACAGTAAATTCTTATAGTTAGTTATAATTATAAAGAACTTATAGCTAGTTAGCTTTACTCTTTATTTTTTTAAATAGTATATAATAGCCAGTATCTTCTAGTTATAAATTAAATAGTTATATTTATACTTTATAAGTTACTATAAGTAAAAAGTAATAGAGTAATATACTCTCTATAAGTTCTCTTATAAAAGAGTACTACTTAAAATATAACCTAATAAATTAATCTTAAGAAATATCTTTCTCTTTAAATCTCACTATACTAATATAGAGACTTTATAGAAGCAGTATTTTAGCTTTTAAAATATTACTTCTTTTAGTAATCTCTATTTATAGAGTATACTTTTTCTAGTAAGGTCTATTAGAAGTATAGTAATTTTAAAGAAGTTTAGTATAAAAATACAGTAATAGTTAGTAAATTCTAAAAAGCTTTAAACCCCTTTAACTATTATAGGCACTTATTACTTATAGATAGTTTACTATTTCTCTAAATTATATAAAATTCCCTTTCCTACTATTATAATAAACTTTAAGTACTTTACCTTCTTAATAGTAAACTTATATTTTTTAGGGTTTAAATTTAGCTCTATTTTAATAAGAATACTAAATACTTACTATACCTTCTCTATATAGTCTTTATAGAATCCTAATAAGTAGATTAATATATTATTAAAATATACAGTTATAAAGTTATCTAACTCCCTCTATAAAATTTAATTAATATACTGCTAGAATATAGTAAGGACACTACTAAATCTAAAGAGGTATACTAGCTATTTAAAAAACCTAAAATAAATATAGAATACAGTTTTAAATTTATACCTAAAGGCTATTTAGATCTTATAGAAGGCAGTAACTATATTTAATTTAGTAAACTATTAGACTTCTAACAGATTGCAAAAGATCTTAATAATAAGTAGAAAAGAGTAGTAATCTTACTGTATAATTATATTAAGGGTGCAGTAGTTATAGCAGAAGTAGAAACTTCCTTTAGGCTTTTTAATAAATAGAATTAAAGCTATAGCAGCTAAACTGCTAGTATATATATATTCCTTATCGAGCAAATCGGTAAGTATCTTCTGTAAGACTAGTAACTCTTCTTAGGATATACTATAGAGGAGTCCTTAGAGTAATAGAGACTTATTTCCTTTTAGCTCTTACTGTAAGTTTACTTTATAGTTAATACTAAGTCGGTGTAGAGGCAGCTTTTCAGCCTCTACAGCTAAAAATAAGTTGCTAAACTCTCAGAGGATTTCCACCAGTATATATAAGCTTAAGTCTATAGGAGTCTTCTTACAAAAAGCTCAGTTAATATCAGTAAGGCTGATATATCCAATAGATATTATAGTGCCCTCTTAGTAGTACTGCCTGTAGTAGGCTTACTAATAGTAGCTAGCTATAATAGCTCTAGTGACTAGCTTAGCAGTATAGATCTTCTGAATCTAAACTAGCTTCTTTTTGCTGCTAATCTATAAGGTTAGTTCGGCAGTACTATAATATACCTACTTTCTTCCGGCTAGATAGCTAATATTATTCTGTTCTATTTAAGGTTTCTCTAGAAATAGTTCTTCCCTTAAACTCTATATAGTATAGGCAAAAAGAGTCTACTTATAACCTTCTATCTTAAGAGTTATTACTACTATACCTTTAGCTATAATAGGTACAGTAGACTCAATAAAGCTACTAAATTATTACAGCTTTATATCTACAAATAGAAGGTATAGTTTCTAGGTATAGACAGTATTAATTAGAGTGTATATATTGCAGCTGCTATTAACTAGAGCTTATATCTAGATACTATTAATTTAAACCTCTATTACTACTAACTTACTAGTTATATATATTTCCTCTATTCTACTTATTCCCTTCTTAATACCTCTAGAGGCTTTAGGACTCAGTTTTACCCTAAAGCTATTTATTTTTTAATACTCTATTAGAAGAGCTATTATAGCTATCCTACAGCTTATTTACAGCCTTCTTACTGTAAGCAGAAAGTTTAATAGCTGCCACTTTAAACTCAGTATATTAATTTAAGTAGTTCTGTATTAAATAGTTCTATAAGATGTAGATATAGCAGTAATAATAGCAGTTAGATTATAGGAGTCTTACAGTATAGTTCTAGGCGTTCTTTAGAGCCCTTTAGATTTAGTTAATACCAGTTATTATAGTATCTCCCTTAGCATTCTATTTTTTCTCTAAGTGCTATACTGTATATCTATAGTGCAGCTAGTATATTCTCACCTTAAGGTTTTTAATCTTCTAAGCAATTTTCTAAACTTAATATAACTATTTAAAGAAGTTTATTAGAAGGTTAACTATAATTAAACTATATTACAGCTATAAGTTAAGAGCTCCCTTTAGAAAGATTATTTTAATATTATTATCCCAGTTAGCTCTACTAGCTTTTAAGATTTTCTACTTAAAGATTAAAAAAAAGATAGAGAATATAATATTATTACCCTATATAAGCTTTTACAGTAATACTGCAGCTTACTTTTAGATATTTCTATTCTTATAGTTTTAGTTAAAATAGATTATAAAGTCAGTAGAGTTATAGTAACCCTTTAGGCTACCTAAAGTATAGAAGGTAGTAATAGTATATTAAGGCTTAGTTATAAAATAGAAGTTAATAAAATATTAAACTTATTTATAGTTATTAATAAGGGGGCTATTAATTTTAATCTTATTTCTTATTTACTGTAACTAAATAGTATAGTTACTACAGTTTCTAGAGAACTTAAGTAAATTTAAAAGGAGTTTTCTCTTTAGCTATACTAAAGCCTAAAGGGAGGGTTATTTCTATAATAGAGAAATAACCTCTATAAGAAGGGTGTTAGACAAACTTATTATAGTTACTATAATATTAGTAGGAAGGTATTATAACTTAAGCTAAGCTATCTCTTTTTATAGTAGCTATACTTAATTTTATATTACCTTCTAGATTATTTACTAGAATTAGACTAGCTAGTTATTACTTATTAAGTAGGCTGTTAGTTTAGGCTTTATTACTGTCTACTTACTATAATAATAATATAAAGATATTAAGCTTAAGATAATATAAGGGGTGCACCTTAAGTTTATCTAATAGTAGGATTCTATATATTAAGTATCTTAAGTTAAAAAGAGAGAAGAAAGAAAGAAGTAATCTTACTAAGAGGTTACTATAAAAACTCTGTATACTTATTATATAGCTGGATATAAGTTCCTTTAGATTGAGCTCTAGCTTAATCTCTTACTTTAAGCTTAGCCTTTAATATTTAGACTATATAAATAGTGTCTGGTTTTTTAGTTTTAGCAGTAGTAATAAGTATTAGTATAAAAAGCTTAGTGAATATAAAGGTATTAATATTGTTAATATCTAGCTGGAGTTTATAATTCTATACTATTATTAAACTCTATACTAAGTTTATTATATTAGTATTATTAAAGAGAATATAAAGTCTGGGTTTATAGTTGAGAAATTACTTAGCTAAGGCAGTAATAGTATTTAGATCTATTAGGTTAAGACTTAAAAAGGTTAGTTATCTAGAAGAAGTTAATACTGTTTTCTTAATAGAAGCTATAGTATTTATTGTCTTTTTTTCTAAATAAGCAGCTAAATAGACTTTAGTATTTTTAGTGTAAAGTATCTATATAAGTTCTTTACTTATACTACTACTAATATTAGTAATAATATAGATCTATATTAAATTATTAGATATAGAGAGTAAAAGTTATAAGAGAATCTATCTTTCTATTAAGATTTAGAATATTTTTATCTATAAATAATAGTTTTAGAGGGTAGAGCTATAAGAGCTAATAGAATTTATATATAAGTATAGTATATTTAGAAAAAAAGTTAAAATAACTAGACTAATTAATAAGTTAATAGAAATTGTCTTAATAAGTAATTTATATAAAGATATTAAAAAAAAAAAAAGTACTGAATGTTATTAAGCTTAATTAGTAATATAGAGTTAGTAATATAGAGTTATAGATATACAGAAGGAAGTAATTATAAGTTTAGACTTAATAATTAATAACTGAAACTTAGGATACTATAGATAAAAGGGGCTGGAATCTAATAATATAATTATTAATTTTAAATCTCCTAATTTAATCTGTTTTAGCAGTATTAATCTAGATAAATTAAGGCTGTCTGTAGATATACTAACTTATTTTAGTAATTATATTATAATTAGCTATTAAATATAATATATAAGAACTTAATACTATTTAAACTTAGAGTGAAATCTGTAATTAAAAGAATAAGAAATATAATAAGATAATTAAATTTAAAATTTAATATTTTTTCTATATAATTAGTACTTTATATAAAGTTTTTAAGTTCTATACTTTAGTTTTTTAGTTAAGTTTTAATTAGTTAAGGTATAAAATAGGCTGAAAGTTAATAGATTCTATTATTAATTAAGTACTTAAGTATATAAATAGCTTAATAAATCTATATCTTACTATAGTAGGTATTCTTTTATCTTAAGTAAATAGAATTCTAAATAGCTATATACTTATAAAGAGGAAATATACAGAAGATTTAACTTTACTTAAGATAAATAAAGAATCTAAATATTATAGAAAGATTACTATTATTATTATATAAGCTATTAAATACCTTAAAATAAGATAGCTAGCTATATAGTTTATTTAGTTAGAAGTCTATAGAAAGATATTTAGTAGTTAAGTAAGAAGAAATTAACTTACTGAATATATTAGATAGTTTTAAATAATTATAGTAGATTATTTAAAGGTATTAATATACTTTTAATCTTTAAGTATAGTTAGAGTGAAATTAATAGTTAGTTATAGATAGTAACTTTTAAGAGAATTTTTATATTACTTTAGATTAAGTTAAGAGGTATATTATAGTATAACTGTAAATTTTTATATAGAATCTTTTTATTTAGTAGATTAATAAATAACTAAAAGGTAATATAGATAGAAAATATAATATATTTAGTTATTTTAGTAGAAGTTATATACTAACTGACTGCTTAAAGTTGAAATTAATAAAACAGCTATAATTAAGATATAAGTAATCTATCTTAAAGCTAACTGGTATTATATTATTATAGAGGCTCTATATATTTATTTATATAGCTAATTCTATTTAAAGTGCTAGTAAATAATATCCAGTTTAAGTCTTTTTATCTTCTGCTAGCTGAGTACTATTACTGTCTAATAAATTAGATTCTATATAAGGAAACTTCCTCTAAACAATATAGAACTCTTCTTTCTATATTTTTTTTCTAAGATTAAAATGCCTAAAGATATTATTAATATCTTCTAGCTTCTTTCTAGCTGTCTATATAAGTAAAGACAGTTAGTATAGACTTTATATTTAGAAGTTATTAAATTAAAAAATACTCTTACCTTTAAATAAAAGAAGAAAATAGTTAGAATAATACTAGTATTTATATATATAAAGATAATATATATCTTATATTTAATATTAGAGATAGTAATTAGTATAATTATAACTACCTATAGTATTTTATTAATTTTAGATTAAAGCTATTTATAGCTATACTTATAATAAAATTAAAAAATCTAATTGCTTATAGAGGCTATAGCTGTATCTTAAGACTGAATATACAGTATTAAGATTTCAGCTGGATAGATTTTATAGGTATTTAGTAGTGTTTCCAATATAAAAAGTAAATAGTACTTATACTATAAAATTACTAGCTAGCTAATAGTAAAGAAGGTATTAAATAGGAATAAATATATAGCTGCTATATAGCTAGCTAGCTTGTTTTTATTCTTAATAGTAGCAGCTAGAGTAATTATATAGTATATTTACTCTATTATACTAAAAGTTATTAGATATTAATAACTGAGATATTTAATTGTTATAATAGAAATTAATATTGCAATTTAATACTTAAGTGTATTAAAGTCTCTTAAGAGTAATAATAATTTGCAAGATATACCTATAGACTGTTAGAAGATTACTAGAGTATAGTATATAATTCTATACTTTAAGTTAGTATATAGTTTACTCTATAGATAAATAGTAAGTATACAGATAGATTCTATTTATCTATTGGAAATAAAGAATACTAAAGTATAATAGAATATACCTAAAGTTCTAAAGCCTACTACCTTTTAGAAGCTTTTTATACTGAAAAAAGCCTAAGGTGTTTTTAAGTTTAAGGACTCTAGTAATCTCTTTATATAGTTAGGTTATAAAGGTATTATTAATATCTATTATATTTAAAGTAGTAATTACCTTTTAAGTCTTATTATAATAGTCTTTAGAGAGTAACTATTATAAAGACTCTAAAAGAAAAGATACTGCAATAAGTAATATAATACTAAAGAATTCTTAAAATATAATTAGGAAGTACTATTAAGCTGTATATTAAGTTAATAATATTCTGAAGTTTAAAAAGGTATTATCCTACCTTTATTTATATCTAGAAGCCTAATAAAGCTATAGTTAAGTTAATATACAATATAAATATCAGCCTAAAGTTTTAAGCAGTAAGTATATTTTTAGTTATATTAAGAGTCTTACTTATAATAATAAAGAAACCTTCTATAGCTATAAGGCAACTATAAATATACTCTAGAGCTATTTCTAACTGCTATACTATAATAATACTTATTATAGTATTAACTCTAAACTTACTAATAATATAGCTAGTAATTATCTAAGAGTGTATATAAAAAGTAACTTATAGAATAATACTAATAATTATAATAAAGTTCCTTTAGATAATAACTCTTTTATAGCTGAACTTTTCTTCTATTAGGAAAATAGTAATAAAGCTAAAAAAATAACTAATAGTGTAAATTAAACTGATAATTTCAGTAATTTTAAGACTGAAGGTATTAAAGATTCTTCCTTAAGTGTTATTATCTATACTAATTAAGCCTAATATAATATCTGTATTTATATATAAGTTAACTGTATATTTAGATATTAGTCTAAATTAAAAGTAGTATATTTTAGTTATATCTAAAGAGCAGCTAGATAGTATTATAAGTTACTATAATAGCTATAATAAGCTTTTTATTTTAAAGTTCTATTTTTATTATATAAAAAGATATCTATTTATATTATTTAAGAAGGTAAAATAATTAAGAGTAATAGGAAAAGAATAATAGAGTAAGTAACTATAAATCCATTTTTTACTGTAGGATCTTTTATCTATTTATACTTTTCTAAGAAGCTACTAAAGTCTAATTAGAAACACTATATATTTTATTTAGAAGGCTAAGTTATATTTTATACACTATTAAATAACCTATAAAATACAGAGTGCAGAAAATTATAAGAATAGTATAGAGGTTATACTCTAAACTTTAGAGAGTATATACTATTTAGCTTAAGAGAGATTATATTTTGTTTTTAGTTGCTATTAGTAAATACAGTTAGATACCTAAAAGAGATCTATTTAATTTGCTTTTCTAGTTAAGCTTAAAGAGAAGTCTTAAGTAAATTCTTTTTAAGTTCTCTCTATAGAATATAATAGTAGTCCTTTTAAGTTTCTATTCTGAATTATTATCAGTTTGCCTCTATTACTATATAGCTATAATTGCCTGAATAGAATATATTTAGTATACTATAGTATATAATTAACTTAAGTAAAAAGTCTGCTATTAGTTAAGTTATTAATCTCTTTAATAGAGTATATATAGTATATCTAACTGTATATTCTGTATTACTTATATATACTCTCTTCTCTAATTAGGAGAATATTAGTTATATTAATTAGAAAAAAAGAGAAGGTAGATATAAAGTTTCCTCTTTTAGATAGTTATTTAAAGCTATATCTAATAGAGCTAGTTTTGGATTTTTAGTTAACCTTCTATAAGCTATAATATTTAGCTGGTAAGAGTCCTCTAGAGGATTTATAAGAAGTATCTACTTAATGCTAGAACAGGTAATAATTTCTATAATATGAGGGAGTATAAATCTATCTTTCTGTAATGTTACTTTTAGCTGAATAGAAGAAAGCAGAGTAATTTAAAAGCAGTTAAAATTTTAGCTATACTTTTATCTTAATATTAATCTTTTACTTTATTTATTATTTAAGTATAAGCTTAAAATAGATATTTCTTACTTACAGTTAGATAGTTAAGATAGAATACTCTTATTAATAAGTATCTATAACTAAGCTAGCAATTTATTAATTTACAGCTAATAGTATAAGGGTATATTAGCTCTACTATTTTAGATAATACTTACTGAAATCTAATTAGTATACTTTAGAATCTAGTAATTAGTACTAAAGTCTTATTATTAAGCTAGCTAAATAATAAAGTCTGTTAATTAGTACTTACTGTAAATAGTATATAGCTAAGTAATAATATTTAAATTATTAATCTTACTAGAGATAGAGGCTATAGTATTTTATAATTCTATTATACTTTTTATCTACTTAAAGTTTAAAAGCTATTTTTAGTATAAAATAGTATCTTATAGAAATTTTAAGGTTTCTTATTATAGTATTACCTAAAGGATATTAAGTTTAGTAATTACAGTTCTATAAGTATATTAAATACTATAAATATATAGAGTTAAGTAGTTACTATTTTAAAGGTAATTTATATATAACAATAAGGTAACTATATTTAAGTAATATCTAATAGCTATTTATTTCTCTATATATCTAAATTACTTTTTACTGTACTAGTAGGATAGAAATAGAGAGTGAATATACTATTATTAAGGTTAACTGCTAAGTTATACTAATATTGTAAATTACTAGTTATAGGCAATATATTATAGCTTTATAAGCTATTCTTATAGAAATCTCTTATATTTTAAAGTAATACTTCTAGATAATTTAAAGCTGTAAAATAGCTGCTATTAGTATATTCTGTATTTTAGGTATAATTAGTATATACATAATGTATTAAGTTATATTAAAGTTAGAACTTATTTTTATAGAACTTTAAATTGTCTAACTTTATAACTATTATTCTAATATTACTTACTAATTTAAATTTAAAGCTATTTATCTTTATAGGAACTAAGATATAGTAGTTACAATCTGTTATAGCAGTTAAATTAGCTATAATATATTCTTTATAATACTTATTATAATTCTTAAGATATAGTAAGAAACTTATTAGAATTAACTTTATAAACTAGTATAGTATAATATTAGTAAGAATATTATAAGATAAATACTAATTATTCTTACTATATCTATTAAAGAGGGTATAGAAGGGATTATTATAGTTAGATTAAGCTATCTATTTCTTATTCAGCCAGACTAAATATCTAACTGAACTGTTAAATAGACTCTATTTAATTATAGTAGGCTTAGTACTTTAAGTCTAAATATAGCTAAACTCTATTTCTTTAAACTTAAGACTTTTTTAGTAGAGAATCTATTTTACTGAAGTGTATAGAAGGGATATAAGTATTTTACAGGCTGATATTGGAATTTAGATTTTTTAGAGGAGACTAAATAATTTTAGTAGAGGGGCTGGATATATATTAAGATAAACCCTTAGGGCAGTATTAAAATTAGCTTCTATATTAGTTAAGAAATAGGAAATTCTACTCTTATAGTTTTTAGTAAATTTAGATTCTAAGTATTAATATACTTAATATCTTTAGTTACTATTCTAGTATATATATTCTGTATATTTCAGACTAACTATTAGTTTGTTAAAGATATATATATTATCTTCTATATTCTATCTTCTTTCTAAAGAATACTATAAAAGGTGTATTTAGGTAGTAAGGAGATAACTATATAGAAGGCTTAATTATCCTAATGTTTAGAGTTTATAAGCTAGTTAATAATATATTTAAACTTATAGAAAGAACTAGGCTATCTATAAACTAATAAGATTAATATTGCTATTAGTAACTTAAATCTAATATAAATAAAGTGGATATTTAAATTCTTAATAGTAGTATAATAATACAGCTAGCTTCTCTCTATTAGTTAATACTCTTTTGCTTTAGAGGTTTTACTAGCTGTTTAATAATATATCTTTTAAGTTAATACTTAAAAGCCTTAAAGTTAAATTCCTTAAGCTAAATCTCTATTATTTCCCTTAGCTATAGGAAATTAATACTATAATTCTAGCTATTAAGAATTGAGGAGAGAGTCTTAAAGAGAAGCTAAATCTTACTGACTCTCTCTTTAATATTAGCTACTTTACTATCTATAAAAGAGAAGTTAAACTCTTCCACTTTAAGAATTATTTTAAGAATATAAAAATTAAGATAGGCAATTTAAGATAAATCTAAAAGAGTAAGATATATAGTAATAATACTTTCCTACCTTTTAATTACTCTATTTCTGTATTAAGAAAGCTGTCTAATTTATAGTATTAATACACTTAATCTACTTATATATATCTAATAGCCTAGACTTTTAGAGGTAAGTAAGAGTGTAGTTAAGATACTTATTAGTATTGCTAAAAATAGAACTTTACCTACAGACTGCTCTTCTCTTTATAGTAATTTATTGCGTATTTAGCATAACAAAATAATAATAATTATATTTATATAGAACACCCTATAGGCTTTTATTAGAGGATAAAAATTCCTTAATATAATATCTGAGTATTAATATAAGTAAATCTATTTATTACAGTATAAATATAATAGGTGTCCCTTAAGTATTTATTATCTTAATAGGCCTTACTGAAGAATTATTTTAAATACTACTAAGGCTAACTTAATAATTTTACTAGTTAATATATCTAATAAGACTATTATTATTATTAGTAGATTAAACTTCTAAATTACTTATATATACTGCTAACAGTCTGTATTTAGATAGAGGGCTATCTGGTATTTATATAGCTATATAACTATAGTGCTAGCTAGAATACTAGAACTTCTATATTTATAAATACTCTAAGGAATTAAATAGAGTTTAATTTAATAATATATACTCTAGATGTACTGTTAATATTTCTGTCTATTTCTATTTGTACAGTTTTACCTTAAAGTCTAACTGGTTTAAATTATACTTTAGATATTAAGACCTTTTTAACTGTAAGTCTGCCTAAAGAGTGCAAATAATAATATATAGCTAATAGGGGTATAAATCTTTAAGATATCTATAATAAATATAACCTCTTTTAATATAGTATAATTAATATTGAATATATTAAATAAGACTGGGATAATAAGTGCTCTATTTAGATAGTTACTTTCCGCTAAATAGACAACTATAGTATAATCTTTATAAGAGAGGCTTCTACTGTAGTTTGTACAGTTAGCAAACTGAACTTACTATAGATCCCTAAGATCTCTAGTTAAGATTGGTTCTAAGGAAAGCAGTTTTATTCTGTACGTTAGGACTACTCTGCAAAAGTTGATAATACTAATATTATTATGCTGGGGAATGGCGCTAGTGCTATATAGTTTATCTCTATTATTGCCGATAAGACTGAGTTATTAATCTAAATTGCCCGGTTGGCTTATTATATTTAGGAGAGGTATAACTGCAAGTTTTCATCGACGTTTAAATGGGCTATAAAGAATATACTCTTTGCTTGCTGGATTTACTGATGGTTGTAGGCAATTGAGTATGATTTTGGCTTTGCAGCCTTTTTTATAACGCCAGATAGCGAGAAGAAGAGAAAGGCGGTTGCCCAGGAAACCTGGGACTATATTGAAGCCGCCGCCCCGAAAGAGTGAGACTCAATTCGATAGCAGATGACTAGAGTGTTCCAAGCTGACAGGTGATACCAGGTACCAGGATATCTTGCGCCCCGACTACCTTGTCGGTTGTCGACGGCGAGTGCACTCAAACAAGTATCTCGAGTGCCTCCACTTCCCCAATGTTGACCTCAGGATGGACAGTGTCATCGAAGTAACAGAGAAATCCGTCATCACCAAGTCAGGAAAGGAGTATCCTGCAGACGTCATTGTCTACGCGACGGGATTCCGTACACAGGACTGGTTGTGGCCGATGGAGATCCGTGGCCGGGGCGGACAGGAGATTCATGAGCTTTGGGAGTCCCGTGGCGCCGTCCAAGCCTACTACGGCACCATGTGTGACCAGTTCCCTAATTGGTTCACCTTGTACGGACCCAACACGGCGTCTGGACACAACTCGGTCATCTACATCAGCGAGTGTCAGGTGGAATTCCTTTGCAAGATGTTGAGGCCTGTTCTCAAAGGCGGCGCGAAAACGGTGACCCCCCGAACTGAAGCCCAGCTTGCGCTGAACAAGAGGATCCAGAAAGTGCTTCCTGGCCTCACCTTCAACGCTGATTGCACTAGCTGGTACCTTGACAAGAATGGCCATAACGCATTCGTCTGGCCCGATTATGCTTACAGGTCAGTCTCGCATCTCCCTTGACCAAGATCAGCAGTTGCTCACGATTATTCAGGTATTGGTTCGAGACTTCAAAAATCAAGTGGGGCGATATCGAGGTGAAATACCCCAGAACCACCAACCACCTAGGTAGGACTGTCGTCCGTTGGAACGAGCTGGGGTGGCTGACCGCGGCTGCCGTTGTGGTGGGTATTTCAGTCTCTAACTCTTGGCTGCAGCATGCTGTCGGTCTACTGCCAAGATATGCTGAGGATATCTGGAGGATATCGCAATACCGCTACGGCAAAAGGGAATGATCACTCCTTTGTCGGTAGCAATATTGTGGTCCATATCTCCGTCTGACAGTGACAACCTCCCTCGCTGCCAAATCATTCTCAGCATCCAACCTTTATTATGCTGCAGGCCTGACAGATCAGCAGCAGACGACTCTCTTCCAAGGTCTGCAGAGTTCAGGTGTCAAAGTTCTGCGCGTATGGCTCGACGGTGCGTTTCCCTCTATCTCTTAGACAGGCCGTTTGTCAAATGCTGATATACAATATCCAGGTCAACAGGGTGAAACAAAGGGAACTCCCATCCAGGACTTTAACGGCCTGCAGGGAGATGGCCCTGAAGATTGGGACGACACGGTCCTGAACCGCCTCGATGGTTTCATGGCAAAATCCCACGGCTACGGTATCAAGCTGCTCGTGTCTATTCACAGCTACAATGCTCTTGAACATAATCGAGATTTCTATGGGAAGTGGTACGGCACAGGCGACTTTTACACCAACAGTGCTGCCATCAGTCAATTCAAAATGCGGATTGCCCATGTGCTAGCCCATGTCAACCCTAACAATGGCAAGACCTGGGCCCAGAGCTCAGAATATATTTTTGCCTTTGAAGCCCAGAATGAGGCAATGCACCTACAGGTGAGACCTCGCGGGTTGTCAATTGTAGAGCCCTCCTCTAACTCTACTTCTAGGGAAATCCCTCGGCATTGGCATCATGGCAGTGCACCATGGCTCAGTCCATCAAAGACAACCTGAAGGGGTAACAAGAATATCTTGGTCACTACCGGCGGCGGGGCGCGTATCTACAGAACTCCCTTCTGGACCCCTACTTCAACTGCGCAGCTCTAGACGTCCTCGCTATCCACGCCTACGGCACCGACGACTTTGAGACCTCAAAGCTCAAACCCTACATAGCGATGATGGTGGTTGACTTAACTGAAAAAGACTAATTAAACAAGTCAGTAAGTCAACTACCCCATTAATGGACCGACCCGTTAGTGGATCAGCTTTCCCCACCAAAATCGACCAAAATACGATTATTTATTTAATTATAGAAAATAGATAAAATATTTTTAAGAAGCTATATAAACTGTAAAATAGCTATATTAAGCAAATGTAAGTTATTTTTAGATTTTAATAAGCTAATTAGAGTTTTTTTTAAGCTTGAAAGTTTAGAAATGTAAAATGTTAAGGTTTTCTATATAACTTGTATATAAAGTCTTAACATACTATTTTAGTATATATAAGCCTATTTAAAAAGAAATAAAATAATTTAAAAAATATATTTACTATATTTATATAAATTATAAGAGATATAAGTATTAAAATATAAATAAAGGCAAATAATCTACCTTAAAAACCCTTACTAACTTTTAGTAATACTATAGGGTAAATTTAACTGTAAAAAACTCTTAAAAGTAACTTATAAATTTAAGCTATTTAAGTTAATATAAATAATATTTTAACTTATAAATCTATTCTTATATATTTTAAATTACTAATATATATTTTCTAAATATTTTATATATAGCTAAATAAATCTATAACTATTAAAATATAGTATTAGTATTTACTATATAAATTCTATAGAAAACCTTAACATTTTATATTTTTAAACTTTCAAGCTTAAAAAAACTTCAATTAGCTAATTAAAATCTAAAAACAACTTATATCTACTTAATATAGCTATTTTAAAGCTTGTACAGACTTTTTAAAAATATTATATCTATTTTCTATAATTAGATATAGTAATTATAAATAGCAGTATTTTAGTCGATTTTGGTGGGGAAAGCTGATCCACTAAGGGGTCGGTCCATTAATGGGGTAGTTGACTTATGCCAATACCCCAATGCACAACTAACACGCCTCCTCCTCTATTTTTCAATATAATAGAAGCCGGATTCCCACCTCTACGGCGTACAACACACATACTCAAGACCAACAGAACCACCGCGGTTAGATTGGTACTTACACAGGCGCGCCGTCAAGCACGCAAAATGCCTAGGTATTCTGGTATCAGCACCAACACACTCCGGTGTGTTATTGAAACACCGACCGCCAGAATTCGGGCCGCACGAACATGGTTGATCCGGGAGTGGGCCTAAACCTCGGTCTATATCTTACGAGCAGGGTATTATCTGAAGCTGTACACAAGATTTATTGGTTGTTGGGTGTTCGTTGTTGGTCGTTACTTGATAGTTGAGCTGGCCAGATTGTGTCTACTTGTTCTCTTTCATTACTGGAAGCGAAAGAAGGATTTGGACGATTGTCGCACTTGTCTTGTTTCTTCACCCGCCGAAGCCAACCTCTCCATGCGTTCATGAGTGTTGGAAAGTAAGTCTCACTATGAAAATCCCCTTAGGGTTAAGGTTATACCACTCGTGGTGTACCACGGTACCGGAAGCGTCCGTGATCAAAGGATAAACTAAGTCGAAGGAAACAATATATTGGACTAAGCTGGCTACGACGGGAATCATCAGTGATGTACGTCGCAGGATCGTTCTATTCCTTTTTTGCCCTCTTCAATGCATGCATTGGCATCGCGAATGTGAAGCTGGGCGGTTACTTGCAAGAAGAGTTGAAGTTGCTAGGGCTTTATACTCCACAACAATTCGTCGTCGTCGGCCTTCCAGATTTCTCTCTCAACTCCAAAGGCATAGAGACTTGAATTTTATTGAACAGAGCAATCTTAGACTTTCGACTTCAGATTCGGGCTGGACAGCCTTCTCTCCAGAGCATGTCTGCGGTAGACAATTATGCTGCAGCACCGCAGGGAAACTCCCACGGGTCAACAAGACGTTTTCGCTGATGTCAATATATCACTCAAGCGTGCAACTGCTTTCATATGGCTAACACACTTCAACTACACCTCAAGCCTCTAACAGTGACGCGCAGACATTTGTCTCTTGGTGATGATGATGCTTGGAGTCTGACAGTTTTCAGTCTAAAAGACAGAAACGGCAGTTCAATCCGTAGTATAATAAGAGCGTAAGTAATACAGTAAAGAATATAAAAACCAACCCTAGTGCTGCACTCGAAGCTCTAGTTCCTTCTAAGTATTATCAGCAGTAATGTCTTCCCCCATGTCTACCTCTGCCCGAGGTCATATCCCAGAAACCCTGACCCAGCAACTAGCCTTCCCTGGACGAATCAGGCAGACCAAATCATCTCACTACTGCATCGCTATTCAGAATTTAACAACTACTTTCCAGCCAGTACACTTGGTTCTGGCAAGAAGTACAAATGTAGTACCAGCAATGCAAAGCACGCCCGAGAAGACCTTGACACCAACCCAACCTCCTGCAGATTCCATGATAGCACCGTTAATGGGATTCGTTGTTAAGCCGCCAATTGCCGTCACAAAGAGGACAATACCTGAACGGAATCCAATCTCTGCTATTGGCGAGATTTGCATGATCAAGGGCGTAATCAGCGCGACGTAAGCACCAGAGAAGAAGCCAAAAACAACAGCGAAGCCGATAATTGCTGCATCGCTTCTGTCAGGGAGCCACAGTGCCAGAATCCAGATTCCAGATAGATAGCAGACAACGATGAAGACATTATACCGTCCAATCTTATCGCCCAAGAAACCTGAGAACAGACGACCGAATAAAGACCCTGCGTTCAGGATAGGCAGGAGATACTGGGCTAAGTCTGGATGCATGCCCACGCTGATGGCCTCGGAAGGGAGGTAGTTGATAACGACGAAGAAGCCGTAACTGAAGCAAAAGAACCCAGCTGTGGTGAGGAGGAACTTAATCTCTTTGAGAGGTTTGAGGAGCTGGGCTCCAGTGACTTTATGTGGATGTGGAGGATGATAGGCATGGACGGTCAAATTAGTGATCAGCAGGAGAAACAGCATGACGAACGCGCATATGCGCATTGTCCACCCGAAGCCAACCTCGCGGATGAGGTTTGACACCATGATGGGGAAGAGAACGCCCCCAATACTAGAACCTGTAAACAGGATTCCAAATGCTGCACCCCGATTATGATTGAACCATCCAACGACACAAGAGACAGCTGAGACGTTTAGTTGATCTGGTGGCATCAAATGATGGAGATAGAACCACTAGGGATACATACAGGGTTGGAAGATAGCCGAGACACCAATAGCGGAGCACAACCCTTGTGCAAGAATGATCTGGTAGTATTCGGTGCCAAGGCTGACCATCATGATTCCGAAGACATGAAGAAAACTTCCAATGATGAGCAGCCACCGGGGACCATGATGATCGTATATGGCGCCAACGAGCGGCCCCTGAAGAGGAATCAGTAAGATAGCTCTGGATAAAACAGGGTGGAACAGACCATTCCCATGATGAAAAATATTTGCAACGATGGAATCCATGAAATAGTGCTAGATGAGTAGTCGCTGAGTAGTGTACTTTGGTAGTACTCTTGGAAGACTCCAACACCTAATTGTTGTTAGTGCAAGCCGAAGGGACTGAACATGTTGTGAATAAGTCATACTGTTCAGCCAGCCAAAACTGCAAAATGAGGCACACCAGGCACCAAGTACGACGAGCCAGGCCGCGACACCGCCGTCCGGGGCGTCATGGCCTGGAAACCTTTGTGGCATATCCTTCTCGGGGTCATGGCTGTTCAACTTGGCCAAAGTGGTGGGATGTCCACTTTCATTCTCTCCGTTCTTGGACTGTCTTTCAATAGAGTGGTTGTCGGTAGACATGTTGATGTCTGTAAGTAAGAGCTAGGCGTAATTAGGTCAAGGGCAACGAGATCTATCGAGGGCGAGAAAAGAAGTAAAGATGCTGCGTGTGCTAGACGATTATTTACGGCCATTCTAGCTGATACTTATACCTGACAAGACAATAGGCACTCTACGTTCACGCACTGGAAACTCGCTCCCGGGGTTGGCACGACCGACGCTACGGACCATGTGAGGCCCGGTTGTCTCTATGGCAGGGCAAATGTGAGATTGGAGAGCCGCTTCGATTTAGCTAAAAGAGACTAGTGCGTGAACCATCAACAGGGGCGTTTCGGGCTCGGTCGTAAAATAGTATTAATTAAGGCCGACTCTTCGGCTGACTCAGCTTCTCGGCATTAAAGCTTTATCGCCGGTTGAGATGGTCTCGTCTAAGCCGTAACTTACGGCCGATCAGCGAAACCTCACAAGGCAGCCTTTTAATTTTTCCGACAGGTGGACTGTAACATGCCTTTTGAACCTACATCTCCCCAATATGAATCATGGGTTCCGAATCGAAATCCGCACCATTGATCCTCACTCCTCGCTCCGAACCTGAACAAGGGCAGCAGACAGCTTCGTTCCATAATAGCGGCTCGTTTCCCCGCTCGTGTTACAACTGCCATCGTAAAAAGATCCGATGCAACAAAGAAGATCCATGCTCGGCGTGTGTACGGGCTGGCAAACCCTGCGGCTACCCGCCGTTAGGTCCACGGACGCGACGTACGAAGAAAACCATCATGGCGGACATGGTCTCCCGCATCGCGAGTCTAGAGAAATCCCTTGCCGAAGCCAGGGAAGCGAAATCGAATCCAACGCCATTCTCTTCTGAATCCACGAACCCTGCGATATCCGTGCCACAGGCGACGACATATCGCCCCGAAAAAGTGATTCAAAGGTCTGGGGAGGACATCGTTGTCCAAATGGGATCATCAAGCCAATACTTCAACGAAGTCATTTTGTCGAAGGTGATTCAAGACGTGAGCTTCACTGATGCCATAAATAGTCACAACTTGTTGTCCTGACTGTTATCACAGGAGCGAGCTGTTGAATCCGTCTTGACACCTTCCCACACAGGGTCCCCATACCCGGCAGCATCGTCCCCATTCGATGCTTTAGGGATCCTCTCAGCTCCTTCCCTATCAATAAAACCCGCTAGCCTCCACCCGTCTCAAGAGTTGGCTGTGAGACTCTGGACTTTATATGTGGACAACGTGGAAGGTTGCATAGGTTTGAAGCTATTGCATATTCCCACCGATGAGATCAAAGTGTATTCAGTCATCAATGACCCAACGGCAGCATCTCTGGAGAATCTTGCTCTAAACTTCGCCATTTTCTTTGCGTCAACAGTATCTCTTGATGCCCGAGAAGCGCAGGTAACTTCAGGTCAAGATAAACATTCGCTTCTATTGCAGTTTAAACTCGGCCTAGAACAAGCATTCGCCCATGCGAGCTTTTTGGACCGCCCAACTATCACAGGACTTCACGCCTTGGCCATATATTTAGTATGTTTCATTTTTATCCATTCTGAATCTTCGAATACAAACTAAAACCGTCTCTAGTCTGCGCTTCGAGTTTCGAACCGTGGCAAAGGGATATGGATCCTAAACGGCCTCGCAATTCGTATAGCCCAGTCATTGGGTCTTCATTGCGATGGAAAGAGACTTGGTCTCTCTCCTTTCCAGTCCGAGATCCGCCGTCGTCTGTGGTGGCACTTGCTTAGTCGAGATGGCCGCGCAGGCGAAGATTATGGCCTAGAAAATACCAATAACCTATTACTGGAGTCCAGTGTCAGCCTTCCCGCCAACATTGACGACACAGATCTCTACCCCGAAATGGAGAGCCCACCAGCATCAAAAACGGGCTGCACAGAGATGACGTTCTCACTGATTACTATAGACCTTGCTAGGGTCATGCAAAGATTAGCAGCCGCCGCCACTGCATCGCCATCTCCACTCGCGACTCCTCCAAGCGAAGAACTCCGAGCAGAGATAATAGAAGAGGCTAGGATACGCATTGAGCAGTGGGTGGGTTGTTGCAATCCTGTGATACCTCGACATCGTCTCACGCTTCTTTGTTCACGCTTCCTGCTTCGGAAGCTCGACTTTATGACAAGACTACAATGGACTTTACTGCATCCTACTAGCCCGAAAACGGATTTTGTGACCGAACAAAATCTCATTGAGGCGCTACAGATATTAGAGCCGAGACTCTACAGTGAAGAAGAAGGCCTGCTGAAGCAGTTTGCGTGGGTTAAAAAGGCATTTCCACAGTATCATGTCACGCTGTACATTCTGTGGCATCTTTGTGTCAACCCTGAAGGTCCAAGCATCGGCAGGGCATGGGAGGTTGTTAACGCGTTTTTCTCTGACACGCTATGCGATCGTGATTCCACTATCGGTTTCGGATCTAAGCTAGCAGTACTGACCGCCCTCAAGGCAAAGGCTATATCAGTAAGGGAAGGTATTCGAGGACATAACTTGGGAGATTGCAGCAGAACTACTGACAGTGATCTCGGGTTAATGTCTGAAGGTAGTGTATCTGAAAGCGAATGTCTTTCTACAAATCAACTTGAGAGCATGGGTGGTAATGAGCTTGGTATTCATATTGGTAATGATGAAGATTGGCTAAACTGGGAGATATTGGCTCAGAGCTTCCAGTTTGATAGTCTGAATAGGATCGGATTATAAATGCAAAATTATTTAGTAAATCGTCAACTCTAGCAGAGCACCAAATGAAATTGATGTGCCTGCAACGGCAAGACAAAGTGCAGTGTTCTATGGCTTCGTTGATGCAACACCACTACCTCTTACTCTACCTGAGGATATAGTGGCTCTTGTTGTTGTTGTTGTTGTTTTATTACCGTCGTGAAGATTGCCCAAAGCTATCCACAGAATCCCCAAAGGGGCAAGATGACGTGCTAGGCTGGTATTAACAGCTGAAGAAACCTAAAGTACAGTAACCCGGGGCTGGAGCTATAGATACTGCTGGCCTATAGCTCGGGCCTGCAGTTACAGACCTAGGCCTAGACCTAGACTTAGACTGCAACCCTTCTTCCTCCTCCATCTAGCAATTAAGAGGCCCTATTTGACCTGTTATTTCGAGCCCGATATCCGTCAGCGGATTGTCAGGGCGGGTGTCGGCATACCTATATTTATTAACTAGCTTGAAATTCTTCAGTATTCCTATTCCTGCCTGCCGGCATTCAAAACCTCCAGAAATCGAGATCCATATGATAGGAAAGACTGCAGATGGGAAAACCTCGCAGGAGCTCTTAGAGGGAAAAACCACTGCAGCTAGCATCCATTGATCAGGGCCATCAAGCCAGAACCCTGATGCCTATAAGTAGCCCGATTCTGTAACTTCTTGTAGACCTGGATTAACAGCCAAGATCCATAGATCAAGGCATCTAAGACCCAGAGGTCATAGTAGCTTAGGCCTGTAGGCTGAGGCAGGTGCTAAGATGCGGTGGCCTTATGCACCTACGTGCCGAGACGCAGAGGTCAGGGCAGCTTAGGCCCGGAGGCCTAAGCAGGTGCCGGGCATAGAGGCCAAGGCAGCTCAGGCCGGAGGCCTAAGCAGGTACTAAGACGTAGTGGCCTTATATACTTAAGTGCCGAGTCGTAGAGATCAGGGCAAAGGTCGACGCCCATCTAGATTGAAGCTGGTGTCGTGATTGCTCCTGGCGGCTGCAATAGCTATACTTGCTGCGAGGTCTGAACCAGCATTACAGTATGTATAGGAGCCACAGCGGTGTCGTTTGGCCCCCGCAAGCCGTGCTGTGACCCTGCTGCTATCTTAGCTGCCCAGCTGGTCAGGGCAGCAGGCCTCAATTATAGCCGGAGCCCTTGGGCTGTGGCCGTGGCTGCTGCGTAAAGGAAGTCAACCCTCTTAATCCTTCCTTTATTGCAGTGTTAGTGCCCGATAGGCGCCAGCTGCTGCAGCAGCCAAATTTAGTGGGCCTGCAAAATTTTCCACGCTAGTGCTAACAGCCGCTAGTCAGGAAGAATTTTTACAGGAGAGAGTTGTATGGTGGCTCTTCATAAAAAGGCTTTAATGCGGGATACCAACTAGGATTGGAGCCGGATAAGGGCTGCGGATAGTGTAAAAATTTCAATAACTCCACGTATGAATGGCGGCATGTGTATGAGTGCTATGAAACGGCTTAATATAAAGTTTTATAGGTTTTTAGAACTTTACTTTCTGTGTAGTAAGTCCCTCTATGGTACTAAGGCCGGGGGAGAATATTGCTGATACTATGTGGATAACTAATATAGTCTTCTGGTATGGTATATCCTTCTTATGTATGGTGTAGCTCTGGCTAGAGCCGCATGTTGTCCTTTCTGCTTGGAAGATGAACGATTGCCCTCTTCGATACGGCTATACTAATTTCAGATTCGATGCATTTGGCTTTATCATATAGAAACCCACATCGGGATGCTCTGAGATGGTCTGTTGAGATGCACAAGCATATGCAGTCACCTTTGGCAAGGCAATGTGTACCTTAGGATTCAGTGGAGGCGGCCATATCGGGTCATGGCCATCACTGCGGGTGCCAAATTGACAAATTGAGATGGCGGCTGAGCAGAGACCTGCCAAGGATGGGGAAAGGGGCTGTGCTTATTGTATCGTTTAACGCCGAAAGACGGCGTCGGAACTTTACGCCCAGGAAAAGTCCGGGGTGATGGGTAATCGGGCAGCAGAATCGGGCAAATGTGATCGGGTAGCAGTATTGGGCAGCGATTGATACAGCTAACAGTCATTGATCCGTTGAAGATGCCTCTTCAAGCCCCAGATTAAAGCAAGAACATCAACACTTTCTGAGCCGTTTGTTACTGCGCTTCCTTCACTGATGCACTGGCGAAAAAAATTCTGGAAGACGCTACTGGAATTTCCAGTCGCCAGTACCATGTCAACAGTCCAAGAATCTAAGTCGGTTGCATGCCGTATTTGCGTGGACAAGGACCTGTTCATATTCGACTACGGATACAGAGATAAGCCCAACGAAGCCGAAGAGCGGCGGCTATCGAAGTTGCTTTCGGCACAGCTTTTCCACGACCCATGCACACTATGCCAAGATGAAGACTCTGACGAGTCGATGCTGTGTGACTCTTCCAAGAATCTTCGGTTGAAGCACTTATTTCGCTGTGTTGATTCGAGTCGGCGGCCTTTCAAGGACAGGATCATCAAGTTTCCCCGTTTTGAAGGGGTTGAAGACGTTGAGAGAATCCGTGGCCGAGTCGAATGCTCGTTTTGCCGTCTTGTCACCCGCCAGTGGGTTACCCTACGGGTTCTTCTCTGGGATGACACCGGCTCAAAGACGGGCGTTTAGCTTTCCAGGTCGATGACGAAACCATTTTGCCGAGATTCTGCTACCTTAATGGAGAATGGGCGAGAGGAAACCCTTTCTACCATGACGGATTATCACAGACGGAACGTGGCAGGCGTAGGTTAGAGTTGAGGCCTAAGGGTTTGTTCAATCTCCCTATTGTAGAGACGAACGAGAGCAGGCTGGTTGCTTGCTTGGTCGTGAATGGTAACAAGGCCCTCTGCTAACGTGAGATGAATTGCTACTCGGATGGACCGATGACCGGAGGACACGCTCATGGAAGACCCGGAGCGACCGGAGAAGCACCGCTAATCGGCAAACGTGTCAGCTGGAATCTCGCAGCTCGGTGGCTGGCAGACTGTACTGGGCCGAATAATACTTATGCTGATGTCATACTTTGGTTCTATTACGATATAGCTACTGAAGACTTTAAAGATGGACGATCCAGTTCGTCCCTGCTTGTCTAGTTCAGTGCTGTCCGAGGCCTATCGAGACCAGGCGGTAATAAATATCTTCGACAGGCCCGGTCCACGCCATACTCGCTCGATTGATATACTGCGCTCGATTGATTATTCTTGAGACAGTATTGCCACGATTCCCTCGTCTATACACCGGACTTCCTGCTAGGATGCTTTTCGGTTATCTGAAAGCCTTGAATGTTATTCGCGTGGAGAAGATGTGTGACGGCACCATGTCCCCTCTTGGCGAGTTCATAAATCCTAAGTCTTCTAGCCTACGGCCGTATGCTCCACCGAGCTGAAGGACCAGTGTATCATTTCCACTGGAGTAAGGATGGTAAAGTGCTTTTATGGGATGGGAACTTACACTTGTCCATGAATAGTTTCGTGGTCTTTCTCGCGATGCGCTGAGACAAGCTATAATCCAATGCCGGCGGCTCATGTACGAGTGGGAACCAGCTGGTCCTGATCTCGGTGCCATTCGAGATAGGCTATCAATAACAACAGCTGGCTACTCTTTTGTGGCCGATCCGACCAATAGCTAGTAGATGCCTATCTAGAACTCTTCATAAGGGCGTGTACTTCTCTAGCTGATAGGCTGCTGAAGACCCAGAGTCAACATACAAGTGCTTGGGATTATAAAGCAGGACAGGTATCCCTTGATGCACATAATGCGTTTCCGAAAGTGCTCATAGTTCTGTGTCAACTAGACAGTGGACAAGGAGCTCGAATCTCAGAGTTATTAACAATCGAATGCTGCAATACACCTTCACGTCTGCGAGGCAATGGCATGTATGGGATTAAACTGTTTTCATTAATTCGACACTATAAGGCTCGCCTTACAACAAACAACGAGTTTCAAGTCGCATGGCTTTTTTCACCGCCAGTTGTATTACTTATGTACTGATACCTTGTTACATACGACCTGTCGCCTATACTATTCTGCGCAAATGTTTCCATTACGAATCTACCAACACATTGCTCTTTGCGCTTACATCAAGAAGAAGTGGCTCTTGGGCGATGAGAATATTTACTGAGGAGCTCAAAAAATTGAGCAGAGCAGTGGCTGGGATTCCATTCGTGATCGGAGCTCAGTTGCTGGAGAGCTGTTGGGAATCTATAAGAGCGCACAGAATGAGTTGTATGATGAATTGGGCGGGGTTGATTTCGCTGGTGCTCAAAGTCACTCTATATACCTCAGCCTTAGCGGGGGGTTATATGGGGCTCGGTACAGAACTGTAGGCTTACGATAGTCAAAGGGATAGAAAAGGCATTACTTTCATGGCTGTCATCAAGGGTCTTGTCAGACGGAGATATGGACTACAATAACGCTACCGGCAAGAGGAGTGATCATTCCCTTTCGCCGTAGCGGTATTGCGATAGTTACGAGCCCGGGAGGCTTAACTGCCTGTAACTTCCACTGAAATTGCTATTGCATCCATATTTGGCAAACTCTATCCAACCAGATCAGCAGTTCGAACCCCACATCAGCACTGGCAATACACCGCAGAATCAGGCTCGTCACAGCACAGCTAAAAATCGGACCTCGCCACTTAAACACTATCACTATCAGCTATCAGATAGTCTCGACAATCGCCAATCTGGGGGGTTATGTCAGACGGAGATATGGACTACAATGACGCTACCAGCAAGAGGAGTGATCATTCCCTTTTGCTGTAGCGGTATTGCGATAGGTCTGACCGCCAGATCAGAAAGGCGGTAAGACCCTTACCTGACCCTCTTTTCGTAACTTGTGACATGGGTCATGCGAGGGTACATTAAGGGCGCTGAAGTTACTGTGGGACCCTTGAAGTTATCAAAGCACGATCAGGCCCCTTAGATCTTGATGCCCTCTCCACTTGATAATAAGGCGCTGGAGCTACGTTTTCAGAAATTCCTGTGTTACCTTGCTTGACTCCTGCTGTGTTGGGTTGCAGCGAATTAATTGAATGTGTTTGACTGCAATACGCCAATATCTTTTTGTTAGGTTAATCAAGCAGCTTGTGCCAACGAGCCAAAGCCTATTGATATGTCGTGGTATGATATGACCCTTGGCCACTTGCTCAGGCGTCTCCACTCCCCTGAAAATCTACTACCCGCAACTCTAGCTAGGGTAGCTAGTTTAACGCCTAGTTAGATAGAGGCGCAGGCATGTTAACTTTAATAACTGGGGACGTTTGTCTTAAGCAAAACGCAAAATCTAGGCTAATGTGTAATTATTACAGACTCTAAAGATCTGAAATGGCAGCGCCAGTAACCTTATTCCCTACGGATACTAGTACCTTATCAGGGTCCATACTTAATGCTAAACCTTAAAGATCTTTATGCAATCTCCTAAATATGGAGCGAACGCGTATTCACGCGATATTCTTCGTGTCTATCACCAAACATGTCAACTCAGCAGGACCACTGCTGCTAGGATGTTCAAAATTACCACAACCCTCTCTATTCAGGGCTCCCAAATGGATCCACTTGCCGACGCCCGACGCCCGAGCACAACAGCTAGGTCCACAGCATCTCTCAGACCTAGACTGGAGCCGCCTCAGTCCTCGTCTGGCTGGCTAGACACGGACCAAGACAAACCAAACTGAACCGTCGCGACCTTAATGGTCTCTCTATAGCACGGAGCCTCATTCCATGCATTCCAAGATGTCACAGCATTCTACCCAAAGCGGCAATATGAAGCCGACGCTCACAATTTTCAATGCTTGGAATGTTTGGACAAAAGGTAGTAATAAAATATTCGGCCGGCCGAGCTTAAACTCTAATAAAGAACTCCATACAACGGCTAATATGCTTCAATCCACCGCAGGTGCTTATCTAACACGGTCCACAATGTTGAAAGCTCACGTTTTCAGGTTCCTGGCTACGATCAAAACCAAGGCCGCAGGAAGTTGTCGCCTTAACAAACCAATTTGCGCCCTTGGCAACTATAACACCCGAGCCACCTTTCGCGATGCATGCTGAGCCCATAACTTGCGAGCCGGGGGGCAAGGCGACATCAAGCAGGTTCACTCTGCATCCGCCCTGAGCAAGCGCCGGGCCAGCGAGAGCAGTTCCGGCTGTGCCGGACCTAGCAACGGCACGGCCCCGGCCGGGGTCAGGCTAGCTCACCGCCTAGATAGGGGATATCAGCGCATTATCTGAGACGAATCTAGACGTTGACAATTCCAATGTCGTCCATAGTCGTGTGCTGCTGCTTTAACCTGAGCCGTGGTGAGCCTGATGTGTAGGCCTCATTCTTGGACCCTGGCGAAAGTTGCCGCTAACCAAAATCGAAACAATCCTGCAGGAACACTTTCCTTGATCCCTGTTTCGGGCTTACAACTTTACTTGCTCTCTTAGGACTAAGAAATTACAATAAATTATCTAAAACTTTAGGTTTCAGTGGTATTCCAGTGTTATAGGTTCTGAGACAAGCAAATCTATCAGAACCATTTCTTGGAGCTAATATTACACGCAGGAGAGACTGGAACGATTGACCGACTCGAAGTGAATGGCCCCCAAAGGTGATACCCCAACGAAGATTCATAATGAGCCCTGGATATCTGAACTGTAGAGGGCAGAACATGCGGAACAGGCAGATTGCTTATTGGCATCAGTCCACTAAAGCGTATAGTCACTTAGCTGACCCCCTTAATTATAACGCGCTCTAGTAACAATCAGGCAGAATGAAGTGGGCTATTATTAGCGACTAAGACTCATTAAACCCAGCACGGAATAACTTAAAGCCTATTTCTAGGGATAGTAAGGCGGAGGGAAGAGCTGAGAGTGTTAGGATCGAAGTTGCCGGCTTGGACTTCACAGGGGAGCCTCAGCCAGCCAGTTCTAATCATGCAGCATGGCAGACTGAGGAGGTGATGGCGAGAAGGAATTGGCTAGGATCGTCGGCGGGCATTGATGAAAGTGGAGGATGATGCGTCTGACTAAGGCGTATGAATAGTGCCTCGGGAGGAATGCCTAACCCGGACGAGAAAGTATGAATTTGCCCTGCAACTCGACCAGTGATATTATCCCTGACGGCTTCGTATATCGCGTCCACTCTTGACTAACGGAGCAACTAAGTCCTCATCCGCTGTAAGCCTACAAGTTAGGTGTGTATTGTCACCTTTGCCCCCTCCTAATATTATGTGCCACGGCAGTTGCATCGTCCCTTCACTGTTCTTGCACCTCTCTGAAGCTGCTTCCTTAAGTTTGCGTTTCCTATCCCTGGCATACGAGCTGAGGCTTTGTAGTTTATGCGTCCTCTGGATTGGATGCAGAGTAAGGTATCAGCATGAATCCTCTATTGTGGTAGTCTCAGGGACAAGTTGATTTCATACCGCGTACAGAGACTCAAGCCCTCCCTCCGGGGTAGCCGAGGGAGGATAATAAATCGAGAAGGTCTGTTGCCTGAATATGGATCCAAAAGCTTAAGGAAGCGGTCATGGATCCATTTTCTGTGTGGGCCAGCTTCACCAATTGTAGCAAGCATGGGTGACTATGCTTGGAGGTTAGACCTGGAGGAGCCAGAGTTCCGTTGGCTTCATTCATACTATCCACCCTTAAACAACTGGGAAAACACCCCTAATCCACGTCGGGTACCTGCGCCACTATGCTTGCCTCCTTTGATCCTTCCGTTCATGCGTTGCGGACCTTAGCATCCCGTATTTCGCCATACTCACGTCTCTCTGAATCCGCTTTCCCGAAATCTGCCTTGCCTGTAGGTAACATGCCTCCCTTTGAATCCAGAAGGCAGCAAGGAGTCATCGCCTGGAGGTCCCGTTTGTGTGGTGGCCTTAAGGGCAGGTTGGCTTCATCTGGCATGAAAAGTCCCAGGCGGCATGTCCTCGAAATGGCACGAGGAGCGTGGCGAATCCAAAGCATGCCGCCTGGATATGGGGTCCAGTTATGTGAGAGCATACGGCTTCGGGACGTGGTAGCGGATCCGTCTGCCGCGTGAACCAACTTACCATGGCGGCAAGTGTAGGTTTGAGTCGCTTGGAGGTTGGCCTGCTCCTCGTTCATGGCATCTGCCCCTGACTAGCTGACCTTATCCACGTTGTTGCTGTCAAACGATACTCCGCCCTAGCCGAGGAGGCGTCTCGACCCATATGGGCACCGTTGTTGTGTATATAACTGGGACCTTCGTCCTATTGACTTGGGCAGTTATTAAGGCCAATTTGACTCTCCATAACCCTCACATATATGGCATCTTCCTATTCACTTTTGACGGTTGCCTGCGCGGATTATGAGTTGCAATCTTCGCTACCTTTCGCTCTTACTGTCTATTCTTGGCGTCCCTTATATCGTTCATTCGCCCTGGAATGTGCAAGTTACGGGCAACAGCTAAATGTAACTATATTTTCTATGAAAATTATCTCTCCAATACGGCCACGCGGCCATATCAAAGCGGATAATACCAGAAATGGGACAGATAGAATAATAGATAGTAGTATTTGCAAAAAAGTTGGGGATATTGGCATGAGAGTTGGAAACTATGTACATTCCCAACGCTGTTAAGCAGTGTATCACCCTCTAGACACCTTGTTGGAAATTGCCCTGTCAGCGGCTAAGTGGCGGGGCCCTGCTAGGCTTCTTGCACATAGAGACAGCAACCTCAACCCAGTTAATGCCGTTATAGCTACCCTCGTTGTGGCTATCGGCGTACCAGGTTCTAATCTGCGTGGTGGAACCGATGCAGCCACAGAACTGGCGGCCAGATAGGCGGGTAACAATGGGCTGGGTGATCATAACACCGCATCTTCCGTCCCCAACAGGTCCCCTAGTGTCGATAGAGGTCCCGGTTGACCACATGCGGCTGTAGTTGATGCCAAGCGTGCCCTGGAGTCGGTCCTTGATAAAACCCAGCTCAATACCTCCGCTGCCACCTAGGGTGTTGCTGACAGTGTGGCCAGAGGAGACGCTAATGGTCATATCTCCCACAGCGCAAACAACAGGGGACATCTGGACATCCCAGTCGATGAAGGTCTCCGTCTTATCGGTGAACCTGTTCGGTGCAAGTCAGGTCGGATGTTTGCCTCTCTAATTGCACCCTTTAGTATGCTGCTAGAGTTTTGACTTTCTCTCGAAGGTGAGGTGGCTTGCATAGGCTGAATGGATAGCGCATTCTGATAGTCAGTTTCTAGCCCTCTATCTCCTTCTTTCGTCCCAATCGATTCGCCAATAGTAAAAAAGAGGGGGCTGAATAATGGCCTGAAATACCTGGTGGCTTCTCCACTCCACCATAAGAGAGATCCTCCGCCTGAAGCTTACCAAAAAAAAAAACACAACTTCACCGTAGCACCGTCGGGCGGCAGAGGATGCCAAAGCGAGAGCGCGGGGAGGGCTGTGCTTGCATGAAATCGATGGAGGTTGAGAGTCGTGACAGTTGCTGTCGGTTATCTCAGTTAGTTCAGTTGAGTCTTGGCAGAACGCAGTGGCCAACCAAAAAAAAACCCCTAAAAAACAACGATCACTTCCCTCTTTGGAGCTGATAGTTTTCATGGGATTTAATGTATAGTGAAACCCTTGCAAAGTATATTAAAGCCATGAATCCAAGCATAACATGTGCACGACCTGGATACCATCCGAGCGTAGGGTAACATGGAAGACCCAAGAATGGGTTATGGAGAGTCGAATGTTTGGTTGACAGCTGGGGAAACAAGGGAGACATGGTATTAGATGGAAGGGATGAAGCTGAGGCGCATTGAAGATCTTGATTTCTAGCTACTGGAAGCATCTCTTTCAGGCTCTTATTCTAAGAGGTGTGGATAGCTTCCTATCGGAGCCGCAGTCATTGACTTTGCGGTTCTAGCTTATGGTTGCGGTTCCTATCCTTCTTATTTAAGGTTGGGGATCCGTGGCTAGTGCATTCCTTTATCTAAGGCCTTATTTCCGCACTAGGCACGCTAGACCTTTGTTGGAATGTGACACAAGGCACGGGAAGCAAAGCAACAGCGGCACTGCCGGGCTTTACAGGGTAGGTGACGCAGTTTGGCAGGGCAGGGTACAAGGCTTCAACGGGTTTAGAAGGCTTTCGCTGATCTACAAAGTAACTTACTCAGGAATGGGGCCCCAAATTGCGATTTGCATGCTCCGCCCCCGCAGGACCTGGGAGTTGCAGCACCAGAAGCAACACCATCTCCACCAGTAGAAAAATAACATGATGGAAGGCCTTGAGGTTCGGCTTGTCGGTCAATTCATTCTCTCCGGATGCGCCCGACTAATGGCCTATCCATCGCCAGTTGGGAGAGAGTCTCACCCACTAAACGCATCCTTCCCTGAGCGATAACTGCTCCTGAAACCGGGGGTCCTCAATTCGTGAGATTACTCCAAGGATCGAGGACCACAAACGCTTGACCACCGCCTTTCCGAGCTCCCGAATCGAAACAAACCAGAAAAAAGGCCCCGACCACAGGCTAACGGCCGAGTCAACTACCGGCTTGACCACTAACAAGAGTCCACCTAAATTTAGGTCTCCACTCGAGCTCGACTCAGGCTCTCAGGCTCTGTCAAGGACCAGGGCACTTATGTTTCGACATGCCTGAGACTCATGCTCCCGCCTCCCGCTTGTCACACTGTTACTGTTCTGCGTGAATCCCAGACGCTGGGCCGCTACAGCACGCTCGGGGATGCCCTCACCGTAGCTCTGCGGTCGACGGTCGTTCTGTTCTGGTGGCGGTGGCGGCGAGACTACACTTATTCTCCGTCGGCCGATGGTCCATTGGGCGTCCGCCCGAGATAAGCATCAGTCCGGTCTCTCGATAGCCTTATGTGTCCTGTCTCGCCCTGGTGAACTCAACCGTTATGTCTCAGGGCCCTCAAGCATAGAGGCTAAAAAGCCTGACTCGACCAGGGTCATCGCCGCTTGCCAAGATGTGCTCGGAACCCCAGCTGAGCAGTCTAGCATGCGGTGGATGGGAGAAATTACCTGTGATGGGGGACTAGGGAGTCTTAGCGGGTGTAAGCATCAACCACGAGGGCTGCTCGATGCGGTCCGGCGGAGATGCCGTGGACTGGGCAATCTTCCACCTAGATGTCCACCAGTTGTCAAGCCATATAAGGGTATCGATGCCTCCCGTTTGGAAGATTCTTTCTCTCATCATCACCAACAACCCTTAACAGCTTCTTCTTCTTCTTCTCAAGCCTTCCGGCACTAGTCTTTCGTTCATCACCCGGCTCTTCTTCTCTCGTTCAGAAATGCCCACCTTTCCACTCGCTCCTACATTCACTACTACGAACACACTTAGTTCCTATTCCCACTACTTCCTTTGCCATGTACTCCTCCAAGTTCATCCTCGGCCTGGCCTCGCTCGCCTCACTGGCCTCTGCCACCGCTATGCCCCAGTCTCCCGTCGAGTCCGGCATCTTTGCCCGCGACACCGGCAGCATCTCCGAGCGCACCTCCTTCAAGTGCCCCACCGGCATGAGCTACTGCTCCTGGACCAAGGCCTGCTCCTGCGCCCCCGGCTTGTCTTGGAACTCCAAGACCAACTGCTGCTCCGGCACTGCCCTGACCGGCGCCTGGCCTAAGCCCTCCGTCAGCGTCTACGGATCCGTCGACGCCAAGCTCGGTGCCTTCTGCGCCTGCTCGCCCTACAAGATCGTCAAGTACGACGCCAAGCACTCCTACTGCAAGGCCTCCCGCAAGAACGTCGTCTTCCTCGCTCCCCTTGAGATTACGGCTGAGATCAAGCTCTATGCCGGTGCCGCCATCGATGTTAATGCCGACATCAGCGTCAGCCTGAAGAGCACCTGTGGTGGCCTGGCTGGTCTCTACCTCGAGTCTGTTACCGATGCTGTCGCCCTCTTCAATACTGCCACCTATGGCCTGTCTGTTACTGCTGGAGGTGTCGTTAGCGGCGTTGTTGGCGGTCTCCAGACTGTCAAGAGCCTCACCTGCTTCCTCGGCCTCACCAAGTGCGCCACCTACGACTGCGTCTCCTTCTGCACCAAGGGCTGCAAGAACTACATCGACATCAAGGGTTCTGTCGGCGGCTACCTCAAGGGGCTTGTTGGCTTCTGCGTCCTCCCCGATGTCCTGCTCTTTGTTGGCGCCGCTGGCAAGGTCGTTAATGTTGGCATTGAGAACCTCCAGTGCCTTGTTGGCAACATCATCAAGAGTGTCCTGAGCACCTTTGACTGCGGCTGCCACTAAGTCGTTTAATAAATACCTGGGAACTCGTGAAAACTTCACCGGAAACCACTTAAAACTACTGGAATGAAGGGAGTGTGCTGCTTTGCTAGCGGAGGAATAATGCTTGGTGGTTGGATTTCCCCCTGTCGGTCCTTGTCTATATTGTTATAATCTGCCTATAAACCCACGTAAATGAATCTAATGTATTCGTTTTGCGCTTTGATCTTTACTTGACCCGCAGTTGTGACGAATGTGATATATCGCAATGCCGCTATGGCAAAAGGGAATGATCACTCCTTTTGCCGGTAGCGTATTGTGGTCCATATCTCCGTCTGACATGATAGAAGTAATTGCCTTCAGGGGATTGTTAATCATCCTAGCTTGCTATCGACACTCGAGCACGGACTGATAACTAGAAACACTTAAAATGGGACGTTTCTGCTGAATAACACGATTATATAGGTACATCAGCTATCACGGCTTGTCGGCCTAACCCCTAAGATCCTCTACAGTTTGTTTACCGAAGCTATCCACCAGAGAGTGACTGAACGACTCCTCGTCATTGTCATCCAAGAGGAACCCCTTGTCCTCCGCGTCTGGCAGCAGTAGCCAGCGCTGCCGCCAAGTCAAGTAAGTCAAGTTAGCCCCCACAACTTGACTTACTTGATCCAATTTGACAACTTGACCTGATGTGATAGTAAGAGTAGCTTTCTGACCCTATTTGACCCTAATTGAGCATCATCCGAGCTCGCCGCAGTCCTCGCGGCATTCTTTCCCGATGGGATCCGCGAGGAGGTTGCCTAACCGTATTCCGCGAGTCTGGCTCCAATTCTTGAGGCATAAGAACTCGAGGGACTCCGGATGCATTGACTGACACTGTGAGGTCATCGCGAGGCTTCGAGAGACTAAAGACCCTCTCACAGTCAGCAGCCATCGCTAGTATAGCTAAGATATCGAGGGGAAGCTGTGACAGTGCCGGATATTCGCTCTTCTTCTTAAACCACTACCCAATGGGGTCATCCGTGACCTCAAGCTTTGCCTTGTAGTATCTGTCAAGCTCTTCGAGTAAGGTATCAGGCTGCTGCTGCTGCTGTAGCATTCGGCGCCTCCGAGCATCTAACCAACCCTTCCAACGACTCTTCTCGTGCTTAGAGCCTCGCGGGGCAGAGGGGCTCGGTTGCTCAGCGCGGTCGGCACGATCAGAGGTATACCAACGCTCGAAGTGGTCCTTGAGGTAGGTACCCCTTGGCATCATCGATTGTCGGCTTCAGTCAGCGGTGATAGGGTTTACATTTCTCGCCGTCATCCGTTTATGCCACTGCATTTAAAAGAGGTGTTATGGGAAGTTGAGGTTTCAGCTACTGTAACTAAACCCAACAACTAGATGATTTGGGAAATCGAAGCAGTCATCACTTGACGCTCTTGAACGGTTGAACTCACAATGGCTGATGCTGTCATCCTCGTCATCCTCATCACTCATGCCTACAAGTTGGGGACAATTATGAGTATTGATTATACTGGGTCTACTGCTGGCCTCGTTCTGTTATTATGCAATTCAAAGTGGACTGATCCGGCGATCTCCATTCCAGCGATGCGCTGAACATTTTGAATTCATACTAAGAATAACCTAGAACGAGGCCGTGCGCGAATAGAAAATGATTCAGTGCGTTGGGGACTAGTAATCCGAAAAGCATCACACGTTGCCGTTTTCCTCTGAGTCTTTGCCCCAATCTTCAAAAGGCTCAAGCGACCTTCTAGCCAACAACAAAAACCGGAGGGCTTAAAAAAAGAGGCGGCGGCGGGGGATCGATTGAGTGCGCGCCCAACCTCGGGGTTGGCCGGTTAGCTAGCAAAGTTATCGGACGGGCACAAGATATGACACAAGAATGATTCTCATAAAATGCACAGTACAAGTGGTTATGCAGGCTCCGATCAGTGGCGTTCGTGGAGTCAGGCAAGTATGTAAATGCATCATACGTGCATTTCAATCAACGTAAGTGCGTCACCAATCATCTTCCCGTAAAACACATCTTCTTGTCTCCCCCACCCAGCACGAGGAGACAAAAATGTCACGAGGTCTCAATGTGCATAAATGGCTTTGTGCACATGACTGCAAGTGCTGCGTCCTCGCATGCCGCCGAGCTTTCGTGTCAGACATGGCTGAAGCGGGGTAGAGGATTTGATAAAGATGAGACTTGGGATATCTCGTGACAAGCATGTCTGTTTGAGCCATCTTCTTGTCTCCTTCGCCGCCTTTCGCGCCCCCTGCTATGGAGTACAGCAACCGTAGGCGGATCGATCATGGCACCCAATGAGGATCAAACGCTTCGATGTTGCAAGAAAACGGTTGCCACGTCTAACGCTCTTCACCAACATCGGGCTGATTCGCACCGACACGCCTCAGACGAAAACATGCTACCCCAGACGGCTAGTCAGCCGCACGAGCAACAAGCCGTCTTGAGGTGCTCTTGCGGGAAAATCTTCAAGGCACAAACGCACATGGATCAGCACCAACGCGATTCACCAACGCATCGAGGACCGACCCAGTCACGGGCCACAGCCTCGACTCAGCAGACCTTCATTCCCGTCCCTGAGGGACGTCCCGTACTACACCTCAGCCGACATGCGGGGCCAATCAAAACGATCGCGACGCCATTCATCAGCGGAACTGGAACAAAAGTCGGACAATCAGAAGCAGGACAGAAGCAGAGGCCAAGCCGGCGCTTTGAACCGACATCTCAAGGCACAGAACTGTGGTCAGGATCCGGAAATTGGTATCCGGATGTCGGAGATAATCACGGGCTTTGTGATCAGGATTGCGGGTGGTGTGGGCATTGCGCTAATGAGGCAAGGAGATAAAGCTAGAGTAGGCAGGGGGCTCGGTTGAACCGATGTGTTCTGCTTTAATTTGAGTACGTTGCCTGCCCTAAAGATGCGGCACGAACCAGGTTAGAACGTCCGCTCCAGGCATGTTGACTTCCCAATACCATTCGCGGTACTACGCTGGCATGCGTGTCTGCCTTAACACTGTCGGCTCTGGCCCCGTGTTCACTTCACAGGGTCCACCGACCTAATCGCCATGAGCCTGAGCGTCATTTACATATAAAAAGGCACAACAATAGATTAGACTGCAGAAGACAACTAACTTAAAAGCAAGATAGCGTAAGGTAGTGCTATGAACTCCTCAGCTCGGACAGCCCATTCGATAAAGTGGAACTTGGAAAGGTTAACTCTCCCTCAACCCCTTTGAAGAGATCGTGTTAGAGCTAATACTGGATGTGTGGCCAGCTTTTCTTTTTGGGAACTTTCTTCTACATTAGTTCCCTGTAGGGGGTCAAAATCCCAATCAACCTACTCCATATTTAACTTACTCAGAGATTGGAAAATATCCGCGTTTGGAGTGTTCGCTGCCTCTAGGTCTTACTCATCTCTTCGCCGGTTGTTTAGCTGACATACTTTCTCGAATATCTGCCCATCGCAAAGCATTAGGCCGCTCTAAATGAACCCTACTGTCCACCCATTTCAGAGGCACTCCCGAGAAGGATATAAAGGTCTTATTAACTGTAGCATAGTAGTTGCATCTCGACATTCACCTTCTTATAAGTATTTTTCGTACGTCTCTTGCATTTCAGTTTCATTCCCATAGAGAGTCCAAGGCTTTGCCGAAGCAATAATTGACACATCTGACAGTCTGCATCTTGCCATTCCCGGCCTTATCGAAAGTACAAGACAGGGCCGCAACAAAAGGTCATTGAATCAGATCTTTAGGAAGCCAACCGGGGCTCGCGAGACTGAGGAGCGCCACGCGGGCAACGGCGCGTTATGCGATAGCGGGGTACACAAGATTTAGCAGATGTTGGATCCGTTACGGTCAATTTGATCAAAGGGATAGTGTTCAAAGCAGTGATGATGTTGTTGATTATTGCTTCTTCCGGTCATCCGGACCGGCTGGAAGAGGGGTTATTAGACCCCCCTTCTGACTAAGGTCAGGATATCAATCTATTAGAGGTTTCGTAATATAGAGTCATATTCTAACACACCCCCTCCAGCTGAAGCTGGGTTGGCTGAAGCTACTGTAATTATTTCTGCTATATTAATATAGTCTATTTGAATTTTATTTTTTTTAAATTTTCTATTTTAACTAATAATTATATATATTAAATATACTATAGCTTTATTTATAGTTTATTAATCTTTTAGTAGATAAATTAAATTATTTATTAGTTATTATATTAAATATAGATTTCTTTTCTTTTTTAATTAGATTTCTAGCTTTTTAATTAGTTAGAAGATAAATATAGTCTTTCTAGCTATTTAAAATAGAATTAATAACTTAATTTTAATTATTAATATTATAACTATAGTGAGTAGGGGATTTACTGTCTTTAGGGATATTAGTTATTTAATCAGATCCTTACTGCAGCTAGAGCTAAGATAGCTACAGCTTCCTTTAACAGGAAAGGCTGCACGGCACAGGGACTAGTGGTCTGACCCATTAGAGCCCATAAAAGAGCTTGGATGTATAAATAGCAGCAAGCAGAAATCATCCCTCTTGCAAGACAGTTACCAGGATAGCTGTCTGGCTACATCCTCAGTTATGATCAGTCTTCAGCTTAATTTACAGTCTTTCCAGCCTATTTTCTTCAGTCTCTTTTAGTGAACCGTTTGATTAAATAGTACTGAATGTAGTAGTCATCAGTCTTGTTTGTTTGATCTGTTTTCCCTGCCTTTAGTCTCGACCTCTATCTGCTATAGTAGATATATTATGCCTTTAGTTATTACTAAAGCTGTCTTTTGGGTGGGTTGTGTGTTTCTAGTGTCTTTTGTCTCTGCTTACTACTTAATAGTTTACTTATATAATAGTTAGATTTAACTTAAGAGTATAGAGTAGGTCTATAGTATATAGTTTATAATTAAGTGAATTAAAATATTATAGTAAGTAATATAGATTACAGTCTAATAATAGTAAAATAGTAAATTTAATATAACTAAGTATATTAATAGCTAGTAAGACTATCTATCTATAAGAGTGCTAAATAAATATCTATATACTAAATAGTAATTAGTAGTTTTAGTAGTTTTATTATAATACTTATTAATAAGACTATTAGTCTTATTAATAAAAGTTATAAGTAGAGTACTAATACTTAATCTATTTATATAATAGGTTAAGCTAATAGGTATACTGAGAAAAGTAAGTATTATTATAAGACTATACTCTATAGTAAAAAGTGAGTTTATAGGGATTCTGCTAGTTATAACTATCTAGTTTTAACTTAAACTATAATATAATATCTTTCTTTTAATAGTCTAGCCCTTAAGACTTATATATAAAACTATAGCCCCTAAGGATATTAGTTAGTACTTATTCTGCTGTTTTTATCTATTTGAAATACTAATATAATATCTAACTGTATTTTTAAAAAATTATCTGCTAAAAAATAGAGAAGTTTAATTAAATCTTACTATAGTTTAATTATAATAGTATATTTTATTCTTTCTGCTTAATAAAGAGTTTCTATTATTATATTGTAATAATATTAAACTATTACCTAAAGTATATTTATTAGAGTAAAACTTATAATATATTAGGTATTTTAGTAGTTATTAGTGTGTATACTAATGTTTTCTATATTTCTAGAGTTCTAATAAATAAAAATAGCAAATTAAATTATTATAGAGAAGTACTATATTAAGTGTAAGAAGAAAGCTATTAAAAAAGCTTTATTAAAATCTTATAAGATACTTAAAGCTACTTAAAAGGAAATTGCAGACAGTTTAAATTATTTAGCTTATCTATAAAAGCAGTAAAATTAGATTATTTCTTACAGTAAGAAACTTATTGTAAGGGTTTGGCCCCTGAGGGGCTCTAGCGGCAGCTAGCGCTACGACCTTCCTGCGGGTGGTGCAGTTCCCTGTTACGGCAAAAGGGAAAGTAATGACTTAACTGCAGGTTAAGTCATCTAGCTGCACCTATAGCTGGGACCGGGCACAGCCCGGGTCCTCGACTCAGGCTCAGCCTGTGACACTTATCTATTATAGTATTTATTTATTAAATAAATTAGATATAGTAAGGTATATAGATTTAAAGGTTATTATTACTATATATAGTTTTTAGTTTATATTAATCTTATTAATTAGAGTTCTTTAGATTTTAATAATTTAATTTTATCTATTTTTAGTATTACTAGTAGAAGTCCTTTAAAAAGTATTATATATAGATAATAGTTTTAGTTAGTTTCTACTAGTTTATTACTTTTTAAATAGTTTTTCTATTTAATAAAATATTCAGTCTATTTATTAATTTTTTATATTTTTAGAATCTTTTTAACTTTATATTTCTTAGGTCTTTTAACCTCTATTTTATATTTATTATTAAATTTAGCTATAAAATTTCCTTCTGTATTTTTAAAAAGTAAGATATAAAAGATAAAATAAAATCTAACTTTTAGTAGTAAGTCTAACTAGTAGTTATTTTTTAAGATCTTTTTAAGATTTTTATAGAGTTTAATATATTTATAGTTTAATTTTTTATTTTATTATTTTATTTTATTATTTTTTATTATAAAAAGAACTATATCTCCCTTCTAAAAGAATAGTCTGTTTATTCTTTTTAGATTATAGTATTTTTTTATTTAGTTTCTAATAAATTTAAGTTCAGTTTTTATTTCTTTATATAGATTTTTTTTATTTTTCTATTATAAAAATAGCTTTAAGAATAATTAATCTATTTTAGCTTATTTAGTAAGTATTAAAGATAAATTTAAAGTTAGTATATATTAAAGTAAGCTTTATACTTTTATATACCGATATATTATAGCTTAGCTATACAGTTAGAAGCTTCTCTATTTAGTTATTTTATTTGTAATTAATATAGTATTAAAAATACTATTTTAATATTTAGTTTATTTATTTTATTTATCTGTTAACTTATACTTAGAATACTATAATAAGTTAGTAGTTTAATTTTATATAGTGTATTAAGCTTTATTAAAACTTAAAAGTAAATAGTAGTTTTTAATTAGAGAGAATTTCTATTAGAAGTCTATAAATATTAGTAATATTTTATAAGAAGATAACATATATAATAAGTAAGTTAGAAATATAAGTAAGTTAGAAAAAATCCTATACTATTAAGATAAAAACTTTAATAAAAATATAATAATATCTTAAATTAATTAAAACTAATTACTATTCTTTTCTTCAGAAGTTTTAATTATAACCTAATAGATTCTTATATTATAACTAGTCTTTCTATAAGTTCTATAGCGCTTTTCCCTTAGTATTACCAACTTTTATTAACTACTACTTCTTAACGATTTAGCTACTATCTGTATATTAATATCTCTTTAATCTATTTTATCTCTCTTTTTATTTAGAGTTATCTTCCCTCTTTAATATAGGTAGGTTCTTTTTATTCTATACTGTTTGCTAAGAGTCTTATTTATCTGTTAAAAAATCTAAATCTTAAACTTTAATAGGGCGTTCTGATATATTATTGTTTTTATTCTCTTTAAAAGTAACTTAAATACCTTAAGAATTAATACTGAAGAGCTATTCTAATATCTTTTTATTTATCTTTTAAGATATTTAGACTGAAAGCTATCCTTAAGTATAGTTTTTAGGGTCTTTAAGACCTAAGGGTTAGAGAGGCTAATCTTCTCTCTTATTAGTGTTAGAGTCTATAGCTATATATTAAGCTTTAATATAATATTTTCTAGGTTTAAGGGAATAAATCTAGCCTCTTAAAAACCTCCCTTAATATTATTTCTTATTATAGCAGCTTTATAGGCAGTATAAAAGGCTAAGAAGAATTTAGTCTTTAAAATATAAGTTATAGAGTATCTAATTAATTACTTAATTGCTTAACTATAGGCTATTTTAAGCAGCTTAAAGTACTTAATATTAAGAAGCTAAAGTAGATAAGATAAATAAGGCAGTATATATATAGTATAATAATATAGTTCTCTTTATAATATTTCTTAAAATTAATAGAGTAGTAACTTTTATACCTATTAAGAATTAGAAGATAATAGCAACTAGTTAATTAATTTTTTATATACTGATTAAAGTACTTAAGCTACTTAAGATCTATTTTATTATTAGTCTAGCTATTTAAAGTTATTATAATAGTCTAATTGCCTAAAAGGTTACTTTTCTAATACCAGCTAGTAAGGTAATATTAGCCTGTAACTATAATAAATAGCTAAATTACCTAGCCTTCTATATTAATTGCCTAAATAACTGTAACCTATTTTTTAGTTTTCAGGCTAAACTAATTTTAGGTTTCTATATCTATCTGTACCTATAATAACTATTCTGCTTGTAATTATACCTATTATAAAGCCAGTCTTATTAAAATTATAGATATCAGTTAAGTTAATATTATATTTTGCAATTATATTCTCTATAAGTTAGAACTAATTGCAAAATAATAGTTAGATTTTTATATTTAGCCCTCTAATAGTTATATTTATAAAAAAAATACATTTTAAGCTTTAGTTATTACCTAATAAAGTTAGAAGCTTAGTACTTACTGATAGATACTATATTGCAGTTAGTAAGCAGTTAGTTAGCTATTTCTTTAATACTATATAGTTATAGAGGAAATTTTTATAAATTTAAATTAAGAATAAATTAAATAATAATCTGTTTCTTAAGATTGGTTAGTTAATATAAATTAGGGATAATATCGCCTTAAGAAGGTTTACTATAATGTTAGTTATAGACAGTATTAGGCAGGATTTTATAAATTCTTACAGTAGAGTAGATATATATTTTGGATTATTTTAAAGAGTTTAAAGAGTAAGGATAATATTTGTCTTTTTGTTTAACTGTAATATATTTAGTAGTTAAGAAATAATTAATTAAATAAAAAGAAGAAGAGTTAAGGGATTTTTTCTAATTTATTTGTATTTTTAACTTGCTTATTATATATATTATAAATAAACTGCTCTATATCTATTAATTTCTAGTAGGGTATAAAATAGGAAAATTTTATAAGTCTATCTATAATAATAAAAATACTCTTATATATAACTTTAGTTATAGAATCTTCTAATAGAAGTAGTTTTATAATAAAATCTATAGTATAAAATTCTAAAGTTACTTAATAATAAGTAGAAGCTATAGTTTTTTATATAGCTTATAGTATTAAGCCTTAGTTTTATTATATAATAGATATTACTTAATAACTTTTTTTATTATTATTTTTATTTTAGGAAATTAATATATTATTTTAACTTATTTAAGAGTTTTATTAACTTTCTAATATCTATATAATAGGTATTTATATATTTTCTATATAAGTTAGTATTATAATTCTTTAGGAACTTATAGTTTATCTGTTTTTTTTTCTGAAAGCAGCTTGTTATTATATTATTAAATCTAGTTATAAAGTTTATTATTACTTATAGTAATATAGATATTTCCTAAGGTTTTCTTTTTAGTTTTTTCTAAATATTTCAGGCAATTATTAATTATATACTAAAGTATATCTTAAAGGCTATATATATTATATATTTCAGTAATAATTTAGTATAATATATTAATACTTTTATTATATAGTTTTTTTCTATATAAGGTTTATACTATTTAATATTAATAATAGTAGGAAATAATAATATATTTATTTTAATATCTAATTTCTTTAGTATATCTATAAGTTTAGTCTATAAAGTTTTATATAGAGCTATTTCTATAAATTAAGCTTAGGTACTTAAGTTAAGGTTATATTTTTTTATATACTTATAATATACTTCTATTTAAGATATTCTTTAGTATTAAAGTTAAAAATCTATTTATTTATTTTAAGCTTATTAATATTAAAGTTAGTTTATTAGCTAATAGTATTAACTTATCTATTTTTTAATTTTTTTCTATAGATAATTATATAGTTTAAAATTTTAAAAGATATTTAGTATATTATAATTATTATCTGCTAAGTTTTTATATAGTTATAAAGTAAGATATATTCTTATAGTTAGTATAAATCTTAATTTTATACTTACTTTCTAAAAGGTAATATTAAAATTCCTTAAATAAGTTAATAATTATAAAGAATTCTTTATTATAAATAGAATAATTAAGTTTAATATTATATATTTTATAAGAGAAAAAGGTAATAAAGTGTAATAGTCTATTATTATCTTTTTAACTAATTTAAGCACTTTATATAAAGTTTAATAAGTCTATCTTAAGTTTAATTTCTTATTTAAAGTTAAAAATTACTAATATTAATTTACTTAAGGTAATATACTTAATAATATTAAATACTTTCTTTATAGTAATATTCTATTAAAAGTTTACTTCTTTTTTAGTAAGTTCTATAAGTAGTATAATATAGCTATTAAAGTTCTTAATAAATCTTTAGTAGTAATTAGTAAATTTAAAAAAGAATTATATTACTTTCTTAATATTTATTAATTTTAGCTATTTACTAACTGTAGCAATTTTCTTTAAATTTATTCTAATTTTATTATATAAAATAATATATTTAAAAAACTTTACTTTTAAAGTATAGAAGTTATTCTTCTTTAGTTTAACTAATAAATTAGTATCTTAAAGTACTTATAATATCTTATAGATATATTCTATATATTCTTTTTTTAAGTTAGAAAAAATTAGCATATTATTTAAATAGTATATAATAAATATATTTAAATACTTATATAGTATATTATTAATTATTTATTAAAATATAGCTAGTATATTTATAAGTCTAAAGTGTATAATAAGATATTTATAAAGTTTAAACTTAGTTTAAAAGGCAGTTTTCTATTTATATTCTTCTTTAATATAAATAAGATTATATACTCTCTTTAGATTTAATACTATAAATACTTTCTTACTATAGAGTTAGTTTTTAAGCTCTATAATAAAAAAGTAATAAAGTTTAATCTTTAAGTATAATATTATTTAATTATCTATAGTCTATAATAAGTTAGAGCTTACTATTTTTTTAGAAATAAATATAATTAGATATTTAGTTAATAACTTAAAAATCTTAATATATTCCTTTTATATTATATTTTTAATATATTCTTTTAGTATATTAAGTTATATTTTATTAAGATTAAAGATTTTTATAAAATATAAATATTATTTTATCTTTTAGTATAATTTTATAATTCTATTAACTAAATTTAAATAGTTTTATTTTAAGTTCTTCTATAAAGAGTTTTTTTTATAGATATAGTATTATATTAGTATATTCTTAAGTTATTCTTCTTTAGGTATTTTCTTATAATTCTTAAGATTTCTATTTATTTATATAAACTATTATTAAAAGTATCTAATTATTCTTTAGAGTTATATTTTTTTATCTTTTTAGTATTTATATTATATTCCTTTTAGAAGTAATAAAATATCTATTATATTCTTATATATTAATTCTTATTCTTACTTTCTTTAGAAGTTAAAATTAAAGATTTTTTATTTTCTAAGTTACTTTTATTATTACTAAAAAGAGTATTATTAAAGTTAATATATATTTAGTTAGTTTTTTTAATTTAATTATAAGTTGTATTTTCTTAGCTATAAATACCTTAAAATAATATTATAATATCTTATAGATATAATATTAAATATAACTTTTTAATTTTTACTATTAATAAAAACTTTAAGGTAATTAGCTTTATAAATTATCTATTTATTATTATATTTAAATAGGTTATCTTTAAGATTATATACTATATAGAGATTCTTTTTATCTCTTTATTTTAACTTTAGCTAATTAACTACTACTAAATTAATATAGTTTACTTTAGCTTTACTATCTACTAATATAATAAGCTATATACTCTTAACTTATACTTATAGTTTAAATATCTTTTTTTTCTTTACTAATTTTATTATATATAGTGCTTTTATTAAAAGTAGTTCTTTTTTTATATATATTGCCTACTTATTACTTTTCTATAGATAGTATTTATTATTTTTTATATATTCTTTATAATTACTTTAAGAGTATTTTTTACTAGAGTATTCTTTATACTTTTATTTTAATAGTTTTAATTTCTTTTATTCTTAAAGTTATTAATATTAAGCTTAGTTATTTTAGTTAAATTTAATTTAAGTTAAAAAGTTAAATTCTTTTCTATATATTTTATTAATATAGGTTTAAACTTTTTATACTTTAATATTATATTATAGGTATTTAAGCTTTTTATAGATTATTATATTTTATATTAAGTAAGATTAAGTATTTTAAATAGATTCTTTATTTTTACAGTTAGAAGTTATTTCTTTTTATTTTTAATTTTCTATTTTACTTTTTAAACTTAATTAAAACTGCTAGTTTCTCTCTATAGTTAGAAAAGTTATAATTTTTATATATTATATACTTAATATATTAAAATTTATTTTAAATCTTCTAACTGTATTTCTTATAGTTTTTATTATTATATTATATACTACTTTTTTAGTATTACAGTTAGTAATATCTTTATTTTTATATTTATACTATTTTCTTATCTTCTATTATTTATATATATAATATTCTTCAGTTTTATATTTCTTAATAATACTAGTATAACTAGTATATTTAAGTAGAAAAAATCTTTTTTATCTTCTAGCTATATAATACCTACTTCTATATACTATTTTATAATATAAAAGTACTTAAGTTCTTTCTATAAGTAAGATTTTTAAATTAATTTATTATTAACTTATATAGAGTAATAATTATAGTAAATTTTATCTTTTTTATATATTAGGTATATATAGGCAATATATAATATCTATAAGATTTTCTTATAGTTAAAATATATTACTGCTATTTTTAAGTTATTATCTTTTTATTCTTTTAGAACTATATAGTAGAAGTTATATTTTAATTATATATTATAAATATAGATATAAATATTCGTGTTTTTATTAGGTTCTTACTATTTATTTATAAGGTTATTATATATTTCTATTAGGTTTTTCTATATTTAGCTTTTAAAATTATTAAGAGTTTAATATTCTTTATAGCTAGGTTTAGAGTTTTATTTATCTTTCATTTTTAAATATTTATTAGTAAGAGTAATAATATTCTAGTTATTTACTAGGAGGCTAATATATCTTACTAAATAGGCTTTTTATTTAGAGTATACCTAAAAAGTACTTTTTTTTTAAGTGTAAAATTATCTTTAAAGCTTATTTTTTCTTTTATATTTCTTAGATATTCCTACTCTTTATTTCTTATTACTATAAGATAGTATAATAAGTCTAAACTGTCTATCTGAAATTAAATCCCCTTATTATATTATAGCTATAGTATAAGATATTTTATTAAGTAAGTTAGTTATAGTACTAGTATTATTTTAAGTGGAGATTAATCTCTAAATATCTTTATTATTTTTTTAAGTGCTTTTTCTCTTTTTTTTCAGTTTAATTTATTATTTCTCTTTAGTTTTAATATCTATCTTTTAGTACTATACAGTTTATTTTTATACTTTTTCTTTAGTATTATTCTTAATCTTTTTTATTAGCCTTTAGTTACAGAATTTAAAAGGCAGTATATTATTAAGATACTTATACTCTTAGTTAGAGTATTTATATCTTTCTAAGTTTTTATATACTCTACTAAATCCTCTATTATAGCTGCTTCTAATTATAGTAAGAGTTTTAAATTAAATAGTAATTTAAGGTTTATTATTATTAAAGTACTAATAATTAGTAAATTGTATATACTTACCTTTTAGTATAAACTTATACTTTTAATTAAATTTTAAAATATAGTACTTACTTTTAAAATAGTCTATCTTTCTATAGTTTTAGTATTTAACCTTTAAATAATTCTTTTAAACAGCTTTTAATTCTATAGATTTTAAGGCTATTCTATAAAAGGTATTATCTTATTGCTTCTTTCTGTTATTAAACTGATTTTTCTTATTCTTTTGGCCTTTAGAGTTTTCTTTTTATTTCTTAATATATTATTTAAATATCTAATTATTAATAGTAATATAGAGGTATATATAGGTATTAAATTCTATTAAAAGGTTAAGAATTTTATAAATCTTATTTTTAACTTTATTTTTTAGCTTTTAGTAGAATTTATTTACTATATATTTATCTATTTAGTTAAATTTTATAAATAGATATTTAAATTTTATAAGATACTTAAATACTGCTTTAGTCTATTTTAACTTTTAAATTTAAATAAGTATATTATATTTCTTATTTTATTTTCTATATATATTTATAAGTAGCTATTTATATATATTAAAGCTGCTAAATAGAATAGTTATTTCTAGTTTTTATTAGTTAGGTAAGTTTTCTATAAAAGTCTCTTAGTATTAAGCTTATTTCTTATTAGACTTTATCTTTTAGTAGTTTTATAGTGTATTAAATCTTTAGAAATTTACTACTAAATACAGTAAAATAATATATATAGTAAAATTTAAGTTCTATAAGATACTTTTTAAGTTTCTTAAGAGTTCTATTAAACTTTTTTAGCTGTAGTAACTTAATAGTTTCTTTAATATTATAAGGTCTAAAAACACTTAAGATAATAGTAAAGCTATTAAATTATTCTATATATTAAGCTTATTTAATATAAATAGTAAGTTACTTATTAGTAAGGTTAATAATATATTCTTTTAATACTATAATAGTTACTAGTAGTATTAAGTTTAAAGCAGTTATTATATCTATATAGAAAGTCTGAATTTTATTATATAGAGCTTAAAACTTCTTATTATTTTTTACCTTATTAATTTTAGCTGTATTAGTTAAAGTATTTACTTTTTAATAAAGTTAAAGATTCTTCTTATTTAACTTCTTAAGTTTTTTATTAATTTCGTTTTTATCTAAAGAGGATTTCTTATTATCTATAGTATTATTACTGTTATAATCTTTAAGAGTCTTTAGATATAAAATACCTTTTTCCTTAAAAAGAGTAAAAATACTAGCTAATAGAGTTATTAAAGCTATAGTAACTAAATTAAAATATTACTTAAGTTAATATAGTAATATACTAAATAAAAACTATTAATATATAATAGTTAGATTTAACTTAAGAGTATAGAGTAAGTCTATAGTATATAGTTTATAATTAAGTAAATTTAAAATATTATAGTAAGTAATATAGATTATAATCTAATAATAGTAGAATAGTAAATTTAATATAACTAAGTATATTAATAGCTAGTAAAACTATCTATCTATAAAAATACTAAATAAATATCTATATATTAAATAGTAATTAGTAGTTTTAGTAGTTCTATATATAATACTTATTAATAAAACTATTAGTCTTATTAATAAGAGTTATAAATAAAGTATTAATACTTAATCTATTTATATAATAAATTAAGCTAATAGATATACTAAAAAAAGTAAATACTATTATAAAATTATATTTTATAGTAAAAAGTAAGTCTATAGAGATTCTGCTAGTTATAACTATTTAGTTTTAACTTAAGCTATAATAACTTATTAGCTTTCTATTTAATTGTTTCTTTAAATAGTTTTATAATATAGATTTAAAAGCTTCTTTAATTAGAGTTATTTATATATAAAATATTACTAGCTATAAAAAAATAATTATTTTAGCTAAATTAAAAAACTAAACTATTAATCTTTTTAAGATATAGAAAAACTTAATTAATAGTATAATAATAATTTAATTTTAAATTTAAATTATATTTAGCTAGCTAAAAAACTAAAGATATTATATTTAGTTTAATTATAATAACTATATAAAGAATTAATTTAATCTTTTATTAATATTATTAAATTAATAAAATTAAAACTTATTATTTATATAGCTATAAAGCTTTTTTTTTATTAGAGTTTTATATTATTAATTTAATTTATTTATAAAGTTAGTAATTTTAGCTAAATATAAAGATTAAAATAATTAGATTAATTTTTTTCTTTTAATTTTAAATAATTTTAATTTTAAGAAACTATTAAAAATTATTTTCTTTAGTTAGATTATAATAAGCTTTAAAATCTATAATAGCTTTTTAAATTTTTATTTTTTATTTTTTTAATAGATAAAGATAATATTATTAATATAGTAAAAAATAATAATTCTATCTTTAGTTATATAATAAAGTTTATATTAAATTAACTTAAAGTTTAATTTTTAAAAATATAGCTATAAGTTTCTTCTACCAAAGAAAAAAAGATTTCTATAGACTATATAAAGCTTTTTAAATTAATAAAATCTTTTTAAATAATCTATATTTAAATAGTATTTTTATTAGAATATAATAATTTAGCTTAATATTAATAAAGATATTAACTATATTATATTATATAAGATCTAAATTAAATTAAGCTATTATTACTATTAGAATTAAAAAAGAATTTTCTAGCTAAAGTTATAATATAAATCTCTTTATTTAACTTTTTTAACTATTAATCTTTTTAAATAATTAGTTTAGCTTTATATTTAATAAAGTAGCTATCTTTATCTAGCTTATAGATATAAATCTATATATAATTAAAAGTTTATTTTTTTAGGTTTTAAAATTATTTAGATTTATTTTAATTTATAACTCTATTTCTCTATAACTATATAAATAGTTTTATTTAGCTTATTTAAATTAGATTTCTATTAAATAATTTCTTTAATTTTAAAAGTATTATAGTAGCTTAAGTAGCTAACTTTAATAAATAGATTTAAATTTCTTTAATAGCTATTATAGCTTAATTTTATTAATAATCTTTTTATTAAAAATATCTATTAGACTAGTTAATCTTTTAATATTAAAAGCAGCTTTTTAAATATTAAACTATTTAACTTTAAAAACTTTAAAGTTCTTAAAATTTAGTTTATTTAGTAGATTTAAAGTATTTTAAATTATTATTACTAAAAGTATAGCTAGCAGTAAAAATATAGAAGTTAAATAGACTTAATTATTAATACTAAAAGATTTAAATAAACTGTTTTTAAAGATATTATTTTCTTTTTCTAACTTTTTTTAAAAGTTTTTTTTTAACTTTATTATTAAAATATATAATAGTTCTAATTAGTTAATTAAATTTAACTTCTAATAGTATTATCTCTATATCTTTTTTTTAATCTATCTATATCTAGAATAAAATTAATATTATTAATTTAATTTTTAGAGTTTTAGCTATAAGCTTAATTTTTTAAATTTAAATTAATAATATTCCTTTAATCTTTATTGTAGATATTATTCTAATTCTTATTATAGAATTTATTCTATTTAAAAATCAGTTTATAAGCTATTTCTTTTTTTATTAATTAATTTAATTAAGCTTTTTCTATTTAATTTAATAGTTAGTTTAATTTCTCTTTATTAATATATAATAAATTATTCTATAACTAATTAATATTTCTATTAAATTAGTTATTTTTATTAAAAATAACATTTTTAATAAAGATAATTCTTTTAGTAGTTAAATTCTAAATCTAATAGATATTAATTAATTAATATTCTATAAAATAGTTAATTTAAATATAGAAATTTAGCTTTTATTACTTATTTTTACTCTTTAGAATATTTTAAGTTAAAGTAAATACTTTAAATTTATAAATCTATAGATAATTAAAATAAAGAATTTTACTTTTCTAATTATAATTATTCTATTAAGTAATTACTATATAGAATTAAATATAAGAGATATTCTAATTATTAATTCCTCTAAAGGTTTAATTATAAAAATAAATAGTAATATAATAGATTTTAACGTAAAAAAAAGAGGAATTAAGCTTCTAACTGTAAAGCTTTTATTTTAATTTTAATAATCTTACTAAATAGTTTAATACTGCTATTTTAAATAGTTATATCTATAGCTATTAACTCTATAATAATACTTATTTTAATAAAGAATTAATATATTAGTTAAAGTTAATTTTTAAACTTTTTTAAAATCTTTTTAATATATTTAATAACTTAAGACTTTAGCTAATACTAATAGAATAAAAAATTTAAAAAGTTCTTAAAGATTAAAATAAGCTTTTTATATTATTAAATCTTAAAGTAATAATTTTAAATATAATTAGAATAACGTATATAATAAGTAAGCGCGCAATATAAGCGAGCGCGCAATCCAGTTTTACACCTTAAATCACGATTTTTTAAACCTTTTTTAAAATTTCAAACTATACATAAAACAGCTAAGATTTTTAAAATTAGCTATCTAATAAAAAGGCTATATAGAAAATAATTCCTAAAAATTCTACCCCTTAGGACCTAGGCAGATTGGAAAAGTGGGTCCTTTTAGACCCACTTTTCATATCTATATAGGTTCTAGCTGCCTAGGATTTTTAAGGATTATTTTCTGAATAGATTTTAATATAACTAACTTAATTTTAAAATATTAGCTGTTTTAGGCTTAGTTTGAAATTTTAGAGGCTTTTTTAAAAATCGTGATTTAAGGTGTAAAACTTAATTGCGCGCTCACTTGTATTGCGCGCTCGCTTATCATATACGTTAGTAATTTATTATTAGTAAAAAAAAAGGATTTTTAAATCTGTTTTTTAAATTATAAAAATTAATTACTAATTTTAATTTAAATCTAACTAAAAGATCTTTTAGTTAGTAGCTAACTTATTAAATTATTTTTAAAAATACTATAGTTATTATAGCTAATAGTTATAATTTCTTTAATTTAAATTTTAATAATTTTATTAATAAGTATTTTTAAGACTTTAAGCTTTAAATAATCTAGCTATAAATACTAATAGTAAGTATTTTATTTTATTACTTTAAGTTAAGTTAATAAATTAAACTAGTTATATTAAACTGAAAAGGTAATATTATAAAAAAATATATTTTAAAATAAATTAGTTATAATAATTTAATAGAAACTATTTAATTAAATAGTTTAAAGTTTTAAAATAGTTAAATTTTAAGTATATATTCTACTAATAGTCTTAATATTATAATCTTTATAAAAATATTAAATTATAAGAAAAGTTAGAATAATAAGCTATATTAAATAGAATAATAACTTTAAGATTTTTAAGTCTATTAAATTATAATATTAACTTAGCTATATTTTTAAATTAAAATTTTATATTCTTTAGTAATAAGAATATTATTAACTTTAATAAATTAATATTTTAAAAACTAATAGATTTTATTAAAGATATAAATTGTAATTTTAAAAATTTAACATAGCTAACTTTTATAGAGGATATTTTAATACTATAAAGGCTATTTTAAATTAAAATTATTAAGTTATTATAGTAGCTAACTTTTTAATTTAATTAATTTAATTTAGTTAATTTAAAAGCTTTTTTAACAGCTTTAAGTTTATTTTTCTATTTTTAACTAAAAAGTTAGTAGTTAATAACTTTTTATATAATAAACCTAAATTTAAATTAAATTAAAGTTTTTAATAAAAAGATATAGTAGTATTTTAGCTAGCTATAAAAGCTATTATTATAAACTTTATAAATAGAACTATTATTTTAATTCTAATTATTTTTAAATTTAATTTTTTTTACTAAAAGGCCTAACTAATTAAACTTATATTTCTTATTTTATTTCTACTGAAAGAGTTTACTTAGTTAATTTCTTTTAATTAGATTTTATTGCTAATTTAGTTAATTAGTTTAGTTAGAATTATTATTATAAATAGAGCTAAAAGTCTCTTTTTTAATTTAAAAAGCTAGATTTCTAGCTAGCTATTATAAGCTAATTTAATTAATTTTTTAATAAAAGTTTTTAGCTATAGTTTAAATAGCTATAAATTTATTTTCTAGTTTAAAATAGTAAATCTTTTAGTAATTTAAAATCTAACTTTTTAAAACTAATTAAATTATAAAATATAGATTATTAAACTATATATCAAAATTATTAAAACTTTTAAATTTCTTTATTTAAACTTAATATATAATTTATTTCTAATTTATTAGTTAATTAGAAAATTCCTTTAAAAATCTAAATATAATAAATAGAATCTTTTAATATTTAGCTAAAGTTTTATTTTATTACTTTATTATTAAGATCTTAATATTATTTTTAAAGTTAAAATATTAACTTTTTAATTTCTATTTAAAATTATATAAATTAACCTTTAAATTTTTATTAACTGTATTTATAACTTAATTCTTAATCTTATTAATCTATTAATACTATTTTTTAAACCTTCTATAGTTTTAATTATAATTTCTATATTTAAACTAATAGATAGCTCTATTTTTAGTAGTTAATTCTATAAGAAATTAAGTCTATTTAATTAGATTATTTAACTTAAAAATAATAATTAAAATTATAAAAAGAATTTAATTAAATCTCTAACTAATAGATATTATAAATTAATTTAAACTCAATCTACCATACTGAAATCCTATAGAAATAGATATTAAAGATAGATCTAATTAGCTCTTCTAACAGCTAATTATCCTAATCCAAATTAATTAGATTCTAAATTTTAGCTAAATTGACCTTAAACTGAAAGTCTTTATTCTAATTTACTTAATCTATAAAAGTCCTAAGGAAGAACCTTTAGTCAGTAGATATAGTATTTTTAGTAGATATTACAATATTTGAAGATATAGGTAAAATTAATCTAAAAATAGGGAATAAAAGCTATATGGATCTTAATGCAGATAGCTTCTTCAAGCAGATAAGACTCTTAATTATTGGATCTATTACGGTTAATTTAATCAAATGGATAGTGTTCAAAGCAGTGATAATGTTGTTGATTATTGCTTCTCCTGGTCATCCGGACCGGCCGGAAGAGGGGTTATCAGACCCCCCTTCTGACTAAGGTCAGGATATCAATCTATTAGAGGTTTCGTAATACAGAGTCATATTCCAACAGCAGACGGATAAGTTATTGAAGAAGAAAACTAAGGTTGGCAAAACACGGAGAATGCTCCAGCTATCGTGGCTCACATTAAGACGTTGCTCCAATAGTTAGATAGAAAGCTAGGGGCTTCTATAATGAACCAATGTAATATATTGCCAATACATTTATACTGAAGCTATTTTTACAATTCTCCAAGTTCTGCTGCAGATGCGGTTGATGAACCCCTTAAGTACACTTCCCAAAATTCGGCTGACTTTATCATAGACATGATTTGTTAGTATCAGCTAATGAAGAGGACAGTTTCGACTCAGAGCTTACCAGCCTAGATATTTGTCACAGTGATACTCGGTATAGCCGCAGTAACCAGCAGCCGAGCAACAGTCGCTGAACTTGGATCCCTTACATGTTAGCTGGCATTTGTACGCATACGCACACATCCCGGTTTTTAGAGACTGAGCCTGGTACTTGTGTCGCCGACGGCCTGGCTGTTGTTGTCGACGTCGTTGCTGTGCCGGAGCAGTCACCATATTGGCAGTCGGCGCCACAAGACAGGGTGTCGTTGCCGCAACTATTCGTTCAGTCTTGATCAGCTATGAACAAGTCGTTGACAGACCTCGGGATACGTACGTCCCGTCTTTCGAACAGCAGAGACCGAACTTGGGAGGGCATGGGACGTAATCAACTGCGCGTCCGCAGCGGCCGTCTGTCGACCATGGCCCTCCACCTAGACAGTCGCCCTCTTGGCAGTTTCCGATGCTACAGAAGCTCTCACCGGAACCACACCTGTTCGAAAACATTCATAAGCAAGTCAGCCCATGGCTGGTGTGGAGGTGAGCGTCGATGCACTTTCTGTCAGCTCCGCAGCAGTCGCCAAAGCCACTGCTAACACATGTCTTGGAGAAGCCGATTTCACGACCACAAGTGCCGTCTTCAGTAACATTTGCTGCCCCCACAATGTCTTTGGATGAACTCGTTAGTACTTATCTTTAAGCAGCCAGTTAAGGAATGCAAAGGAGAACTGACATGGCACCACGCAGTAGGTCTCTCCCGGCTTGAAGCCATCGCACCCATCACCGATGCTGGGGTTGGCAAAGATGAAATCTTCCAGCGTCAAGCCAAACTGGGTAGCACATCATTGCATCCCGTCCAAACGTCTGTCGTGAAGTTCATGCGGCACAATTGTGCTCTACCGCCAGAAGCCTGGCGGTAATAGAGGAATGGCAAACGGTTTGAGAGAGGCGAGCAAATCGCATGCTGGACGGCGAATAGGGAGAAAATCAGGAACATTCGTGATGGCATGGTGAGGGTCTTCAGGTATCCATAGCTGGGGACAAAATAAATGATTGGAGCCAGAGCGAAGTCACTTTTCAAAATATACGTACCCTACTGCATACGAACAGGCGATCGTCGAAGGGCCGATGGTATCAAGGCTAGAGTGGTGAGGGATAAAACATGGTGATCCCCGTCGCTTTGTAATGTCCGGCCTATTGTAGAGTCTCTATTCGTTTATGTCGTTGATGACGACACCATGAGGCTCGTTATGTTGCTCTTTTCCAATACGCCGTTGAATCCTGGCTTTTTGATACTGCCATGGCCGGCACTCCTTTTGTCGTCAGTACAGGCCCAGGTATCTACCGTCAATGGCCAGGCTGTGTACCAAGAAACTCAGGTACAGCAGAACTCGCACGGCATACCGGCCCTGATCTACAACTGCGCCAAAGTGCCAGCATTGTGCGAGAACGTCCACCAGCAATACCCGCCGAAGACATACACACATACGCCACAGCCTGGCCTCCTCCGGCACTTTGACAAGGCCGTCAACCCTGCCAACCGGAGAGGCGTGGCTTGAAACAGCAATTGGAAGAAGCGACATGCCTGTCCTGAGACAAATCAGCCACAGTAAGTGCTGCCGGATGTACCTGAAGAAAGAGAAGATGAATGAGATTCACTGACGGCTCGCGACCAAACAGAACCGTCCCAGAAGGGACAGTTCTCGGAGAAGGGTCTTTCCCAGCAGCCAGATGGAACCCGAACGGCCAGAATTGCTGATAGGGTCGGACAATTCGCTGGAATGATGTGGACCTGTGACGAGTTTCCCTTTGCCAGGTAGTCAGAGGCGTTTGAGACCTGGAACTGACGATAGCCTCCCCACAGTTCTGTAGAAGGGGGGGCCGGAGCGCAGACATACTGCACGCCCCAGAACGCAGCATGCGGGTCAAAGAATGGCTTGCTCGCTGGGGCAGCCCTCGTCCCCACGGAACAAGACTTCCAGAGCTGGGCTCTGACTGGTCTACGGTCGGTTGTTTGGACTGATAACTCTGTAGGAGTGTATCAGTATCACTTCAGGACGGAGTTCAAGACGGAGCTGGAACCTGCGGCATTGGTGGTAGAGTGGTTTGGCCTCGTTCAGGGAAACGTGAGCCCCTATGGCAAGCGTTCGATTGAAGATCGTGATGCTGAACCTGGTGTTGTCCGGGTGATTGAGGGCATTTACGACAACGGCACTGTTGAGACGAGGTATGAGAGCATACACAAAGACGAGACAAGTACGAGTTGCCTGCAAATCAGGGTGTGATGATGATACTGATCACGTTTAATGCTCTAGTACAAGCTGCTGCGCAGATCGTGGGATGAATATCTCGTCGGTAACAGCTCAGCAGTGAACCTCGAACAAGGGGACACGAAGCTGTCGATGACGCAGATGGACAACCGAGCCGTCGGCGATGATGACGAAGATAGGCGGAGCTCTGTCGGATCTGGCTGACTGCGTCGGGTAACGGCGCCAACCCGGCTCGTCAAGGGTATGAGGCTCTAGGGTATGAGGCTCTAGCTGAGGCTCCGCCACTTCCTATCCTTGAGATAGCCCAAGACTTTGTGGAAGAACAAGAGGAAGACAAGCCGGTCGAAGAGCCGTACATCATACGCGTCATCACCGCGGAAGACAGTAACAAGTTGGTACCGAGAGACGAAAACACGGCAGGGTGGATGTTCCGTCATCAGTCACAACGATAGTGCGACCCTAAAATGCCATATAAGGAGTTTACAGCCCTCAAGAGGAAGACTAAATAGAATAGTAAAGATTCTGTTTATATATGGGATTTCGAAACTAAATCTATAAAAGAATAATCTAATAATAACTAGGTTCAATAATAAAGAATAATATATATAAAAGTCGTTTCCCTCGATGAGGGAACCTAATTTTTGAATTTACTGCATTTTCGTTGTGCACGTCACAATTGCCAAGGCCCAAGTTTGGGTTTCAAGCTGCTTTTTTTTCTATCTGCCGGAATCCTGTCTAACTTTTTCGCCCCGACAGCAGGGTTGAAGTCAGAAGGGTTGAATTGAAGCTTAAGGCAAAGACTAGTGTGCAACAACCTTATTGTTTAGCTACTGTCTCTTCTGTTGCTGGGTGTAGCACTAACTGTTTGTCTCTATTGTTTAAAAATACTGTATGGCTTTAATCTATCTGATGATATTGAGTAAAGCTAAAAAAAAAAAAAACCCCAAATATAAAAGTCGTTTAACTACTACTTTATTAGAAAAAGCCACACTTTAATATAAAAAGACTACCCTAGAAAACACTATCCCTTAAAAGTCTTATAAAATAAAAAGGATATTATAATTATATGAGGAGTAAGAATAGGACTTGGAATCTGAAAATAGATTTAGGCTAATCAGCCTATAGCATATAGAACAATATGAAGAAAAGGCTAAAAGAGTGATAACTAGCTACTATAATAGATTTTTTAAAGATATGGCAAAGGACAAAGAGCTGACAACTCTAAACAAGTAATAAGATTGATGAAAGATAAAGAGATAGCTAACTAATAAGTAGTCTGCCCAATCCCTTAAATAGGCAAGCTAGGTTAACTTAAGCTTACTATTTTTAAACCCCCGATATACTAAAATGCACTAACAAACCACCTAATTGCATCGCCAACTTTCTGCCTCTGGACCACTGATAAATCGCCACCAAAAAACCACCAGGACCATCCAAGTCCGCGCAAAACACCTAACCCTGAAGTCTAGTGATGAATGCACTTAGGTTTAGTCGTGCTCGATGTCGTCCACTGTAGTCCTTGCATAGACAATCAGCACCCATCAGCCTCCACCTGGGGCAGCATTTTCAGCATCGACTTAGGTGGTCATGCCAAGGCAGAACGTCCAACCACCCGCATAGGTACTATGAGCTAGAGCGACACAGGCACCGAGCTGCGTAACGGCTATGGGGGTCAGGGTGCCAGCGGAGATCGCCTCTTCGGTCACAGCAGCGGCACCGCAGGCGGTCAGGCCGGCGACGTAAGCCACGGTCAGGCCGGTGGCGCAGACCGTGCAGCGGTTAGTCGGACAGCCAGCCAGCCTGCGTCTATGGTCCGCTTCGTGATCGCGACGGTATCTTTCAATGAGCTCGTCAGCCTCCGCTTGGACCTTGTCGCGGTTGGATTGCTGGCGCTTGGCGACTTGGGTGCCGCTGTCGGGGTTATAGTCAACCCATGTCTGGATGTGCTCTTGCAGCTGCTCAAGTGCAGAGATCTTGAGGGATTCTGACCAGGAGGCTACCTCCTCAGGGTTGACTTTCAGAGCCTTTGTATACTTGGTGATGTCGAGGGAGGAGACGTCAGTGGCTGAGAGAAGTTCGTCCACATCGTATGCTGGAACTCCCAAGTTGCCAGCCAACTGCTCCGTCAATGTAAGAGCAGCTGCGGCGGCGGCGGCGGTAGCAAAGGCGAAAGCAGAAATCTTTGCAATAAGCATGATGATGGTTGTTGGAGCAATGAATTTATGTGTCTTTTGTTAAGAAGTGGGGAGTATTGTGTAGTGTATCGGAAGAAATATCCAGCCTGATGAGAGAAGGAAGGATGCTAATGGATAATGAAGAACAGTGAGTGAGGATGCTATGTCTCTATTTATACTTCCTTGGTTATCTTCCTGAGCAAGCTATGCCGCCATTTCCGATATTTCGAATACTACCATATTACATCACACTATTCATGAACGTCAGTAGAGCCTGACACTTTGTGTTGAATTGGACTGTGTGGCTAACTTCGGCTTAGGGAGATTACATGACTGTTAGGAAAGCTTCAGCTAGCTCTCGGCAGAGATAAGATAGATTGGTAACAAGCCTTTTCCCTCCTTCTTCAGGGTTAAGAGTCGCCCGGAGCTAAGGCTAGTTACACAATTCAATTAAGGTTATACAGCCCCCAAAGGTAGTTAATGTTTAAAAGGTGGAACTCCTTCCCCACTGTCTTGTTCAAGCTTGTTAAGATCTTACGTCACTTGTGTTTTAGAAAGCTAGCTTTGATATTATGGGGTTGAACGTCCTCTGTCCTCACTAGGCTAGTGTGAACTTGAGAGCAAATATTAGACTAAGTGTGAGTGGAGCTGTAGGAATAGATCGACATAATCCTCAGCACCGATCCTTGATAACAGCTTAACTTTAATTTAACTTTCCTGCCTGACGCAAAATTAAAGCTTATTAGCCTACGTAACGGATACAAGCCGCAGGTTTATCGTATGATCCTTTCGCCTTTGAAACTATAATCTCAGGATACCGCCGCGAGCAGCAGAACCGGGCGTAGATGATCCGGCTTTGCAGGGCGTACCCATCTCCCAGGCACGAAACAATCCTAAATTGCAACAAGGGTAATACTATTTCAAACCGTTTATCCCAATACGAGGAGGGTTCATACTTTCATCGGAGAAAATTAACTCTGAGCTAGACCTCGCCCGAGTTATTAGGCCTAGGAACGCTAATTAGGTGCGATAAAGCCCTTGCTAGAAAATCCTTAGCGTAGTTTACAAGGGGAAAAAGATCTACGAAATCGTTGACGGATTCCCTAGGATTAAGAAGAAGCTAGTCGGTTAGACGGAGAGCCAAGCAATGACCTATCAGTTTCTAGTTTAAGTTTCGAAGGATTTTGTAATGACGGAGGGATCCCCACTGGACTATCGCGAAAGATGTGGTTTGGCTCGGGAGCTACTACACCGAGTAGCTAGAAGTGTATCAGGTGCGTTTACTTGTAATTGGGATCAGCGGGTAACTATTCCGAGTTGTGGACCTGCACGGGCAAGACAAGAGCAAGGGCCTGACCTGGGGGGTTTGATAGGCAATGTCCGATCCAATCAAACTGCCGTTTTGCTTGTGCGTTGCTCTCTTATATCCAAGGGTACAGAAAAAGAAGAAAGTTAATTCTATCCGGTCCAATTGTTGCTAAAGAATGCTTCGTCTAGCTTTTAGATAACGGAAACTTTCTCAGACTGACCCGGACCTTTCACTGACTTCAATGAAGTTTTGACTCCGCCTCCCCAAGGAAGAGGGACCCCCTGTTACCAGATATTATGTTGTTTTGTATATAAACCCCCTACAGCTTCCATAAATCCGAGTTCTTTACTTTCCTCAGCATCATCATCATTAGTCTTTAAACTCATAACACTTCGTTCTTCAACTCTTCACCATGCAGTACAACGTCCTCGCTCTTCTTACCACTATGGTCGCCATGACCGGCGCCGTTTCGATTCATGTCTGTACCTCCAAGGATTTCACTGGAGAATGCAGCGACGTGACGTTCGCCAAGAATACATGCAGTGCGTTCGAATCTACTTAACACTTAGGTGTTAGCGCTAACCAAATGTAGCGGCCCTTCCTTTCAACGATGCAGTTTCCTCCTTCAAATTGAACAATTACGTTTGCAGCTTTTACACGTAAGAGCTGCAATATTTATTTCTAGGGTGAAACTAACGATTGGTAATAGCCATAAGGACTGCACTGGGTCTTCTGCCACCTTCTCCTCTGACCAGACCAACCTTCGCGACGGAACTTGGAATGATCAGCTCACCTCTGTCAAGTGCTAAAGGGGTGATTCCTGTCATTCCTAGCGTCTCTGTTTCTATCATAGGACGGGCCATGCCGTTGTCAAGCAGGGTAGAAACAAGCGCGCAGAGACGGTAGAGCACAGCCGTGTGGGGCAGCGTTGAGCTTAAATCCATTGATCTCATCAAGGGCAAACAATCCAGCTCGTTCATTGAGCGACTTGTGCAAGGTGGACGATAAGGCTTGGTTGTTTTTATTTTGACTTCATCAGCCTGAATTAAGTATAACGTCCCCCGGCCTGGGGCTAGGCTACCAGGTGGTTTCTAATTAGAAAATGGGGTTATTCGTCAAATAGCTGGTCTTGTTTACTTAGGACCATAGCTTTTCAACCTAAATCCAAATACGATGAGAATCTTCCCCCAACTGAGTATCAACTATACATAATGCGATGTCCTTTTAGTTGCATTACAAGACCCCCTTAGCATATGCAGCCCTTGTCACCATCTGGTGCCGATAACCAGAAGATAACCTTAAAGACCTTGGATAATAATACGTCCCAAATTATGGGACTGGCCGCACAGTTAAGGTAAGGCTTAAGTGGGATTGAAATTGTAGTAAACGGAAACAGCTTGTAGTATTAGCAGTGCTATTAGAAACTTATCTAATAATATTTAGTGTGCCTGAGAAAATAACACGTAAAATCTTAATAATAACTGATATTATCTTCCTGTAGTTTAATTTATATATATATACGACTAGTTTCTTCTGATATTTCTTAGTCTATTTAGATTCTTCTTTAAGCTGTTACCTCTATAAGTACTATATTATTACTGTAATTAATATAGTGTATTTCAAGTGGAGCCCGCCCGGGTTTTGCTCCCATAAACTAGTTATAAAGTAAACTCCTACACAATCCACCACTACCCTATATTACGCTATTACAGCTTTTGCGAAATAATTACTCAACAGTATTCCATATATATATATATATAAACTAAGCATAGTATTAGATGGATCACTGGTAATTATTGCACTCCGATGCTCTTATAGCACGGCTGCTGGAGCCACTCGCCTTTCGGAGTTTTGGTTGGTCCTTGGAGTATGTCTGTATGATGCAGTCATCTATGAGACCGACGCGAAGGCCCCTTCTTCATCGGCCTTGTATCACACAGTCAGATGGTAATGACCTGTATAAAAGCTCTTTACTTTTCTATCTAGCGAGTGAAGAAGGGCCGGTTTCTTATACATAAGATGAATTGTGCCTCTAGGGCTGTTGTGTTGAAGAACTTGTTTTTTTGGGGGACAGATGACATTCACCTCTAACTGGAAGTCCGGACTTCTGGGCTGCCGGTCTGAATAGCCTGTCTGAACAGCTGGAAGACCTTCTTTCCGGTTTGATCAAATGTATGACTTTTTGGTATGTTGGATATGACACCTTGTTAGTGAACGTTAGCCTGTGATGCCCTAGCGGCGGCATGGCTCATATGTTGACGGGAAATACCAGGTAGTGTTATGATTTGTTGAAAGTTACATTCCCATTGTATATGTCTACTGAGGCCAAACATGTACCCCTTGACGTGGATTGACGCGCCTCGAAGGCAAATTCCAACGCGGAATTTGTTAATTGCTAAGCTTTTCTGCGACTCCTTCCCCTTCTGCGCAAAGGTTGTATCTGATACTGTAGAATTTATGAACAGAATAAGCATTCATAATGGCCGATTACGATACCAGATATACCTCTACCTCTGTTAAGAGTGAGTATGTGCCACTCGGCTTGAATAAGATACTGACTCCGACTCTGGCTTTGCGAACTGCATCGATACCAGCGACACAACCCCCGACTACACCAGTGGCATAGCCCGCGACAACAAAGGCGAGAGATGAGTGCGATTCTCGGATCTGGGGCTATTTCCCGGGCTGGCTGTGGTCAGAGAGATTAAAAGATATACCATCTTGTGCCTGGAGTTATGGATATGATATCCAGAAGGGTGGGGAACGGCGATGGGTTTGCAAGATCTGAATCACCAAAAATCACCGTCCTCTATCCCGTTTTTACGCCAGCGGCCTTCAAAATGCTAAGAACCACCTATTCGGAAAGCATTCGATCTTGGCACCTTCTGGAGAGATGAAATCTGCCAAGCAGAGGAAAGTGGAGAGCAGCGGCACCAGGCAGAGCTTCCGGTCGATTGCCGACATAATGAAACTTAACCCAATAAAGCCGAAAGAGCAAGCTCTTATGAATCGCATAATTAAAAACCTCGACTGAAACTACTTTCAAAACCTCGTAATGGAATAGATTGTTAACAACAACCTCGCTTTCGCGACAGTAGAGTATATAGAACTCCGGGCTATCTTTGAGTATTTAAACATATCGGTTAGTGTTTGCGATGCTAATCTGGCGGCCGATATAATTCGATCGAGAGTCCTTTCCGCATATATAGAATATAAGGAGAAGGTAGTTGAAATTCTCCGGCAGAGTCCCGGGCTCGTCTATATCTTGTTCGACGGGTAGAGGTCAGGTAATTGCCTTACTTTGTATGGGATTGTATGCTTCTTTCGGGACGAGAATAATCAGCCGTGCAAGATTGCCATCGGCGTACCAGAGATATCTGCTAGGCACTATGGTGCCAATATTGCCGCTTAAGTCCTTAAGGTAATTAATGAGTATGGAATTCGAGATAAGATTAGTTACTTTACTTTATATAATGCTGAAAATAACGATACAGCTATGGATAATATCGGAAAGAGCCTTAGTTTTAATAGCAGGAGGAGGCAAGGGTATTACTTCAGCTATATTCTTAACGTTTCTGCTAAATAGCTACTGTTTGGAAAGAATACAGATCCTTTTAAGAAGCAACTAAATAGTAAGGCTATACTAATAGAAACTGAATACAAGCTTTTTTAAAATATTATTAAATAAATTAAAGCTATAAAGTATTTTTAAATAATAAAAATAAATAGTTAGTATTATATTTAGTAATAAAAATAAATAGTAGCTATATAATAAAATTATTATATATTACTTTTTACTTTAAGTTTTAATTTAAATCTTTTAATTTTAACTTTACTATTTACAGTTAATAATTTCATTATTTATAGTTAATAATCTTACTATCTATAAATAATAACTTTAAGATAATAACTTTATTTTAAGTAATAAAATATAAAAAAAACTAATATCTTTTATTATTAAAAGATTAATCTTTCTTTTAATAATTATTTAATTTCTTTAACTTTTATTATAGCTATAATTATTTATTAAATTTTACAATTTAATATTAATAAAAAGCTAAAATATTTTAATTACCTTTTATATCTATAGAATAATAAATATTAATATAATATTAAAAATAAAATAAAATAAATAAAATAAAATACTTTATATATTATTAATTTCTTTAAAATTATAAGCTTTTTAATTTATTAAAATTCCCTTTAAATAGAGCTTATTATTTAACTATTAAATAGAAAATTATATTAGCTATTTCTTGCTATAATCTCTTTTTAAATAATACTAATAAATTCAATTTATAGAGAAATTAAATTACTTATATTAATTTATTATTTATTTAAATAGAAAAAGCTACTTTATTAATATTAACTAAAGTTTTTAAAATTAATTAACTAATTTAAAAGTAAAAAAACTTTATTAATAGTATTAATAAAGAGATATATAACTTTTAACTTAAAAAGCTTTTATATTATATAGAGATAGTATAAATAATAGCTAGTTAGAATACTAAAAAGAGTAATATAATAGTTATACTCTTTAGGCTGCTATAGATATAGTTTAAAGTAAATAAGAAACTAATTACTAGTAGATAAACTGTAAGTTTATATTAGTAGAGTAATTAGAATATTACTTACTAAGTAAATATTATATTTAGTAATAGTTAAGTATAGTAATATATAGTAAGTTAAAATAATTAAGATAACTAAATTATATTAATAGTTAAGTAGCTATATATAGTAAATATATACTATTTAGTTATCTATATACTAATATAATTAGATATAATTACTTATATAGTAATTATAATTACTAGTAATTAAAGGTAATTATAGAGTAATTATATATAGCTAAACTATATTCTATTTCTAAAAGGCTAAGAAAAGTAAGTTTATACTTAAAGTCTAATATAAATTGCAGTTAGACTATAATATAATATCTTCTCTTTAATAGATTTTACCTTAAGATTCTGTAATTTTATTATCTATCTATTAGCTCTATTTCTAGTAGATTTAACTTACTCTTTAATTATTATAAATAAACTAATAGTATAATATATATACTAAGTAAGTGCGCAATATAAGTAAACACACACTTTTACCTCTAACTACTGAATTTTATCTTTTAACTTAATTTTCTTAACTATAAATTATATTATTCTTAATTAATAAGGTAAATATTAATCTTACCCTTTAAGCTCTTAAGAAAGACTCTTAATTAACTCCCTTTTGCACTTTAAAGATCTATAAAGTCTCCTACTACACCCTAAAATACCAACGCAATAGTATTTCTTCCCGATGCAATATTATACCTAATTCAAGAAAACTATCCAATCTAGAAGAACAGATTATTATTCAATTTATTCTCAACTTAAATTTATAAGAGTTTCCCCTGCAATTATATAGTATTAAAGAAATAGCTAACTGACTGCTTGCTAACTGCAATATATTATCTGTCAGTAAGTACTGAGCTTCTAACTTTATTAGGTAATAACTAGAGCTTAAAATGTATTTTTTTCGTAAATATAACTATTAGAGGGCTAAATATAAAGATCTAATAATTATTTACAATTAGTTTAGGCTTATAGAGAATATAATTGCAAAATATAGTATTAATCTAGCTGATATCTATAACTTTAATAAGACTGGCTTTATAATAGGTATTATTATAAGTAGAATAGTTATTATAGGTGCAGATAGATATAGAAATCTGAAATTAGTACAGCCTAAAAACTAGAAATAGATTATAGTTATTTAGGCAATTAATATAGAAGGCTGGGTAATTCAGCTATTTATTATAGTTGCAGGCTAATATTATCTTACTAGCTGGTATTAGAAAAGTAACCTCTTAAGTAATTAGGCTATTATAATAACTTAAAATAGCTAGACTAATAATAAGATAGATTTTAAGTAGCTTAAGCACTTTAACTGGTATATAAAGAATTAATTAATTAGTTGCTATTATCTTTTAATTATTAATAGGTATAAAAGTTACTACTCTATTAACTTTAAGAAATATTATAAAGAGAATAATATTATTATACTTTATATACTGCCTTATTTATTTTATCTGCTCTAGCCTTTTAATATTAAGTGCTTTAGGCCACTTAAAACAGTTTATAGTTAAGTAATTAAGTAATTAATTAGATATTCTATTATCTATATTTTAAAGACTGAATTCTTTCTAGCTTTCTATACTGTCTATAAAGCTGCTATAATAAGAAGTAATATTAAGAGAGGCTTTAGAAAGGCTAGACTTATTTCCTTAAACTTAAAAAGTATTATATTAAAGCTTAATATATAGCTATAGACTCTAATATTAGCTATAGAGGAGGTTAATCTTTCTGACTTTTAAGTTTTAAAGATTCTAAAGATAGTATTTAAAGTCAGTTTGCAGTCTAAATATCTTAAAAGATAAATAAGAAGATATTAAAGTAACTTTTTAGTATTAATCCTTAAGGTACTTAAGTTATTTTCTAAGGGAATAAAAAAAAATAATATATTAAATAGTATTATTAAAGTTTAAGAATTAGATTTTTTAATAGATAAATAAGACTCTTAGTAAGCAGTATAGAGTAAAAAAGAACCTATTTATATTAAAAAGGAAAGATAACTATAGATAAAGAAAGAAGTAAGATAGATTAGAGAGATATTAATATATAGATAGCAGCTAACTTATTAAGAAGTAGTAGTTAAAAGAGGTTAGTAATACTAAAGGAAAAGTACTATAGAATTTATAGAAAGACTAATTATAATATAAGAATCTATTAGGCTATTATTAAGACCTCTAGAGAAAAGTGTAGTAATTAGTTTTAATTAATTAGATATTTTATTGTATTTTTATTATTAAATCTATATTAAAGGTTAGAGAAAAATATATACTTACTTATACTGTATACTTACTTATTATATATATTATTTAGTTAGATTACTTAATATTATATAGCTTTTTTCTATACTATTTAGACTTTTAGTTATTATATTATACTATATTCTTTTTATTTTAAATGGGATTTATTCTATAAAATAATTAAGAAATTATTTAAATACAGTAAATATATCTAGTAATACTATTCTTATAATAGTTTTAATATCTCTATTAGAATATATATATAATTTCTTAATATTTTTATAGTATTTTTTCTATATACTAATATTTTAAGTAGTAAACTAAATAAATACTAAATCTAAATACTTAAAGTAAAAAAAGAAAAAAGCTAAGAAATAAATAATAGCAGTATAAATTACTCTAAATAAGGCTTTAAATTATTTAGTATATCTTTACTGTTAGAAGTATATATTAAAATTAAAGGGTAAAAAGATAGTATATTATAGACTTTAGTTTTTAAATAAGTTAGAAAAAGCTGAGTAAAATAAGATATTTACTAAAAAGATAGCTTATTTAGATAGCTCTTTTTAGAATTACTCTATAGAAACTTAAGTTAATCTATAGAATTTTTTAAAACTTAGTAATTTTATTCTATTTATAGAGTTTAAAAAGACTCTTTCTATTTCTTTTACTAATAGGTAAAAATTCTAAAATCTATTTTAATATATATTTCCTAAAGTACTTTTTTATTTAAGAAAATCTTTTAATTTAGCTTAATAATATATAAGGTATTTATAGAATTTCTATATATCTTCTAAAAGATTATAATTTTCCTATTTTATTAGATATTTTATTTTATTATTTTCTCTTTTTATATTAAGAATTATTTTAACTATAAACTTCTAGTTATTCTTAACTTTTATTTTTTAATTATTATTTTATATTTTAACTTAAATAGTATTTACTGCTAATTTAAATAATAAAATATAAAAGATTAAATAGAGTTTAACCTTTAGTAGTAAGTTTAGTTTATAGTTATTTTCTAAGACTTTTTCTAAAATTTTATAAGATTTAATAAATTTAAAGTTTAATTTCTTATTTAGCCTTTTTATTATAATGTTTTTTATTATAAAATAAACTATATCTCCCTTCTAAAAGATTAATCTCTTTAATTTTTTCTAGTTATAATATTTTTTTATTTATTTTTTAATAAATTCCAGTTCTATCTTTATTTCTTTATATAGCTATTATAGCTAGTTAGTATTAAGAATTACTTTAGTATTTAAAAGTTCTTTTTATAATAATCTCTAGATATTAAAGGTAAATTTAAAGTTAGTATAAGCTAGTATAAGCTTTATTATTTCTAAGGTAGATATATTATAAGCTAGTTATACTATAAGCAGCTTTTAGATTTAGTTATTCTACTTATAGTTAATATAGTACTATAGTATAAAAGGTACACCCTAAGTTTATCTAACAGTAGGGTTCTATATATTAAATATCTTAAGCTAAGGAGAGAGAAAGAAGGAAGGAGCAACCTTACTAAGAGGTTGCTATAAAAACTCTATACGCTTATTATATAGCTAGATGTAAGTTCCCTCAGGCCGGACTCTAGCCCAGTCCCTTACTTTAGGCCCAGCCTCTAATATATCCCCCCCTCTTTAGGCCCTCCTGCTGTTCCGATCGGGCTGGACTAATACAGCTTACTAGTGGCAGCTTATTAAATAGCCCAATCGGATTAGCCTCACCTTATCGTCGCCCAATTGGGAAGATTATTCTTACCTTACTGTATAAGAAGATATAGTTGCAGTGCCTTATATATGCTCAGTCTCTGTTGGGTTAGAGCGTATAGCAGCTCAGTTGAGGGTATCCCTCTATATAACTTTATCTATAATCTGGCGTTTAGCTGTAATAAATACTATGCCCGATTGGATAGGTATTATTATCCTACTATCTAATTCAGATGACTATCTTACTGTAATATACTTATAAATATAGTTATAGTGCTATATAAGTACTTTATTGTAGTGGGGTTATACTATATTGCTATATAGTTATAGGCTTCTTAATATTATACTTTATCTGTAATAAGGTATTTATCTGTAACTAATATCTTTAAAGATAATAGGAAATACAGTCTCTATTATCTGTAATTTACACTTTTAGTTTTTAGCTCTATAGCTACTTAAACTCTACTTCTATTGCCCTTAAGGGAGACTTTTTCCCTTTTTTAACCTTATTATAACTAATATAGGTTTTTTTTTTTTTTTTTTTTATTTCTAAGTATTCTTTATACTTACTGCTAACTTACTACTAACTTTTTAGTAGAATCTATTTTTTTAAGTATTTCTTCTATCTCCTCTATAAATATAGTATAAGTTTCTCTTTTTAATTTAATATTTTAAATTAGGTTACTGCTAACTTATTATACAGTATTATTAGCTGTAAATAATATTTAGCTAATACTATATTTTAATATTCTAATACTACCTTTTATTATAAGAGTAAAAATACTCTTATTGCTATTTTAATCTTCTATAAGATTAAGTTTAAATATAAGTTTATAGTAATCTTATAGCTAGCTATCTATTAATACTCTAGTCAGCCTTATCCAATAAGTGTGCCTATTATATAGGTAATAACAAACTGTATATTAGGGTTAATATACTTTTAATCTGTCTTAATCTAACTGCTAATCTATTATATCTAGCTGTTTAAGAAGTTTTATACTATACTTAACTCTTTCTATCTAGCTATCAGTAAGTATAAGGATCTTTCTGTTAAGGAATTTATCGCTAAGACTATAAGTATTCTATTATATCTCTATAGTAATCTTACTAACTTCTTTAGACTGCTATCTATAAGGCTGCTAAGTGTATTCTCTATTGTATCTCCTATAGGAATAAAGCAGTATAAACTTACTTTATTCTTATTGCTACTACTGCTAATAAAGCCTAAGTAAAGGTTAAGTACTCTAAGAGGTTATAGCATCTTATCTATATCTTCTTATATATCCAGCTTAATATTGCTAATACCCTCTAGGGTATTCTGGCCTATATAGCTAGTTTTACAGCCGAGCTGCTAACTTATATTAGCCCTACTGCTCTTTTAGATAATCTTACTACTAATAAGAATAAGGATGAGGAGGATAAGAATTAGTCTTATCTTTATTCCTGCTGTTATTATACTCTTACTGCACTCCTACTGTATTTTTTGTTTTATTTATAGGTTCTTATATAGCTGGTATGCCTGCACTCTTAAGTTAGGGCTAAATTAATAAGTTGCTATTATCTTGCTATACCCTCTTTATAATATCCTGTTTATCTGTAACTATAGCTATCTGTTTTTTCTTTTTTAGGATGTTATACTTACTGTAAAGTCTATTTACTATATTAATAAATTTATAATACACTTTATATTCGTCTAAAGCTTTAAGCTTCTATATACTATTAACTAGTTTTTATATTAAGTCTTTATATTCTTACTATTATACTAAAGTCTTATAAAATATACTATACTCTTACTTCTTCTATTAAGTGTATAGAATCTCTTTAACTTTAAATTTATTACTGTCTTTTGTGTAGATAGATAGAGGCTATATATTATCTCTTTTTTAGCTGGAAAGAGAATTTTTTTATACCCTCTTTAGTAGGTTAATATAAAACTGCAGGTAGGTTGCTCTAAATATATTAAGCTTTACTATATATAAGCTGATAATTTTAATAATCCAGTATTTCTAGTGCAGCTAGTTAAGCTTCTTAAAGGGCCTTAATATCTTAAAGTTCTTTAGATCTACTTAAATTTTAGCTCTAACTTAAAGCTTTTTAGCTGGGTATTACTTCTTATTAGTATTGTTTTTATAGTATTATTATATAGCAGCTAAGGTAACTTAAATAAACTTATAAGTATTATATAGCTTTTTAACTAGTTAGAGTGCTACTTTCTTATTGCTATTAAATAGTAAGTATACCTTAATTACTTCTGTCTTAAAGGTATAAATATAGTAGCTATATTTAATAAAGAATAGGCTTAATTTAGTAGAAGAGTGTTCTTTATTATTAAGTGCTAACTAAATAGCAGGTAAGTAGTAACTTTAATTCTTCTGAGAGTAGATAATATAGGCCTAAAGGTAGGCTTAAATCTCCTAATTATATCTCTTTAGTCTCCTATTAGTCTAAGAGTAGTAAGCAGTATTAAGTTACTACTTTACTTTAGCTAGTTTATAGAAAGCCTATTAGAACTAACTAGTTTAGTTACTTCTTTAGTTACTTATAATAGAGTTTAGTATTCTGTAGAAATAGTAATAACAGCTAATAAATTACTATATATACACCTTAGTATCTATAGTAGGTATTTCTTCTAGAGTGACTGTATAGATAAGTTAGTTAATAATAACCTAAAGGTAGTATAATCTATTAGTATCTATTAGAGGAAGATTTATAATAAAGTTTATTGCTAGGTTACTATAGGGCTGCTTAGGAATAGAAAGGGGTTTTAAGAGTCTCTTTTTTACTTCCCTCTAGATATAATTTCAGCTACAGAAGTTACAGTTAGCAATAAAAATATAAATAAGCTGTAAGTAGTTCGGCTAGAACTAGTACCTTCTAATAATAGTAATAGTTCTATTCTATTTAGGGTAACTAGAGGTTATTAAGTTATATTCTAATTAGATAATATAAGTATACAGCTAGTTCTTTATAACCTCTTTAGGCTCTTTTAAGTTATTACTCCTAAAGATCTAAAGTTAGTTTCTATAGGTTAGCTAGCTCTAGAGGCTTACTCTATACTCTATAATATTAATCTTTAATTTAAGCTTAATAGGAAAGCAGTAAGCTCCTTATAATACTGCAGCTAGAGCACTTTAGTAGATTTTATCCTACTCTACTATCTTCTTCTATAAGGTCTGTAGGTTTAGTTATAGAGGGAATATAGCAGTTAGCTATACTGTAATTACTGCAATTTAAATATAAGTCTTTAGTAAGATTACTAAGTTAAGTATAAACTAAATATATTTACTCTACTTATAGTAGTTATCTGCCTCTAGTAGTATATTTTATTTATAGTAGCTAAAGGTATTAGCTGTAGTATTCTTATAGCTAGATTAATACTATAAGGTAAAATTATATAGCTATAAGTCCTTAGCCTAATAGCTTTATTATCCTAAAAGATACTATTTTTTTATAAAGTATAGTAGATTCTTATAGTTAGTTATAATTATAAAGAACTTACAGCTAGTTAGCTTTACTCTCTATTTTTTTTTAAATAGTATATAATAGCTAGTATCTTTTAGTTATAAATTAAATAGTTATATTTATACTTTATAAGTTACTATAAGTAAAAAGCAATAGGGCAGTATACTTTCTATAAGTCCTCTTATAAGAAAGTACTGCCTAAAGTATAACCTAATAAATCAGTCTTAAGAAATATCTTCCTCTTTAGGTCTTACTATATTAGTATAAAGGCTTTATAAAAGTAGTATTTTAGCTTCTAAAATACTATTTCTTCTGGCAATTTCTATTTATAGAGTATACCTTTTTTAGTAAGATCTGTTAGAAGTATAGTAATCTTAAAGAAGTTTAGTATAAAGATACAGTAGTAATTAGTAAATTCTAAAAAGCTTTAAACCTTTTTAACTATTATAGATACTTACTACTTACAGATAGTCTGCTGCTTCTTTAGGTTATATAAAATTCTTTTTTTCTATTATTATAATAAACTCTAAGTATTTTACCTTCTTAATAGTAAACTTATATTTTTTAGAGTTTAAATTTAGCTCTATCTTAATAAGAATACTAAATACTTACTGTATTTTTTCTATATAGTCTTTATAGAACTCTAATAAGTAGATTAATATATTGTTAAGATATATAGTTATAAAGTTATCTAGCTCTTTCTATAAGATTTAATTAATATACTGCTAGAATATAGTAGAAATACTATTAAATCTAAAGGAATATACTAGCTATTTAAAGGACTTAAAATAGATACAGAATGCAGTTTTAAACTTATATTTAGAGGCTATTTAGATCTTATAGAAGGCAGTAACTATATCTAATTTAGTAAACTATTAAGCCTCTAATAGATTGCAGAAGGTTTTAATAATAAGTAAGAGAGAGTAGCAATCTTACTGTATAATTATATTAAGAGTATAGTAGTTATAGTAGAAGTAGAGACCTCCTTTAGGCTTCTTAACAAATAGAACTAAAGCTACAGTAATTAAGCTGCTAGTATATATATATTCTTTATCAAGCAGATCGGTAAGTATCTTCTGTAAGACTAATAACTCTTCTCGGAATATACTGTAGAGGGGTCCTTAGGGCAATAGAGGCTTATCTCCTTCCGGCCCTTACTATAAGTTCACTTTATAGTTAATACTAGATTGGTGTAGAAGCAGCTTCTTAGCCTTTACAGCTAAAAATAGATTGCTAAACTCTTAGAGGATTTCTGCTGGTATATACAAACTTAGGTCTGTAGGAGTCTTCTTGCAAAAAGCTCGATTAATATCAGCGAGGCTGATATATCTAATGGATATTACAGCGCCCTCTTGGCGGTGCTGCCTGCAGTAGGCTTACCGGCAGTAGCTAGCTATAATAGCTCTAGCGACTAGCTTAGCGGTATAGATCTTCCGGATTCAGGCTGGCTTCTTCTTACTGCCAATCTATAAGGTTAGTCTGGCAGTACTATAGTATATCTGCTTCCTTCCGGCTAGGTAGCTAATATTATTCTATTCTATTTAAGGTTTCCTTAGGAATAGTTCTTCCTTTAAGCTCTATACAGTATAGGTAAAGAGGGTCTATTTATAACTCTCTATCTTAAGAATTATTACTATTATACTTTTAGCTATAATAAGTACAGTAAACTTAGTAAAGCTGTTAAATTGTTATAGCTTTATATCTATAAATAGAAGATATAGTTTCTAAGTATAGATAGTATTAATTAGGGTGTATATATATATAGCTGCTATTAACTAGAGCTTATATTTAGATACTATTAACTTAAATCTTTATTACTATTAACTTACTAGTTATATACTCTCTTTATTCTGCTTATTTCCTTCTTAATACCTTTAGGGGCTTTAGGGCCCAGTTTTACCCTAGAGCTACTTATTTTCTAATACTCTATTAAAAGAGCTATTATAGCTATTCTACAGCTTATCTATAGCTTTCTTATTACAGATAGAGGGTTTAATAGCTGCCACTCTAAACTCAGTATATCAGTTTAAGTAGTTCTATATTAAATAGTTCTATAAGATATAGATATAGTAGCAATAATAGTAGTTAGATTACAGAAGCCTTATAGTGTAGTTCTGGGTGTTCTTTAGAGCCCTTTAGACTTAGTTAATACCAGTTATTATAGTATCTCCTTTAGTATTCTATTTTTTCCCTAGGTGCTATACTATATATCTATAGTATAGCTAATATATTTTTATCTTAAGGTTTTTAATCTTTTAAGTAATCTCCTAGACTTAATATAACTATTTAAAGAAGTTTATTAGAAGGTTAACTGTAATTAAACTGTATTATAGCTATAAGTTAAGAGCTCCCTTTAAAAAGATTATCTTAATACTATTATTCTAATTAGCTCTACTGACTTTTAAGATTCTCTACTTAAAGACTAAAAGAAAGATAGAGAATATAATATTATCGCTTTATATAAGCTTTTATAGTAATACTACAGCTTACTTCTAGATATTTCTATTTTTATAGTTTTAGTTAAAATAGATTATAAAGTCAGTAGGGTTATAGTAACCCTTCAGACTATTTAAAGTATAAAAGGTAGTAATAGTATATTAAGATTTAGTTATAAGGTAGAAGTTAATAAGGTATTAGACTTATTTACAGTTATTAATAAAGAGGCTATTAATTTTAATTTTATTTCTTATTTACTATAACTAAATAGTATAGTTACTGCAGTTTCTAGAGAACTTAAGTAAATTTAAAAGGAGTTTTCTCTTTAGCTATACTAAAGCCTAAAGGAGGAGTTATTTTTATAATAGAAGGATAACTTCTATAAGGAGGATATTAAATAAACTTATTATAGTTACTGTAATATTAGTAGGAGGGTATTGCAACTTAAGCTAAACTACCTCTTCTTATAGCAGCTATACTTAGTCTTATATTACCTTCTAAATTATTTACTAAAATTAGACTAGCTAGTTATTACTTACTGAGTAGGCTGCTAGTTTAGGCTCTATTACTGCCTACTTACTATAATAATAATATAAAGGTATTAAGCTTAAGATAATATAAGGGGGTGCACTCTAAGTTTATCTAATAGTAGGGTTCTATATATTAAGTATTTTAAGCTAAGAAGAGAGAAGAAAGAAAGAAGCAATCTTACTGAGAGGTTACTGTAAAAACTCTATATACTTATTATATAGCTGGATATAAGTTCCCTTAGGCTGGGCTCTAACTTAGTCCCTTACTTTAGGTCTAGCCTCTAATATATAGGTACTACTTAACTATTTAATTAAATCTTTCTATTTATCTATTTACTTATAGTTTTTAAGCTATTATAAGCTGTTAGATTTAACTATTACACTATTTAGTAAAAGTTTAGGCCTTATTATATATTAGCTTAATTATTTAAGTTATATTTCCAATATACCCTTCCAGCTTAAAGATAATTTTTTTATCTTTTAAGTTAAGCTCTACTTCTATTTTGCTTTATTAAGAATTTTTTATTTAACTAGCTAGAAGTTATCTTTAGAAGGTAATAAAGTTACTGGAATTTAAATACTAAAGCTTTTAGATAATCAGTCTAACTTATTTTAGTAGTTATAGGCTTATATAATTATTTCCTAATTAGTGTTACCTTTAAGACTCTTAATTATCAGATTTAACTATTATACTATTTAGTAAAAGTTTAGACCTTATTATATATTAGCTTAATTGTCTAAGTTATATTTCCAATATAAGCTTATAGTTTAATTCTATTTAAGCTATTAGTTCTTATTAGAATTTAGATATATATAAAAGTTAAAACGCCTTAAGATATTACTTTACTTTAAAGTGAGATTATATAATTTAGTGTTTATAGCTCTATTCAGTAAGTATACAATCTATACTCACTAAGTAAATACTTTATAATATAGTAGACTCTACTTTTAAATCTTATATATTATCCTAATAAGACTAACCCTTACAATTTATTTACTTCTACACTCTATTAGGTTACTAGTGTATTATATATAATATAGGAAATAAAAAGCACCACTAAATATAGCAGCTATACTGTAAGTAAGAACTAACTGCTTGTTATAATACAAGTGGAAAATTTCAATTTATTAGATATAGAAGGAAGAAATAAACTCTAACTTAACACTAAGAATAAATTAGATAAACTTATCTAAGAGAATTAACTTAATATACTAATAATTAACAGACTGAATCTAGCTATATATAGCAGGACTAAAAGTTAATTTTTTAAGTTAGAATACCTAGAGTTTTAAGGAATATAGTTCTATAAGTTAGCTTTATAGAATTATTTAATAAGTACTTAGCGAATATATAACTCTATTTGCAAATTTATACTAATTTAAATTCTGTTATTAGTTATAACAGCCTAATAGACTGCAGTAAACTAATATTTTAAAGCCTAGAGATAAAAAGACTATACTTTTTAGGTCTATCTAATAGAGTAGATAGAGAGAATAATAGAGTTAAAACTTCTAAAGAAATATAAAAAGCCCCTGCAGTATATTTATATAACTCTTTAAGAAAATACAACTAGTATAGAAATAGACAACTAGATTTATACTATTAAAGAAGCTAATAATATAAGGACTACAGCTAAAAACTACTAGAAGATTAGCTAGTTAAGTATAAAGCTCTATATCTTATTATAGACCTAATAGTAAGTATATACTGAAAGCTTAATAAACTTAAAATAGAAAGACTTTATAGCCTTCTTATAAAAGTAGTATATTAACTTAAATTAGAAAGAGATTAAGCTTTAAAACAGCCTAATAGAGCTATAATAGTTTGCTAAATAGTCTCTAATAGACTACTTTAATATATAGAGAGCAATCTATATATCTCTAAGTACAGTTTATATAGAAGATAATTCTGTTTTAGTATATTAATACTACTTTAGCTTTTAACTTTAAGTAAAAAAGGAGATTTAAAAGATAAAAATTAATATTCTTTAAGTCTAAAAGCTAATATAAAAAGCCTACTATCTATAGTAATATTTTAACTATAACAGCCTACTATAAGAGTAAAAAAGAGATCTAATAGATTAAACTTAAAAAAGGCAATTTAAAACTTTTAAATTTAAATCTTTATATAGCTTAAGTTAGACTAAAGAATATTCTTCCTAAAGATAAAACTAATACCTCTTTCCAGCTAGAGGCAGTAAGTAAGAATAAAACTACCTAAAGGAAAATAGTTATTAAGTATCTAATAACCAGTCTATAAGTAAAAGCTATAATAATATATATTGCTATAACTATAACTAAATAGGTTATTTAATAGGATAATACTTTAAACTAGATAAAAAAATAAGATTTCTAAAGACTGTAATAATATAGCTTATTACTATATATATAGAAGAACTTAATTCTTTAGAAAATAAATAAGTAGAGAATTTTAAATAAGAAAACTTATATTTAAAGCTAAATTAATATCTATTAGTTAGATTATTTAAAGTAAAGTACTTATAATTTAAGTACTTAATAAAGAAAAAGTTAGTATAGATATAGATACTTATATATAGATATTACTTATTAGTAAAAGATTAATATAGAGGCTAGACTTAAAAACTAGCTATAAATAGAAGTCTTTAAGATTAAAAAGCTTTAATAGAAATATTATATTACTACTATTAGTATACTAATTAATATTCTTTCTAATAAACTATTAAAAGTTTCTATAGAAGATCTACTAACTATTTATTAAGGTATTATATCTTAAAGAAGTAAGTAACTTACTATTATCTATCTATATAATAGGCTAAAAAGAGATTATTATTAATACCTATATATACTTATAGAGCTATAAGTCTGTTTTAATTTAGAATTTAGAGTTATTTATATAAGAAATCCAGTAGAAAATAGAGAAAAAGTATATATAATATATATATATAGAGTATTCTTATTAAGTAAGTAACTAATAACTGCCTTAAGTAAGAATTAAATAGAGAAAATAGAAATTTTACTTTTAGAGTTTAAGTTAGAGTATAAAACCTTTAGTAAAGAGGCAGCTAAAATATTACTACTTTTTAAAAAAGCAAAATACTTTATTAAATTAATAAAAGGAAAAAAACCCCTACTAAGCTAGATATACCTAACTAATAAAAAGCAGGTAGCTATTATTTATAAATATCTTACTGAGAATATAGTAAGTAAGTAGATTAATTACTTAATAAGTAGTATTAAAGTATTTATTCTATTTATACTTAAAAAAGATAGAGAAATTAGAATCTATATAGATTATTACAGTCTAAATACAGTAATAGTAAAAAACTACTACTTCTTACTGCTAATTAGAGAGCTTCTTAATAGACTGATAGAAGCTAAATAGTTTATAAAACTTAATATTTAAAATACTTACTACTGAATTTAAATTAAAAAGAAGAACTATTAGAAAACTGCCTTTTATATAAAATATAGCTACTTTAAGTATACTATTATACTCTTTAAATTAATAAATACTCTTACTATATTTCAGGTATATATTTACTATATATTTATTAAATTACTAAATACTTACTGTATTATATACCTAAATAATATTATTATATACTCTTAAATAAGAGAGAAATATATTAAGATTATTTAGAAGATACTATAGAGGTTATAATATTTCTAACTGTATACTAAGTTATTAAAATATATATTCTACTAATAAGAAGTTAAATTTTTAGGATATATTATAAACTAAAAAGAACTTAAAATAGAGTTAGATAAAGTATATATAGTTACTAAATAGCTAATACTTATTAGTATTAAAAATATTTAAGTCTTTTAAGACTTTTATAACTTCTATTATAAGTTTATCTTAAAATACTTTAGAATTATAATACTTCTTATAGAGCTGCTAAAAATAGAGAAAAACTAAATAGAATTCTCTTAGAGAAAAAAGTAAGAAGAGATATTCTAGAAGCTAAAATCTACCTTCTACTTAGTAACTATTCTATATTATTAGAATTTCTAACTGCACTTTAAAGTAAAAATAGATATATCTCTTTAAGTAGTTTTAGATATTCTAATTTAACTATATAGAGATTAATAGAGACTAATAGTATATTAGTCTTATAAACTTAAAGATACTAAATAGTATTAAGATATTAGTTAGTAAGAGCTACTAATAGTAATTAAAAGCTTAAAGTATTAAAGTTACTATCTTTTAGAGTTATTAGAAAAGTTTTTTCTATTAACTAATTATACTGCTCTAAAAGATATAGTAAAGATACTAACTAGAAATCTTTAAGAAAGACTAATTAGATAGATCTATTAGTTAGCTCTATTTAACTTTAATATTAAATATCAGCTAGAAAAGCTAAACTTTACTAATAGAATCTCCTATTAATCTAACTATATAGAAGGAGAAGTTAAGTATAATAATATACTTTTTATACTGGCTAAAAAGCTCTAACTAGTTAATAAACTACCTCTAGATATTTAATAGATAATTAGTAGATTAAAAGAATAAAGAAATATTATTAAGGTATATATTTAAGTAGTATAAATAAGCTTAATAAGCTTTACTAAACTATAAGTTAAAGAATAGATACTTTTAGCTTATAACTAAAAGCAGAATACTACTAATAAAGATTAGATATAAGAAGTATTAATCTCTATTATTACTAAAAGTACTAAAAGTAAGTAAGTAACTAAAAACTAAATAGAGAATACTTAATAAGAGCTAATTACTTATAGAAGTTAGAAGAATTTATTTAAAGCTGGAATTATTAATTTAAAGTAATATATCCTACACTTTATTATAAAAGAGTTAATATAATAGGCAGTTAGAAATACTTAAACTAGCTAGTTACTAATAAGAATATCTCTAAAGTAGCCTAAATAAGGTTAAAAGGGGAGGTTAGTACTATTATAAAGAAAAAATCATTATTTCTTTTTATTAGAGATTCTTTCTAGAAGTTAGAAAGACTAAAGGGGCTTAAGACTACTAGAAAGTCTATTAATTTATTATCTTTATTTTTAAGAGATTTATTTAAGTCTATTTTAATAGTTACTATAATTCTTATTTTACTACTATCTTTAACCTCCCTTAGATATTAAGCTACTACAGGCTCTATTAATATCTTACCAGCAAACTTTTCTATAACTAACCTAATATTCTATCTTATTAAATACTTCCCTACTAGAAGATATAAGCCTTAGCTTAACCTAACCTTATATATATAATCTGGTGCAGCTTTAGGCTGACTAGCTAAAACGCCTAAGCGATAATCCTCTATATATCTCTCCTAGAGTAAGTTAATAAGTTAGATATTATTTCTATCTCTTTCTGCTACTAAATTAGAAGTTACAGTAGGATAGTAAATTAATTAATCTTACTTATTAAAGTAATTAATTAATATACTTTTATACTGTAAGCTGCCAGACTTAAGAAGAGTAAGAGGGAAAGAAAAAGAAAGATAAAGAAATTAAAACCTCTCTAAGTTTTCTATAAGCTAAGAGAGCCTAAAAAAGCCCTAATTAATTTAATTAAGGAGTAAGAATTCCTATCTAAGATATCTCCTATTAGAGGTAATATCCGCAATAAGCTAAACTTTAAGTTATACTGCTTACTACTACTCTAACTCTTTAGCTTTAAAAGCTAGACTGAAAAAGAAAGTATAATTAGCTTAAAAACTATCTTATAGAATAATATCTTCAGATAATTATATCTATAGGAGGTCTATTTAAGGCTTAAGCTACTAATTCTACTTAATAAGCTATTAGCTAAATAAGAATATATAGGAGTGAGTTAGATAGAAAGATATTACTGTAATAATTATAACTTAATATCTTATAAAAGACTAAAGTCTAGCTATATTAGTCTTAATATCTATTTACAGTATTAAAACTTTAAGGCTTATAGAAAAAGATATAAGAAAAGAAGTTTTAACTTTAAAAGTAAAGAGAAAATTAAGAAGAGAGAATAACACTAATTAAAAAGAAAGTTATCTTTATAATAATTGCTCTATAAGGAGAAATTTCACTAGAGAGTACAGAAGGAAACTAAATAAAAACCTTAATTATTAGTTAAAATCCCCCTCTATTACTTCTAGTCTATTTTCAAGAGATTTTTATAACTATTATAATCTTTATCTATCTAGAGTAGATATCCTACTCTTCTTTTAGTTTCTTTTATCTTTTATCTACTATTTTCTTCTGGCTATATATTTCTCTATATAAAAGAGATACTATTACAGTTAGATATTTATTTTAGTGTAGTTAGCTAAAGCTATATTATAAGAGAGGGATTATTCTCTAAGAAACTAAAATTTCTCTAACTATACTTAAAATTCTAATACTACTACTAAAGTAAGAAAAAGAAAAAAAAAGAGAAAAGTATCTTATTTAATACCTATAGATATAACTAGCTACCCCCCAACTTAATATAATAAACTAATTTAGTTACAGCTTATAGCCCTTTTAATTAGCCTGAAGTTATCTTTATAAAACTGAACTTCTTTAGAGTTAAGTATCTATTTTAAAATAAATCTAAATAATAAAAGCCACTTAGAGGCTAATAGAGATAGTAAAATAGAATTTCTTATCTCTATCTATATATTTAAATATAAGTTTAAAGAGACTAATATTACTAGCTTTATACAGTTATTTAAAAACTATATTAAAAGTAGAGTTTATATTAATAAGAAAAAAAAGATACTATTAATCTATTTTTCCTATAAGAATATTAAGATAAAGATAGAAAAGGTCTGTAAATATAATATCTGGGAGGAAGTTAAAATAAAACTTCTAGAGGACTTTAAGAGAGAGAATAAGAAATAATAGCTTTAACCTTTTAAAAGAATTTTAAAGATAAACTCTCTATCTATAAGAAAGATAACTAATCTTAAGATACTTAACTGGCTTAAGATCTATTAAAAGCTATATAAGACTCTCTATAATAGAGGGAAATTTAAAGAAGGTAATTTCTATACTATCTTCTATATTCTTCTCTAAAAGGTTATTATTTAGGTATACAGATAGAAGAATATCTTAGTCTAGAAGCTATAAATAAAGACCTATAATAATATAGTTAATTTTATAATATCCTTATTTAAATAGAATTAGTCTTTTAAGAATCTAATTAAGAAGCCCTAAGAGAGAGAATTTATATTAAATAAAAGGCTCTTAAAGAAGAATATAGAATATTTATTTTAGCTGCTAAATTAACTAAAGACTAACTAGGCTATTAATTCCCTTATTAAGCTAGTTTAAAAGCTAAATATTAATACCACTTAATACTAAGAGGATATAGAGGCTAGATTAGTTACTATAGTCTAAAGTACTATAGATAAATAGAAGTTTTTTAACCAGCCTTATTATAATTATAACCTAACTTCTAAAGGACCTTATAGAGATAACTAGAACTTTATTATTAATACTAGCTATAGTTAAAGGTAGATTAAATACTTTTACTGCTATATTTCTAGTTATTTTCCTAATTAATACTATAAGCTGCAGAAAGATTAAAATACTAGCTATTATAACTTTAACTTAAAAGCTAGTATAGTTTAAAGAGGTTAAAGGGAAGCTAATATCTCTTTAAAGCTAGTCTGAAAGATAGAGCTTTTTAGCAGTATTAAGAAGCTAGTTATTATATAAATTAAGAAATTCCTAAAGTCTCTAGCTGCCAGTTTCTTAAATAGTCTGATATTTAGCTTTACAGTTTAAAACTAGTTTTCTAACTAGAAGGAATAAAACTTAGTAATAGACTTTATAAAGAAGAATTAAAACCTGCTATTTAAGAATCTAATTGTTAGAAAGATTAGTAGTAGGACTGAAAAGCCTACTAATAGTCAGAAGGATAAGCCTATTGCTAATATTATTCTAATTAATAATAATAGTATTAATAAGCCTTCTGTAATTTTAAATAATAATATTACCTTTAATACTACTATTAGTAAGAAAGCTAAAGTTAAAAAGCTACCTAAAGAAGCTAAAAGAGATTATTTAATTCCTTCTGTAGTTATACTAAGAATTCTTCAGCTAATAAAGCTAGAGGACTGAAAGCTAGTAGAAGTAATTATTAAGAATAACTCTAATAGAGATATCTATCTAACTACTTTAATTAAGAATAAAACCTCTTTAAGGCAGAAGGTCTTAAATATAAAAAATTACTGTCTTAATCCCTTAGATAATTTAGTATAACTCGGAATTTAGCTGCTTAATAGCTAAGGAATTAACTGATATAGCTAATAGTATTACTAATACTATCTAGCTAGACTTAGCTTCTTTCTATAAGAAAAGGCTACTTAAGGAGGTTGGAATAAACCTTATTAAAGAATAGAAGAAGCTGGATTTTGCAGTATAGAACGTTCTGCTTTTTGTTAAGATCTATTTTAATAATTTAGCCTAGTAATATAGTATTCTTATAGTTGTAATTAGTTAAGATAAATTACCTCTATCTACTTAGGTTAACTTTATTCTTACTTTAGGGAACTATCTTATAGTAGATAATAAAAATTATAAGAAAGATCTTCTATAGAAAAAAGTTAGAATAGTCTGACTGAAAAACACCTAATAAAATAATAATAAGAGCTTTTATAAGTTTTATTTAGAGTATAGACTTAAGACTGTAGTTAATATATTAAAATCTCTTTAGGCTTTAAGTAAGGCTTAAGTATCTATATAGTTATATCTAGAAAGCTATTCTGAATATAGACACTAAGAGTAATATTATCTCTAACTATATTATTAAGACTAATAAGCTCCCTTTTAAATTTAGCTCTACTAAAACTATATTCTTCTTAAAAGATTCTATTTCTATAGCTAGAGTTATTAATATTAAGGTCTATTTAGGCAATATTTTTATTAAATAAAAGATATATATAGCCCCTACTTTATCTATTTCTATCCCCTTTATTCTAGGGATACTCTTTTTCTAAAGTATAAAAATTACCTTTAACTATAGTACTATTCCTAAAAAGATATTAATAAGCTGTAAGTTAGGAACTATTAACCTAATATCTCCTATTTGTAAGAATATGCGCTAGCCCGAGGGCTTACTGAGGGCTTACTGCACTGCAGCGCAGGACCTCCCTTATAACCTGTTGTGCGGCACAATTAAGTAATATGGTTTACTTAAATTATTTGATCTTTTTGGCGCAGCCGGGAGATCTATTGAAAGGTTGGGCATGCCGCCCCAACCCTTATAATTATTTAAGTATGCATTGGGTCCACTAGCTGTGCAGAAGGTTGAGAGTTCGAATTGCAGCTTGAATCCTGGAAAAGATCCTTGTGACTGCAATAGGCTAGAGGGCTTACAGGGGCCTAGCCCCTGGGGGTTGACAACAGTGGTTATCCTTATAGGCTAGAGGACCAGCTTAGTCCCACTAGCACATACGTACGGGTAGGGTTCCTTAAGCTGTAGCGTTAGTGGCCCTACACACAGTCTGCAAGAAGAGGCTCCATGCGCCTGAAGCATAAGAGGCTCTATGCGCCTGAAGCATAAGAGGTCCGCTACACCTACTGATAAGTAAGCAGCCCGGGACGTACTGTTAGAGAGGGGGGGATAATTGTAAGGATGTGCGCTAGCCTGAGGGCTTGCTGAGGGCTCGCTGCGCGCTGCGGCGTAGGACCTCCCTTATAACCTATTGTGCAGCACGATTAAGTAATGTAGTTTACTTGAATTGTTTGATCTTTTTGGTGCAGCCAGAAGATCTATTGAAAGGTTAGGTATGCCGCTCTAACTCTTATACTATTATAGGTAGTATATAAAAAGTCAAGCTAATTGCTAATAATAAAGTACTAGAGGGGTTACTATAAGTATATTAAAACTCTTTAAACTAACTATTAATAATATTTACAGTTTAAAGAAGGATAATATTAAGTATCTTATTAGATATATTAATAGAAAGATAGCTTAAAAAATCTATAAGATTATTCTTAAAGACTAAATAAAAAAACCAATTTAATACAGTTTAGAGTTAAGAAAATATACACTTAGAATGGCAGCTATCAGAATATAACAGTCTGAGTTAATATAATATATAAAAGAAAAACAGATAAGATTTAACCTAAAGATAATATTCCCTCTAATAGATCTACACTTAAAAAAAACCTATATTAGTAAGATAAGAAATAGAATAAGATTAAAGGGAACCTAGAAAAAAACTCTCTATTTTCTAACTATATTACTTTTAAATTCTTAAAGATTAAGAAGAAATTAAGACTTTTTAATAAGAGATTAAAAGCTCTAATAAAATAAACTGAAAATACTCTTAATAATACTAAAAGAGAAATCTTTTATTAAATTATCTTTAATTAGAAAGAAGCTTTAATCTAAATCTTTAAGGAAAAAGAGAAACTTAACTTTAGAATTACTCTCCTATAGGTTATTAAAGTTATACTCTATTTAGCTTAATAGTATAGTAATATAGTTATTTCTTATAGTATTAAGCTTAAGGTTATTAAGCTGCTAAAAGAAAGACTAAAGAATAAAATTATTAAAGAAAGTTATACTTTCTATAGAAACTACTAGATACTTATAGCTAAAAAGAATAGAGGCCTATATCTTATTAACTTAGTTAAAAAGTATAATACTTATACTATTAGAAATAGTATAATTCCTCTAGAAATAGAAAACTTCTCTACTGAATTTAGAATATAATTTTATTCTTTTAATTCTTAACTTTTTTCTAGATACAATTAGATTATACTAAATATAAAAAGTAGAAATTTAATAATCTTCTAGATACCTATTAGTCTATTTAGGCTATATACTCTTTCTTAAAGGACTATAAATTTAGTAGCTTAATTTACTAGAATTATAATAAGAATTCTTTTTAACTTAATATTAGATAAAGCTAGAGCTTTTCTAAATAATATTAGTATTAAGAGCTTTTTAGAGGACTATAATAGGAAGGAGTCTCTTTTTAATATCAGAAGATATATTTTAAAATATCTTATAAACCTTAATATTATTCTAATTAATATAGAGCTTTCTAGCTATTTAATTACTGTAAAAAAGTTATTCTTCTGCTAAAAAACTGCTTTTTTAGTAGGATATCTTTATAGAACTTATAGTTATAAGCTCTTAAAGAATAAAGTTCTAAAGATTATTAAATAGAAAGCCTATAAAAACCTAACTAAAGTAAGAGTCTTTTTGGATATTATAGAATACTATAGAATCTAAATTAAAAAGTATATTTAGATTGCTAAGCCTCTTATTAAGCTACTAAAGAAGAATACCTTTTAGAAATAGAGAGAAGCTTAAAAGGAAGTAATAAGGATATTAAAGAAAAAGGTTATTACCGCCTCTATTTTTATCTCTTTTAATCTATCTAAAGAAGCTAGAGAAGTTATTTTAATAATTAATACTAGTATTTTAGACTGGGGAGCTATTCTAATATAGGTAATAGATAGTAAATATTACTCTATAAGATTTAAATTAAATATCTAAATAGATGCTAAGAAAAAGTATAATATAATAAAGCTAGAGTGTAAAAGAGCTTTTTATACAGTTAGATATATAAGAATATAGATCTATAGATATCTCTTTACCTTAGAAACTAACTCTAAAGTTCTTATTAATTAACTTAATAATAGAGCAAATAATATACTAGAATTAATAGTTATTTACTAAATTAGCTACTTCTTATTTTTTAACTTTACTATTAGATATATCCTAAAAAAGAAAAATATAGTTGCTAATAGTCTTTTAAGAAAGGGGGAGGGCTTTTTTAACCTTTTAGACTAAAAAACTAAAGGTAACATTAAGAATAAGATTAACGCCCACCTTAATCTTATTCTTTTTAGCTCTAAGAATAAAAGCCTAAAAGACAGCTATAAGAGCAAATAGCTAGTCCTAGAGAATTACCTAATAACCCTAAAGTAACTAAAGGGACTTTCTGCTAGAGACTTTAGGCAATTAAGAAAAAAGGCAATATAGTTCTATATCTATAGTAGTTAGATCTAGAGATAAAGCTTAAAACTGAAAGATAATCTAGTACTTATTATTAATAATAAGAAGCTTTAGAAGTATCTTATTATATCTTCTTACTATAATAGAGGTTATAAAGACTGAGAAGTAACTATCTAAATTATTTCCTATTACTATTTCTAGTAAGACTTTAGATATACAGTAAAGTTAGTTATCTAAATATATCTAATTTGCTAGATTTATACAGCCTAAAGGCCTATAGAGATTGCTAAGCCTATAGCTCTTTAGTATTCTATAATAAAGATCTATATTAATAGATAGTATCTTTCTAATAATAATAGGATAAAGTTTCTACTGAAAGCTAGATATAATATAACAGAATAAATTAAAGCTATATCTTATAAGGCTCTAACTGCTATAAATATTAAAAAGTTTATTAGGAGGATTATCTATTGCTATAATATACCTTTAAAGATTATTACTAATAATAGAAGTAAGCTAGTAAAAGAGATTTCTAATAAGCTAGACAACTTAAGTATTATAATAGCTAAGATTTCTGCCTATAATTCCAAGTTAAATAGGCTGATTGAAGTTAGTTATATATCTATAGTTAACTATTTTAAGAAGCTTAAAAAACTAGAGAAGTAGGTAGGTTTAGTAGACTAAGCCCTACTTATAGATAGATCTACTATCTGAGGATCCTATAGTTACTTATCTTTCTAGCTTCTCTACAGATAGAAATCTATTCTTTCTATAGAAGTTAAAGTTCTAACCTAAAGACTTATTAACTGGAATAAAGTCTATAGTAGAGAAGATATTATTTTAGCTTAAATTTAAATTCTAAAAAGACAGAAAGAGAATTTAAAAGCTATTAGAGTAAAGGTTAAGAAATATTAAGAGAACCTAATAAGAAAGATAACTATATCTAATACTTTCAAGTTAAGAAAAACACTATTATCTAAAGGAGATTTTATTCTTCTCTATAATATTAAAAACTACTATAATCTTTCCTTTATAGCTAAGCTTAAACTTAAATAGTAAGAATCCTATAAGATCTATAAGATTCTAAGAGAGACTAAAACTTATATTCTTAAGACTCTAAATAGTATAAAAATAGTAGGAACCTACTATAGAAATTAACTTAAGGTCTTTATAAAAAATAATTAAAAGTAGTAAGCTAGCCTTAAGGATACTGAGATTTAGAGACTACCTACTAACAATAAGAATAAAGAATTTAATAAAGAATTATCTTATAATAAGATATATTAACTTAATAAGGTAGAAGATTTATTAGATAACTTTAGTATAGAGTCTATTATTTATCTATAGAGAGAACCTAAAGGGGATTTCTAAATTTATATTCTAGAGATAAATAAGAAGGCTAAGAATTAATATAAAGCAGTCTAGAATATTTTATTAGATGTTTAGGGATATAGTATTAGCTGGAGATAGCAGTATTACTATATAGAGAGGCAGATAGAAAAAGTAAGATATAGAATTACTAGAGAGACTTAGATATAAAGAGTCTTAATAGCTAAAATCTAATAAAATAACTGCCTAAAAGAGTTCTATTACTATAAATAATACCTTATAATAAAAAGAAATAATATAGAGGAAATCTATTTAGAAGAGATAAAAATAGTACTAACTAAATAGTAATATTATTCCCTAGATATTTACTATTAACTACTTATTCTATAAGAATGAAAAAAAGGGACTATTTTTTTCTTCTTTAATAGAGAAAAGAAACCTATTGAGACTAACTAAAAAGCCTAATATCTATTGTAAAAAGTCTGTATAAAGACCTAAGAAGTTTAATAATAAATCTTAAGGTTGGATATACTGCCAGCCTTAAAGGGATATTTACTAATAATTTAAGAGTAAAATTTAAAAATTAAAAATATTAGAAGTATAAGAGGTTAATATATTTAGAATTATAGCTTAACTACTAAAAGGAAATTTCTAAGGGCCTTTCTAACAGCTAGAAGCTATATACCTATAGAGGTATTTCCTGTTATAATTAGCCCAGTTATACTAAAGGCAATTAGTATATACTCTATTTATATATCTTAGGGCTAAAATATAAATATAGAAAGAAGTTAGAATATATTTATTAAAGTAGGTAGTTATTAAGAGATAACTGTAAATATAATAACAGTATATAACTGAATTAATAACTCTAATAAAAATAACAATAAGAGCTTTAATAAGATATAAATAGAAGGGAAGATTTATAAGAAAGTACCCTCCAGAATAAGTTTAGTCTGCTGGAATAAAAACCTACTAAAGAGTATAGGTAGTTAAAAGCTCTATCCCTACTATAATAGTTAAGTTTTAAAAAGAAAGCTACTTAAGGAACTAAATAAAAAAAGCCTCTTTAGAGCTAGAAGCAGAAAATTAAACATCTAACTTAATATATAAAGAGCAGCTCAGTTAATTAAGGGCTTAGAAACTGTAAAACTAAACTCGAAATATCTTTAGGATCTAGAAAAGCATTTTATTAGATAACCTAAACTAATAGAAGGGAGATAAAAAACCTTATTAAAGCTAGAGTTAAATTAAGCTTTAATATAGAAAAGAGATAAAAGAGAAGGATGTTTTAACTCTTCTAAAAGGTACCAGTCTATTATAAGAACTTATCTACTTTAACTTTACAGTCTGCTAGATAATAAATATTAGAGAGCTTCCTATAAGAGAGATTAAAAAGAATAATTAGCTTATCTTAAAGAGATACTATTATAGAGGCTATTCTAATATTATAATAATAGAAAAAGAAGAAAAGTCTGAGGCAGAATAATACTAAAGTTCTAATATTAGTAATATAGAAGAGAAAGAGGCTTTAAGCTTAAGAGACTCTATCTTAAGGTTAAGCTAATAGGACTTTATTATAAAGTATAGAAATTACAAGAAGTAGGTGTCTTTATTTGCTATAACTTATAAAAGAAAATCAGTAAGAAGGTCTAAAAAATAACAACTGCTATCTTTATAATTCACTATTATAAAAATAACTAAGCCCTACAGTATAAAGGCTCTTAAACACTCAGTCTCTTAAAAACACCAATATATATACATTCTTCTTATACTCTAGCTACTATAGAAATTAATACTGTAACTTATACCTCTATATTGTAATTCTTTCCCTATTAAGTTTAAATCTTAACTACTATTTTATTAGTTACTTTTCTTCCTACTGACTGACTTTTAAATCTATTACTATACTATAAAACTCAGTATATAATAGCTACCTTTAATAAGGCTATAAAGAAGAAGGTATAATTCTACTGCAGTATAAAATTGCTAACTTTTTTTATAAAAAAACTATCTAAGGGGAAGATAGAAAAGAGAGCTTTTTCTACTATAATAAGAGCCTTATAAAAATACCTCTAATTAATAGAATTAACTAATAGCCGACCCTCTATTTATTCTAACTAAATTAGTTCTATTAGAATAAAAAGAAGACTAAATATCCTATTTTAGAGGATAAGAACTTAATTAAAGTTTAGGCTAAAACTGTTAAACTGCACTCTAACTTTAGTAAAACTAACTTTAAAACTTAAAAAAGATTACTATAGTAATCTTTAGGGCCTATAGTATAAACTTTAGTATTAGAATCTATCTACTAACTTTAGTCTTATTGCTTTTCTATAAACTGTAACCTATAGAATAAGAGATATTATAGCTATTATACCTTTTAGTCTTAACCTTAATATCTATATTCTTTAAGCTAATAACTAGAGGAAAGAGACCTTTTTAACTAAGCTCCTTAAGAAAGGTATTCTAATTATAAAGAACTATTCTATAGTAAGCTTCTAATCTATTTAAAAGACTATATTTAACTATTACTATCTTATTAGTATTATTAACTTTACTAACTGATACTATTAGCTTAGCTATATCTAGAATACTAAGGTAAAATAACTTTTCCTTTTTAATATAATAGACTACTAAAAGAAGGAATAATTTAAGGCTGCTAGAGTTATCTAAAGGGAGATTATAACTATTAATAGTATTCCTTTTAATTTTACTATCTTTAGTATATTAACCTCTACTTAATCTAGCAGTTAGAAGTATAGCTTTTTTATAATCTTCCTTATAACTTTAGCTATTTATAATATAGTTAGCCTAAATAAATAATAGATATAGAGAGAAATCCTAAGGGAGAGATTATTCTTTAATAACTTAAATAATAAGCTGGCAGAAGTCTCTTTTAAGCTGTAATTTTACAACTAAAAGCTTAATACTATTAAGCTAAAGCTCCTACTACAGCTAAAGAAAAAGAGGAAGACTGCTAAGAAGAAAGAAACTAAGGACTTAAATTTAAACCTAAAGTATATTAGAAGCTTTATTAGATATACTATTATAGAGGAGCTTAAAATCCAGAATTTAATATACTATAAGAGTTTAAATAAGATCAGCTAGAAAATTAACCTATTTTTTAACTGTAAGTATAAGTTTATACCTACTAACTAGAAACTTAGAATCTTTAATCTCTATATTAACCTCAGTAGATTCTCCTTAATTAGCTAGAAGAGTCTTAACTTTAAGAAACTTTCTAATATCTATTAAATTGTCCCCTATCCTACTGCTCTTTTCAGTTAGATTCTTCACTCTATATTAATATATATATCGGACTATTAAAAGGCTAAGTTTACTATATCTAATAACCTTATTAAGATATTTAAAGAAAGAGGATTTAAGGTTTAAAAGGAAATCCCTAAGCTACTTAAAGCTACTAGAGGGAGTATTATCTCTTTAGATTTATCTACTCTAAAGAGATTACTAATAGCTTTTCCTACTGTATCTATTGCTAAATTTACAGCTAAATCCCCTAATAAGTCTAAATATTATTTCTCTCTTTTTTTTTAAACTTACTAAGGAGTCTGAAAAAGAAGCTAAAAAACCTAAGAAAGAATAAATATCTAATATAATAGATTTAGTCGCTTAAATCTTTATAACTTTACACTAAAAGAAATAGCAGTTTACTCCCTCTAAGGAGGATATTAAAAGTCCTAACCTAAGTCTGCCAGTTAGATTAGATATATTAATAAGAGATACTTATAAAGAGTCAATTAAAAGTAATATCTTAATAAGGGATATTTTATTTAGCCTTTCTCTACTAAGAACTAAGTATAATAGAACCCTTACTATTTTAACTGCTTAATTTATTAAGAGAGCTATTTCCTACTATATTAATAATAATATTATCTTTAAAGAATAATAAAAATATACTAATATCTCTATTAGTAGGGGTATAAATAAAATAACTATTAGTACTAACTTAATAAACCTCCCTTATATCTCTAAGCGCTCTATACTATATATACCTAAGTCTAAAACTTATACTACTTATATTCTAAAGGGTCTAATTTCTATTTTTCAGTAGGAGGAGCTAATTAATACTGCCTATATAGATATTATCCCTCTAGCTATTATAAAGATCAGTTAGAAGGAATATTACTATTAGTATATAGCTTATAAGTAATGGTTATTTAGTATATTATTTTACTTTCTCTAGTAGATTAAAATAGTTATAAATAGAGAGGCTTATAGAATAAAGAGTCTTTATTAATAAAGGAAATTAGTCTTTAAAAGCTTCTAATAAAATACTTCTTTAATACTTACTATATTTTCTTTAGTTAGAATCTTAAATAGAGAGGCTGTTATATTATATATACACTTTTAGCCTAATTAAAGACAATTATCAGACTGTAGGAGAGAGATATAATAGGCAGTTAGAAACATTTAGGCTAGCTAGTTACTAATAGGAATATCTCTAGAATAGCCTAAATAAGATTAAAAAAAGAGGTCAGTACTATTATAGAGGAAAAATTATTATTTTTCTTTTATTAGAGATTCTTCCTGAAAGTTAGAGAGGCTAGAAGGGCTTAAAACTGCTAGAAAGTCTATTAATTTATTGTCTTTATTTTTTAAGAGATTTATTTAAGTCTATTTTAACAGTTACTATAATTCTTATTCTGCTTCTATCTTTAACCTCCCTTAGATATTAAGCTGCTACAGACTCTATTAATACCTTACTAGCAAACTTTTCTATAACTAATCTGATATTCTATCTTATTAGATACTTTCTTACTAGAAGATATAAGCCTCAGCTTAGCTTAACCTTATATATATAATTTAGTGCAGCTTTAGGCTGACTAGTTAAAATCCCTAAGTAATAATTCTCTATATATCTCCTCTAGAGTAAGTTAATAAGTTAGGTGTTATTATTTCTGTCTCTTTTTGCTGCTAAATTAATAGAGAGTAAAATAGTATTTCTATTATAACTTTTTATAAAGTTAGAAGAGTTAGTTTAAAGACTGCAAGCTAATAACTAATTCTACTAGTAATAGTTAGAAAAGGTTTAGTAAGCAGCTAGAAAGTTAGAAGAATACTATTATAACTTATAGAATACTTTTTTTCTTTAGAGGCAAACTTATAATTCCTATAGAAGAGATACTAAAAAAAGAGATTCTATATAGATACTATAATAACCTTAAAGTAGAGTATATAGAAGCTTAAAAGATTCTTAAGTTAATTAGTAGGAAGTTCTACTAGAATCTTATTAAAGAAGATATTACTAAGTATACTACTTAGTATTAGTAGTACCTTAGAGTATATATACTAAGATATAAGCCTTATAGAAAGCTGCAGTTTCTACTACTATTAGTCTATTTCTTTTAGAAAATCAGTATAAACTTTATTATAAGCTTACTAAATAGTACCTAAGCAGACAGTAAAAAATACAATATAATTCTTATAATTATCTATTAAATAACTAAGTTTGTAATCTTCCTACTATATAAGAAGATATTAATAGCAGTTTAGCTAGCAGCTTTAATCTATAAGTATATAAAATATCAGTATAAAATACTAAAAGGTATTATTAGTAATAGAAATAAACTTTTTACTAGTTAGTTTTAGGCGGAATTAATAATTAAAAAAGTAACTACTTAATAACTATCTACTATATACTATCTGCAGACTAATAGCCAGACAGAAAGAATAAATTAGATAATAAAAAGATACCTCTATATCTATATAGTAAGAATACTAATAAGATAGACAGTATAGTTACTTAAAGCTGTCTTTATATATAATAACAGTTAATACAGTATAATTACAGTCTCTCTAATAGAAGCTTTATATAGCTACTACTTTAGAATTATAAAATACACTCTATTAAAATCCAGAATTACAGTTTAAGAAGTGGCTAAATATATATATAAACCTTTAGTAAGTATATACTAAAACTAAAAAAGCTTAATAATAAGCAGTTAAGTTTTAAGCTAAGTATTATAATAAATAACACTAGGAATAGAAATATAAAGTAGGATAAATAGTAGGCCTATTAATAAGAAACTTTCAGTTTTAAATATTAAAAACTGATATTTAAATTTATTAAAGTAGTAATTATAAAGTAAATTAGAAAATAGGCCTACTAAATCTACTTACTAGAGTAATACTAATATATATATAATATATTCTTAGTAGGCCTTTTAGAATTATAGCTAGAAGCTTAATATATATTAAGTAACTAACTATTAAATCTTTTTAAACTAAAAGAAAAGAAAAATAAGTAGGATATAGAGGAAATTATAGCAGATAAAAAGATTAGAGATAAAACTTACTATCTTATTAAGTAGGCAGAATAATTAGTAGAATATAATATTTAAAAGCTATTAGAGTATTTAACTAATATATCTTAAATAGTTTTAAAAAATACCTCTACTAAAAAAAATAAAGTTATAAAAAGTAGGATAATAAGTAATTTATTAATTACTTAGGAAATATATAATAAGTATATATAAACTTATATAATTACTATATTAAACTAATCTAGCTAATTAAGAATAATCTACTTAGAGGTAATATAGTATAAAGGCCTAAAGAATAGTTATTTACACTAAAAAATATTAAGATATATCTTCTTACTTCTTACTACTATAGCTATAGGTATAAGTACTATAATAAAGAGTAATAAATCCTACTATCTATATAGTAGCAGCTTAATAAATAGCTATTTTTTTCTCACTCTTACTTATTATAGCTATAAAGGCTTTAGTAATAGAGTTATTAATCTTATTATTATTATTATTATTCTCCTCTTTAGTTTTATTTTCAGTTTTATTTTTAGCTATAATCTACTTAACTTTAGTATAAAGCTATATCTTACTCTTAATATTATTCTTAAGAGAATAGTTATCTTTATTTTTATTACTAAATATAGAATTAGCAGATATATACAGACATTTTAATAGGTATTTAGCTTTAATATTAAAAGATAAACTACTTATAGTATTATAGCAGATAGAAGAAGTATTAGTAAAAATAATAAAAGGTTTAGGTATATTATTAGTATAATACTTAAAAATAGTAGCCTTAATAGCTACAGAAAAATTATTAAAGAAAGAAAGTAGAAAACTCTTATTAGATATCTTTTTTACTGCTATATATTTAGCAACTACAAAATAACAGAACACTATAAATAGAAAACAGACACAGATAGATTTTTAATAGTAAAAAGAAGTAGTAAAATTAAAGTACTTTTATAACTTCTCAGTAAATATACTAAATAGCAACTTAAACTACAATATAATTAGCAGTAAAAAAGCTACAGAAAGAAAAAATATACTTAATAGTTAGTTTAAATTTTAGCCAGTTAGACTATATATAAATTCTTCTAGTAGAAGAGAATAGTAAACTCAGCCTTAATACTATAAATACCTACTAAATTCTTAATAAAATCTAAAAGATATTACTATATAGTAGAAACTGCCTTTACAGCTTATATAATCCTCTAATAACTTAAGGCAGAAAAAGACTTTTAGGTATTATTCTAATTGCAGTATATCTATTAGTATAGGTAGTTTTAGTATTAATAGATAGTATCTATAAGTTTAATTAGAATCTAAAAAAAGTTAGAATACTTAATAAGTAGCTAATAAATATAGAGTGAGATATACCGCTCTATATTTCTAGTTTAAAACTTTACAGATAGTATAATAGAATAGAAGAAAGCTATAGATATATATATAGTTAAAATTATAGTACTTTTATACTAAACAATATAAATAGAGTGTAACTTTATTCTTTATCCCCTAAAATTTATTATTAAAAAAGAGAAAATTAAATTAAAATTAAGTTTTAAACTTAGCTAATACTTCTTAAGCTATAGAGAGAATAGCTATCTCAGTGGAAATACAGTAAGTATAAGGTAAATAGTTAGTAAGATAAAAAGAGTAGTTAGAAATAGAAAAGTCTAATAAGAGAGAAAAGATATAACAGTAAATACAGAAAATAGTATTAATAGTAGTATTAAAAAAGAAAAGAAACTATAAAGAAATAGTAGGAGTAAAATAAATATTAACCTCTAAAAGTAGAGTTTAGTAACTAGCTGTATACTCTATACTAAATACTTAAACTAATAATAATAACAAACTCTACTACTACTAAATATAGCTATAACTAATAGAAATACTTTAAAGTAAATAGAAGATAATACACTAAGTTTTAAGCTACTATAGTAACTAAGTAATACACTTTAGAATAAAGCTTTAAAAAGAGAAGAATAATTATAAGAATTAAGATACCTTAAGATATTACTCTATTTTAAAGTAAGATTATATAATTTAGTATCTATAGCTCTATTCAATAAGTATACAATCTATACTTATTAAGTAAATACTTTATAATATAGTAAACTCTATCTTTAAATATTATATATTACTTTAGTAAGACTAACTCTTATAATATAAAGGTTATTTCTTTATTAAATATAATCTCTCTTAGTAATTTATATATACTAATAATATTTCTTAGAAATATATAAGAAAGTAATTCTATATTAGTAGATTCTTAGTAGAATAAAAAGTATATAAACTTTATAAATCTATTTATAATAATAAATATACTATTATAGAGTATTCTAATTATTAAATCTTTAGATAGTAAAAACTTAATAATATAATTTATAATAATAAATTCCTAAAGTTATTATACTATTAGTAGTAGTTATAATTATCTATAAGACTTATATTATAGTAATTTTAACTTTTTATATAGATTACAGCCTTTAGTAATATTTAAAATAACTTTTTTTATTTAGAGAAATAAGTATATTATTTTAAGTTTCTTAAGAGTTCTATTAATATTCTAATATCTATATAGAGAATATTTATATATATTTCCTATATTAGTTATTCTTATAGTTTTTTTAGAAACTTATAATCAGTCTATTTATTCTTCTTTAGATAGTATATTATTATACTTTTAAATTTTCTTTAGTAGTAAGTTCTCTTATTTTACTGTACATATTATTATAAGAGTTCTATTAAATTTATAGAACTCTTATTTCTCTTTTTTATTAGCAAATTATATTTTCTTTACTAAATTATTATAATATATTTAATTTATCTTATTATATTCTGTATATACTATCTATAAGTAGTTATTATTTTTAGATATTATATAGTTATAGTAGAATTTTTTATAAACTTAATTTCTTATAAGCTCTTTAGTTTAATAGTATTCTATATATTTCTTTAGAAAGTTAGATATTAGTTCCTAAAGTATAAATACCTACTTATAGTATATTAGTATTCTATAATAATAATTAAATTTATTAGGGAATACTTTATTATTATTATTATAAAATAAATATTCTTAGTGGATTTTTACCTACTATTTTTTACTAAATATCTCTAATAATTTCTTATATAGCTAGTTATTTAGATACTGCTTAAAATATATAATATATCTCTATTTAAGATATTCTTTTAGAGTTAGCTTAAAAAGTTATTTATTTTCCTTAGTAATACTGGTATTAAAGTTAGATTATTAGCTAATAGTATTAGCTTTACTATTTTTTAATTTCTTTTCATAAATAATAATATAGTTAAATTTTAATAGGTATTCTATATAATAAAGTTACCTATTATTAAACTTTTATATAGTTATAAAATATAAGATATTCTTATAGTTAGTATAGATGTTAATTTTATACTTACTTTTTAAAAGGTAATATTAGAATCTTTTAAATAAGTTAACTATAGTAAGAAATTCTTTATTATAGATAGAGTAATTAAGCTTTACTTTATAAAGTTTATATAAGTAGAAGGTAATTAGATATAGTTTTCTATTAATATCTTTTTATCTAATTTAGAATTTTAAACTAAAATTAAAAGAGTCTATTTTAAGTTTAATTTCTTTCTCTAAATTAAATATAATTAAGACTAATTTACTAAAAATTATATTCTTAATATTATTGAAAGCTTTCTATACTTTAGTATTCTATTTAAATTCTATTTCTTTCTTTATAAGTTCTATAAGAGTATATTTAATATTTTTAAAGTTATAAATAAACTTTTAATAGTAATTAGTAAATTTTAAAAAGCTTTATATTTCTTTAACTATAGTAGGTTTTAGCTAATTTTCAATAGCTTTAATCTTTTTATAATCTATATAGATTTTATTTAAATAGATAGTATATTTAAAAAAGTCTACTTTATCTATATAGAACTTATTTTTCTCTAGTTTAATAAGAAGGTTTATATCTTATAGTTTTTTAAGTACTATATAGATATATTCTATATATTCTTTTTCTATATTAGAAAAAATAAAGATATTATTAAGGTAATATATAATAAAGATATTAAAGTATTTTTATAGTATATTAATAATTATCTATTAGAAGGTTATTAGTATATTAATAAGTTTAAAGAGTATAACTAAATATTTAAAAAGTCTATATTTTATATAGAAAGTAATTTTCTATTTATCTTCTAGCTTAATATAGATAAGGTTATAAGCTCTTTTAAAATTAAAAGCTATAAATTACTTTTTACTATATAGTTAGTCTTTTAGTTTATTAATAAGTAGTAGTAGTATTTAGTTCTTAATAATAATATTATTAAGCTATTAGTAGTTTATAACTAGTTATAATTTTCTGTTTTTCTTAGAAATAAATATAACTAGATATTCTGTAGAAAACTTTAATATTCTAATAAATTCCTTTTTTAATATATCTTTAAGATATTCTTTTAATATATAGAGTTAAACTTTATTAAGATTATAAATTTTATAGAATTTAACTGTAGTTCTATCTTTTAGTACTATTTTATAATTCTATTAACTATACTATAGTAAGTCTATTTCTATTTCTTTAGTAAATAGCTTTTTATAGATACAGTAAGTAGAAAGTATATTTTTAAGTTTATTATTTACTTTTTTATTTTTCTTTATCTCTTATAGTTCTTTATTAAGCTTAGTAAATTATACTTATATTTATATAATAATATTATATATCTTATTATTTTAAATATTATAGTATTTATATTTAGTATTTTAAAGTAGTAAAGTATCTATTATATTATTATATATTACTTTATTAATACTATTATTAGTTAGAGGTTAAGATCTTATATTATTATTATTTAAATCTTATTTATAGAAGAAATAATTATCAATATTATTAAAGGTTATTTAGCTAGTTTTTTAATTAATTAGTAGGTTTACTTATTATAGCTATAGATAGCTTAAAATTAAATTATATTATACTAAGGGAATAATAGTAAAAAAGATATCTTTATTACATTTATTTATAAAAACCTTAAGGTAATTAACCTCTTTAGTAATATATTTACTATTATAATTAAAGTTTGTTTCTTTAAGGTTCTATATTTAGTATAGATTTAATTTATCCTTCTATAGTAGATTTAATTTATTTATTACTTTTAGATAAAAGTAGTTAAGTTCTATACTGCTATCTATTAGTACAGTAAGCTAGTATCTTTTAATTTATATTTAGATTTCTAAGTAATTTATTCTTATACTCTCTATAGTATATAAAGCTCTTACTAAGAGTTTTACTTTTTCTAGCTTTTATAGATAACTTTTTCTTTCTAGGTATATTTTATATATTTTATAGTACTGCAATCTATTATAAATATTTCTTTATATATATTATTAGATATAGAAATAGAAATATATTTCTTTTTTATTCTTTATATATAGAAAGAGCTTATTTTTATTTTAGGTTTCTTTCTGTAACTACTTTATCTAGTTAATATTATATTAGTTTCTTAGTTAGATATTAACTTTCTGAGTATTTAGTACTTTTAGGATTCCTCTTTAATAAGTTTCTAGTTATTTCTCTTATTATACTATAGCTATTATTTTTATTATTTCTATTAATAGTTAGACTATTAGAGGTTTTAATATTAATATTTATTCTTCTAGATTCCTTTTCTTATTAGTTTTTAAGATAGATTTTTCTAAGTAAGATACTTCTACTTCTTTTTTAAATAAGTATTACTTTAAGCTAAATAGATATATAGAGCAGTTCAGTTTAATATAGTTATATATACCTTATATTATAGTAATAATCTGTATTTATACTGTTATTTCTAGTTTCTTCTATCTCTAAATAGTATTTAATAATTATTATCTAGTAGGTATAAATTAAAACTATTATTTTTTTTTAAGTTTATAGTATTCTTATATATAGTATTCTTTCTTATTACAGTTATAGTATATAATATTTTTTTTATTTTAAGGTTACTTCTATATAGCTTTAAGTTCTATAGGTTTAATATATATTTCTTAGGAGGTATTTCTATAAAGGTTATTCTATTAGCTATCTCTTTATTCTCTATTAGATTCTTATTAATAGTTAGAATAATAAGAGTTATATAAGATATTTTAACCTCTTTAGTATTTTATATATTTTTCTTTCTATATTTTTTATACTATTATTTATTAATCTTAATAGTTATAGTAATATATTCTATAAGAATATTAAGTTAATTAGTCTTATAGAGCTTATTTTTAACTTTATTCTTTAGTTTTTAGTAGAATATCTCTATAAGTATATTATTATTCTATTTTAATTTAGTAGTAACTTATTAGAATATAATAGTATAAATAGCAGTAAAGTGAGTTTACTTAATTATATAGATTTTTATAGCTATTTATTTTTCTTTATTAACTATTTTAAATATATTTTTTAAATACTATCTTAAAGTTATCTTAATCTATAAATAAATTAACTATTTTTTAGTTCTAGTTAGCTTTATTATTATTAAGAAAGTCTTAAAGAATTAATTTAAACTATATTTTAATGTTACTAATTATTAGATTATTTATAAATTGCAGTTATAATTCTACAGATATAAGGTATTATATATACTATTAAAAGTATTTTTTTATTTTAGTAATAAAAAGTATAATATTGCTAGATATACTATTAAACTTCTTAAATAATAGTAGTTTTATTATCTCCTTTAGGTTATATTTATTATTTATAGTAACTAACTTTAATAGTATATTCTATACTTACTACTATAGTATGTAAATTAAGTTATACAGCTATATAACTTTAATAGCTATTTTAGTATTATTTAGTAGAGTTATATAGATTAATAGTATAAATATACTACTTAGAATAATAGAGGTTTAATTACTTCTAGATATTTTAATAGTATAAGATATTACTTAATAGCTAATATAAGTAACTATTCTAAATAAAAGCTATTAATATATAATAGTTATACTCTTTAGACTGCTATAGATATAGTTTAAAGTAGATAAAAAACTAGTTATTAATAAATAAACTGTAAGTTTATATTAGTAAAGCAATTAGGATATTACTTACTAAGTAAATATTATATTTAGTAATAGTTAAGTATAGTAATATATAGTAAATTAAGATAATTAAGATAATTAAGTTATATTAATAGCTAAATAGCTATATATAGTAAATATATACTATTTAGTTATCTATATACTAATATAATTAGATATAATTACTTATATAGTAATTATAATTACTAATAATTAGAGGTAATTATAGAGTGATTATATATAGCTAAACTATATTCTATTTTTAAAAGGCTGAGAAAAGTAAGTCTATACTTAAAGCTTAATATAAATTATAGCTAGACTGTAATAAGTAAATTTAAATAACTTAAGTTAATATAGATATTAGAAATTTTAAAATATCCTAAAGGTTAAGTTATAAAATTTATAACTATTAAATATAAAAGTTAAAATAACTATAAAGTAAAAAGGTTAAATAGAATTTTAATAAATAGAAAAAAAGCAGCTTAAAATTTAAACTTAAGCTTTAATAATTATAATATATATAATAAAAATACAGTAAATTTAAATATTAAATTCTCTTATTAAAACCTAAAATATATATATAATATTAATAAAGCTAATAGCAGTTATTCTCTTTATTTTAAATACTTTAAGTAAGTTAAATAGATTATATATAAAAGTTAAAATTAGCTACTAGCTAAATTTTACAAATAATATAATTAGCAGCTTAAACTTACTTATTAAGATATATTAATTTAAGCTAATTTATTAAGTATAATAATTAAATTTATTTTAAAGATTTAAAATAAATTTAAAGTATATAATTTATAATTAAGTAAATTAAAATATTATAATAAGTAATATAAAGTACAGTTTAATAATAGTAAAATAGTAAATTTAATATAATTAAGTATATTAATAGCTAGTAAAACTATCTATTTATAAAAGTATTAAATCCCTTAATAAAAAAACCTAATATTTAAATTTATTATATTTTTATTATATATATTATAATTACTAAAGTTTAAATTTAAATTTTAAGCTGCTTTTTTTCTATTTATTAAAATTCTATCTAACTTTCTTATTAAGCTGTAATTATTCTAACCTTAATATTTAGAGTTATAAATTTAATAATCTAACCTTTTAAATATCTTAAGATCCCTAATATCTATATTAATTTAAATTATCTAAATTTACTCTTTAGTTAGCATTCTAACTAGCTATTATCTATACTATCTTTATATAATATAATAGCTTTTTAAATTAAGAGTTATATATCTCTTTACTAATATTATTAATAAAGTTTTTTTACTTTTAAATTAACTGTTTAATTTTAAAGATTTTAGCTAATATTAATAGAATAATTTTCTCTATTTAAATAAATAATAGATTAATATAAGTAATTTAATTTCCCTATAAATTTAATCTATTAATATTATTTAAAAAGAAATTACAGCTAAAAATAGCTAATATAATCTTCTATTAAATATTTAGTAAATAAACTCTATTTAAAGGGAATCTTAATAGGCTAAAAAGCTTATAGCTCTAAAGAAATTAGTAATATATAGAGTATTTTATTTTCTCTATTTTATCTTTAATATTATATTAATACTTAATATTATATAGATATAAAAGATAATTAATATACTTTAAATTTCTATTAGTATTAAATTATAAAATTTAGTAGATAATTAAAATAGCTATAATAGAAATTAAAGAAATTAAATAATTATTAAAAGAAAAGTTAGCTTTTTAATAATAGAAGATATTAGTCTTTTTTATATTTTATTACTTAAAATAAAATTACTATTTTAAGGTTATTACCTATTATAATAAAGCTAATAGTCCACTTAAAGTTTTAATACTATAGAGACTAATAGCTAGCTTATTATAGCCCTACTTAAAGTATTTAATCTACTTAAGAAATTAAAATAACATACTTTTTCCTTCTTCTAATTAAGTTTCTATTTTTATTATATTACACTTATTACACTATAGCTATTATAGCAGCTTTTATTAATATCTATCTTTTCTTCTTTCTTTAAGATATTAAAAAGCAGTAAATTAATTACTTCCTACATTTTTATCTCTTTTAGTAACAGCCAGATTATTACTTTTCTTTATTTTCTTACTATTTCCAGCTTCTACCCTATAGATAGATATAGTCTGCACTAATAGCTACTCTTACTAACAAACTATAGACAGTAAGATTATTAACTGCAGATAGTAAGATTATTAACTGCAAATAGTAAGATTATTAACTATAGATAGTAAAATTATTAACTACAGATAGTAAGATTATTAACTGTAAATAGTAAGATTAAAGTTAAAAGAGTTAAATTAAAGCTTAAAGTAAAGATTAATATATAATAACCTTATTATTTAGCTACTATTTCTTCTGTTATTAAGTGTAGTACTAACTATTTATCTCTATTATTTAAAAATACTATATAGCTTTAATCTATTTAATAATATTAAGTAAAGCTAAAAAAAAAACCAAATAAAAGTGCTAAATAAGTATCTATATACTAAATAGTAATTAATAGTCTTAATAGTCCTATTATAATACTTATTAATAAGACTGACAGTCTTATTAATAAGAGTTATAAGTAGAGCATTAATACTTAACTTATCTGTATAACGGGTTGCACTAATAGGTATATTAGGTACGTTTATAAGACTGTGCCCTATAGGGAAAAATGGGTCCACGGGGATTCTGCCGGTTGTGACCGCCTGGTCTCAACTTGGGCCGTGACATTAAGAGTATACAGTATTCAATGTTCATTATCCTGTAAGGATGTGCGCTAGCCCGAGGGCTTGCCGAGGGCTCGCCGCGCTGCGGCGCGGGACCTCCCTTATAACCTGTTGTGCGGCACAATTGAGTAACGCTAGCTTACTCGAATTGGTTGATCTTTTTGGCGCAGCCGGGAGATCTATTGCAAGGTTGGGCATGCCGCCCCAACCCTTACATATCCATATGCAAAGTGAGCCCTCCTTATCCCAAGTACCGGCGTCGTTCCAAATAGGGCATCAGTCCCAAAGTGGGGTGGAAAGGATTGGTTGACTAGTTGGAGCTTGACTCTTGCTCTGCCGTCCTATCCGTCTATTGAGGCTAGATGGTCACCAATACGCTCCACCCCCGCATCCCTTTCAGCCTTTAGAGAAGGATACCAGAAACATACCTCGGCTCCCAGACCGATCTACCGTATTAACTCGGTAAATTGGTACAGAATTCTTCCCGCACATAGCGCAGACTTTTTGGTGTAGACCCGCAATTATTCAAGAATCGGGACGACCATAGCCAACCACTAGGGATTAGTGTTGCATAAGCGTGGAATGAATTCTGTACCAAATTTACCGAGTTAATACGGTACTTATCGCCCTAATCCGAATTCGACCCAAAACGCGGGGAAGGCTGTCGATGATTGCCAAGCAGCCAATTACTGCAGTTGCGTATTCATCTCAAACCGAGGATCCCACCCACCCTGTAGTTCTAGACCAGCTTTGACCGAGATTTGGTCGTGAGTCGTCAAGACCGACAGCTACTGCGTATAGTTTAAGACCAACATCATAAATAAGGCCCATGCCCCAGGAGTTCTATTCACCCACCATCCTTCAAGCCCATTCTTACAATTACTACAACATCTCAGATAGTGACAAGCTCAAACTCTCACAATGGTCGCTTTAGACCAGTCGTCACGCCTAGCCCAGAAGCATGAAGTCGACGCCTATGAGGCTCGAGTCGAGGATGCTGGCGACACGGGTCACTCGGACAGCATCCATAGCGATACACCTCTGTCGCCTCCAAAAGTGAGACAGCTCCAGCTCCCTTTTGACGCTTGGTTTCTTTTACCAGTCCCCATGTGCATAAGCTAAATCTTCAAAAGATGACCCCGCGGCGATTCATGGCTTGCACTGCGATGGCTTTTGCTTGGACCAGTGGACAAATGCCCCCCTTCCTCTGGGGTTCGTATTTGTTAACATTCCCATACTAAGAGCCGTCACTGACTCAATGATACATAGGGTCAATCCCTCCGATCATCTACGGTGACATAGGAGGAACCGATCGTTGGATCTGGTTCATCACAGCGAATCTCATCTGCCTAGCAGCGATCTGCCCATTCGTTGGCGCCTTGTCTGATATCCTGGGTCGTCGATATGTTGTGATAATGGGCAGCCTATTTATCATTGTGGGGCAAATCGTTTGCACGACTGCGCATACTATGAACACTTTTATCTGTAAGTGATGGAGCCATATGGACGGACAGATCACAGTGACACTAACGACCTTAAGGCGGCATGGCCCTCTCTGGAGTTGGTGCGGGCATCAACGAGTTGACCGCCATCGCAGGGACGGCTGAGCTCGCACCAACCTCGCAGCGAGGCACCTACGTCGCGGCTCTGATAATGACCCTCCTCCCGTGGTGCCCGTCTGTTCTTTGGGCTCAACTTATTGCGGCCAACTTGGGTTGGAGATATGTCGGCGTCCTGATCATCGTTTACACCGCGGTCGGTATGCTGGTTGCTGTCTTCTTCTATTTTCCCCCACCTCCCAGCGTCACTTCCACCCTTTCTCGAAAGGAAGTCTTCCAGCGCATCGACTTTGTTGGGGGTCTTACTTCAGTCGCCGGCATCACGCTGGTGGTTGCTGCCATCTTGTGGGGTGGTTATACAGTAAGACACCCAGGCCTGTCGTCGTATGTGATCAAGCTGACACTTCAAAGTACTCATGGCGTAGCGTTCATGTCATAGCTCCATTGATCATCGGCGTATGCGCATTTACCGCATTCGTTTGCTGGGAAATTTGGGGCGCCAAATACCCGATGATTCCCAAAAACTTCGGCAAAGCCCCACGAACCTTGGCAATCCTTTTGCTCATCAGCTTCATTTCCGGAGCAAACTTCTTCTCAGTCCTGATGCTTTGGCCCACGCAAGCCTTCAACGTGTATGGTCATGATCCCGTCGCCGTTGGACTACGAGGCCTTCCTTTCGGACTCGGTGTCATGCTTGGATGTGTCATTACGTTGGGACTCATGAGTCGTCTGCGAGGTCAGGGCGTTCGATGGCTTCTGACTGCTGCGTCTTGCGTCATGACAGCTGGATGCGGAGCTTTAGCTGCTGCCGACTTGGACAACGAGAATATTGTCTATCCGATTCTTCTCATCGCAGGCCTCGGTGTCGGTGGAATCGTCGTGCCAACCAGCGTCATAACGACAATCATCACGCCCGACGAGATTATCGCAACCATGACGTCTCTATCACTATCTATTCGCGTCATCGGAGGTGCTATTGGTTATGCCATCTACTACAACGTCCTAGTACAGAAGTTCACTCCATTGCTTATAGCGCGTGTGTCGGGCGCAATGGTTGCAAATGGTGTGACGGACCCAGACACCATAAAGGCGGCGATTGGGCTAACAGCCACCTCACTCATCAAGCAAATAATGCTACTGCCGGGAATTGATGGCAACGTCACAAAATGGGACGCTGTGGTCAGAGCGGGTCAGTCGGCGTATGCTGATGCGTATCAGTGGGTTTATTATTGCAGCATCGCTTTTGGTGGCGTTTCCGTCTTGGCAAGTTTGTTTGTGGAGGACATTGCGCAATTCATGGATGACCATATTGCCGTGGTCATCCAGTGAGATTGGACATGACGATGGTTACCCATTGATATAAATGAGACGTGAGAAGCTTGGTTGAATAGTTATACTATCTCAAATTCCACTGTTCTAGGAACCAATACATCCCATCGCTAGGAAACTCATTTAAAATACTGCAGACCCAATCTATCCTAACACCGGTGAATTAACCCAGTCAAGCACTACCCACTTGAGGAATCTCATAAACTTCCAAAGGCCAACTGTACGTTCAACACTGCCCATTGGATCAGTCACACACTCGGGGAAAGCAATTCCTGCCCCAAACAACCCTGGTAAGTACAATCGCTTCCTAGAATCATCCGCCGGCGTGGTAAAAAAAGGGACCCGTCAAGTTGTCGTGCTGGACATTCAACGGCTCGGTTTTGGCCCCAGTTGAAGCGGTGATGCCCAAGTTAGGGAGGGTATGGCGCTTGTAGCCAATTGCTTGTATAACGTGCGTGCAGCCGGGGAGCTCGGCTTGATACCGTTCTTCTTTGACGTCAGGTGTCGTCCAAAATTTGTTCACGATCTTACTGACAGGGCTTTTGTCGAATACGTCCTCGTTCAGGATTCTCGGGCCGTCCATGCACTTGGCGTAGCGTAGATCTTTGCATCGGGTAAACCACTTGATTCGGAGATGAGGGTGCGTGGTTTTAGTCAATGCATACAGGTTCATCAAAACCAAGATGGCCGAATGAGAGGATCCTATGGCACCAACTGTCCCCTCTGATTTGACGCTTTTAGTCAAGAGTGACGGGTTGAGCGCAGTGTCTAGATTAATCATCTTCGGACCCATGGGGAGTCATTTCAGAGTAGGCAACGTATCGACAGCAGGTTTAGATCCAGTGCACAGTATTAGGCTTGGTGTAATGACACGCTGGTCACCATCCAAGACAACTGTCCAGAGACCCGTTTGCTAAGAGTTGTTTATAGTTAGTATTGATTAGGCACCTAACAACGACAAACAGTCTCAAATTCGTACAAGTAAACTTCACTTCATACCTTAATGAAAGCAGCACTGGTGACTTTGCCATAGTGTTGCTCCACTTTGTCAAAATGACGAACAATGTCATCTGCGAGCATCAAACATAAGTCGGCTGCATACCTGAGCTAGCACCCTTGATCTTGGGGTAATTTTCGCAGCGCTGTGATGGCGTTGGTTTCTTGGGACGATTCGAGAATGAGTCGGAAGGGAGTGATTGCGGTAGCAAAGTTGATGAACAGCTCTACCTTCGTGTTTCTCGGCACCTCGCGGCACTGGTCGCCAATACGGCCGGCTTTGAAGACGGGGTCGACCCAAAGCAGGCGGTCGTGGGGATGCTGTTCTAGGAGGTTGCCAACAACAGCTAGACCGCAAGGACCGCCACCAATCACAATAGCATTGACGGGGCGATGGTACGGACTAGAGGCGGGAGTGGAATGGGATATCGCCATGATGTAGGACGGAACCGAGACTGGATGCAAAGCGGTAGGTTCGTGACAACTCTTTATCAAGAAACAAAGACGGGAAGCCAATATTTGCAGGAGGATTGACAGAATAATGAATGAATTGACGAAGGCGAGGAAGCAAAAACGCCACGGGAGTCGAGTTTTATAATCATTACATGCACCTGAGCTCCGGCTCGTCGGCTAATACCGTACTCCCCGCCCCTGGTAGTGGTCACAGTTGATAACGATGTAAAATTAGAAACGAAAAAGCTACTCCAGGCTCACACACCCCACACGAATACATTAGGGAGCTCCTAGGATACACGTGCACATCTGTCTTGATGAGAGACAGCGACTCCAGTAAGGGAGACTCACTTGGGGATTCCCATGGTAGCTCTGACAAAATCTCCTCGAATTATCCTTGAGCCTAGCGGGATAAGCCGTATCAGTGCGCCACGTCTTGAGGATCACGCATTGCATGTGTGTCAACACGTGCTCCTGGCTAACATACAGAAGGGTGTGTGATAGCTGATGGACTTTGAGAACGTAACATCACTACTGGAGGCTGATTTCTACGTTTTTCTGTTCTCTCAAGCCAAATAATAAGAGCTCTCTCTCTCTCTCTCTCTCTCTCTCTGAATATCACTGTTCACATCTCCACAGTATGACTATTCATAAGTCTTGCACCGAATCGAGGTGATCCCAGGCGAGAGTGGATGCCAAGGGCACGCGGCACCGACATTTCCAACATTTCGGGGAGATTTATATTTAAATAGTATTTGTTCTTTTTAATAATAATATTCCAGCTACTATAATAAAACACAGTAATTACAAAATCCAGCTACCCTTCCAGTACTATAGAAAACAATAAATACTAACTATTTCTATCCAGTCCGTATAGTCTGATATTCTATCTTATTCCTTATACCTAAGAAGGCGCCTTAGCAACCCTGGGGAGGATTTAGTTTTCAAACCTGCCTGGAGGGCATATAAGGCCGCGTACTCGAGCACCTCCTTTACTCTCTCGCTGGTCTTGGCCGAGCACTCAATGTATTTCTTCACGCGAAGCTGTTTTGCCGCAGCCGCGCCCTGTAAGTTTCTCTTGCCAGTTAGTCTCCGCACTCTTCACCCGCTGTACTCATCTTTACTGACCTCTTCGTACGTGACTGGGCGTTGACTATACTTGCGTAACTCGGCGATGGTTCCGGAATCATGCTCCAGGTCTTGCTTATTTCCCACTAGGATGATGGGTGTCTTTGGCAGGAAGTGCCGTACCTCGCCTATCCACTGTTCCGACGCACATGATTTAGCAGGGTCTATTGAGGCGCTTGGGGCTAGGCTAAAGATACTGGGTCCTGGCGAGTGGGATATCTGCTGGGTTTCTGACCCTCGCGAAAACATTGTCTCAAGAATCCCGGTTATCTTTGGTGAATAGTAACAGGACGACATGCCCGGATATATTAACGTGCGCAGGCGGTCGTAATCTTCCTGGCCTGGTGTGTCGAGCATGTGGAACTCCACTTCTTGGCCTGCAGCCGTCGCAAGGGCGAAGAAGGTGTCCCAGCTTCCTGGTGCCGTTACAAAATACTCATTTATACCCTCGGTAGACGTTAGTTCTGGCGGGGCGTAGGCGGGGACTGGAGAACATACGCTGTTGACGTTTCCATGAGACAGATGACTATCCATCTCCGTTAGCTAGTGGACCTTTGGGGTTCAATCTATCTGAAATCCCCATGTTTGTGGCTAGGGCGGTGTCACTTACTAGAGTAATAAGCTCTTTCCAGCCTCTCCATCGCCGACAATTATCAGCTATTTCTTTTTGAGGTTGCGCTTGCTGTTTCTTGAGACGAGCATAGCTGCTCTGTATCAGAGCCTCAGCTAATGGCTCTCCGTGTGTCTTCGGTGGATGTTCCGCGATTGGGATGACGACTTTGTCTTCTAGTTGAATCCTTCTTACAACAGGTAACGAGGAGTCAGTAGTGGCGTTGTGACTGCTAGGTGGTTCGCTTGGCGGTGTAAGCTTGGGTATGGAGACTTCCAAGTACTCTGGCTTTCTCTCCTCAACATTCAGCTGCGGCAGATTTTCGGCCGAGACTTCGGTTTCCGTCAATTCGCCAACCTGCGAAGGTTCTGTAACCTCTTCGTCCTCTTCATCTACAGTCTGAATCTCCGCTTCTGTTGCCTCTTTCTCGAGGATGCCCTCCAGCATGATGGAGTAGGCTTCCTCTTCATCCGAGTTGCCGCTGGCCTTGCAGATTTCCACGAGCAGGATCAGTGTGCGCTCCACGCCGTCTTCGCCGCTGGTACCCAGCTTCCGGTATCCGTGCAAGAGCTGGCGGGCGTAGAGGTGACCCTGGACGTAGTCCTTCTTGGCGTATAGGATGGTCACGAGACTCGAGATATCATCCAGAACGGGCCCGCTCTTGCTGTTGATGCCACGCGGGCCGAGGGCGATTTTCTCCATCATGGCTGACGCTGCTTCTTCTCACTTATCAAGACGCATGCATGTCTGGCATAGCAGGGCTAACACCTCGTGTGCTGTCAACGTGTCTGACTTCTGGCCCCGTTGTCTGCCCTGTTTTGGCTGCTGGCATCAATCGTGACAAACAGTTGCGCAAAAGCGGCTTGGCGCCCGCGAAGTCGTTAGACCGAAACTTTACCGGTCCCTTTTCATAGAGGCCGAGCGCGAGTTCGACATCTGGGTCTGAATCCGAATAGGAGATTTCTGGCTCTGGAATTGGGTTTCGGGGAATAGCCGTGTTGGGACGTATCTGTGATGGCTGACGGCACAGAGCAGAGCCACTCGATTGTTGACTCGCTTCTCTCGGACGGAAATACGTCGCCAAACTCGGACCCGTAAGATGTCGCGGTGTCAGTATCCTCCTTCCGCCCCATGATGGTCGATGCTGACGAGACGATAGTCGCCGCCGAACGAACGCAGTTCCTGAGGTTGTTCATGGCCGCCATCTCGGCAAGAGTTATACTCTTCTCCTTGGAGTTGCCCTCCGAGGCAGCGGCCTCCGACTACAGCGAGCTAATGCGACCATTGAGCCCGGTGGCAAGGCCGCGAATGTCTCGCTGGATGCCCTCCAGGCTTGGGAGGTGCGTTCATATGCGCCTTGGATGGAGACGGTGTTCCAGCTGCGAGAGAACTTGTGAGCCGTTCTCTGCAGGCGGGGGAAATGGACGAGCGCCCATTGCAACTTACAGAATAAGAGCGTGCATAGACAGCTGAAGCGTATCGCGAAAGGACTGGACCTGCTTCCGAAACTCGGTAATCTTGCCCTCGGCCATCTTGAGCCGGACGTGCTTTCTTGGCCCGCTCAAGATCGACACGTCCTTGCCGATCGTTAGGATGACCTCATGTAGCCCAGTAAGGGTTTTGTCGCCGTCCTTCAAGCTGCAGTCAATGTTTTCCCAGTGGGTACCGATGTGCCCGGTCGTAGGATTCGGCAGGTCTAGCCTAAAGAAACGTGTTCTCTTTCTGCTTGGCTGAAGATCAGGGCATGTTCGTCTCAGGTTGGTAGGTAGGCAGCTAGAGGAGAGGGTTCAGCTGGACTACCTACTGTGGCGTACTTACCCTATCTTAAAGTCACGGGATAATAGGACTAGTCCCAGTATACCTAAACCCCGCTTTGCAAATAAGCCCCAGGTCTTGCCCATTCCTTCAGGCTCGATTTATCATTCTCTCAGGCACTCATTAGCTAGTCAATATGCCACGAGACGACCAGGAGAGCAACGTCACGGTTCGCGAGATCGTGCTCCTCAGGCTTGCCGGGCCGATATACCTCGTCTGTTCCGGCGCTAAGAAGCTCTTCGTTATTACCAACGATGGCTTGACGGCCGTCGCCGAGCCTCTCTGGGACCGAATCAATACAAAGAGGTAGGCTGGGATTGAATGGCACAATGGGTGGCTGGCTATATAACCAGCCTCTGACTCCTGGTTCCCGCAAAATCCACCTCCTCACTCTGTTGCCAAACACGTTCGAAGACAATGACGAGGATACGGTCAGATGCGAGATCGCTCTGGCGGACTGGAGCACGGCGAAATACGAGGCTCTGTCTTACGTGTGGGGGGGAGGGTTCCAAAGCTTTGCTGCCGCATCGAAGTCGCCGGCGAGGGCTCCTTGATGGTGACGAAGAATCTCTATGCAGCCCTAAAAATCCTGAGGACCCCGTGGCCCCGCGCCATGGGATTGATGCCATCTGTATCGACCAGTTGGACGACAAAGAGAGAAGCGACCAGGTCCAGCAAATGCAGTATATCTACCAACATGCGACACAAGTGATCGCCTGACTGGGCGAATCTCCAAGAAAGATAGGCGACCTCGCTATCGTTATTGACGACTTGGGATATACCGTTAATGAGTACTGGCAGTCAATGGTCCACGTGTTCCTCGAACTTCTTCAGAAGCCTTAGTGGATGAGGACATGGGTTATCAACTTATCCAGGAGATCATCATGGCCAAAGAGGCCATCGTCCAGTGTGGCGCGTATCGCATCCCTTGGCACAATCTTTCCAGACTCTTTAGGCAAGCCCCGGATGATGCCACAGGGGTTTCCCACGCAAGAGTTATCAGCATACGGGAGCAATAGAAGGGAAGCGTCGCTTTCCCACACGGGTTGCTTACCTTGGCGTGAAGGTTCCGAGAGAGAGAGGCCGGTGATGTTTGAGATAAATTGTATGCGCTGCTAGGGCTCCTACCGTCAGAAGATGTTATCATATCCCCGGACTATTCCAAACCCGCTCATCATCTTTTCCGCGAGTTCGTACAAGCTTGGATTAACCGCCATAAGAGCCTTCTAGTTGTGCATATTGCTCAATGGCAGGCAGATGATAGGCATGCATGGTATCTCGTGTGGTCGGTACCGTTTGTCACCAACACCGAACTCTTTCTGCGGAGGCTCGAGCCTCAATCACGGCTCGAACATCTTGTGGGATGACAGGTTTTCGGCAGATAGAGGGCATTCTCCTCCAATATGTTTCCACGCCGCCAACAAAGACATACTTCATTTCTGGGGGTTTTCATGCGAGGAAGTGGCGGCAGTTTCAACAGTATGCGTGCCACGTCGTGAAAGAACGAAGGTGGACTGGAACGAACTCATGGCGAGGTGGAGCAACTTTGCCTCTCGAGAGAGCGATCTGCCGAAAGCGAGCTGGAAAGAGAGTCCTACCTGGCCGTCACGGCAGGATTGGCCGTCTCGAAGACTTCCCTGTCCCAGGGAGCCAACTACGCGACAGTCAGGAATCTCGCTTGCAGAGGACGACGGCTGTTCATTACCCGCGGGGGCGCCTTAGGTCTGGGGCCAGCCCACACGGCCGAGGGAAATCAAGTTTGCATTCTGCTTGGATCCCCCGTGCCTGTTGTCCTGTTAGAGTGCAACACGTGTCGATTGAAACAACAAGGGAGAGTACTGTCCCGCACTGCTGAAACCGAAGGCATCTCGTCTTTGGGCGTCGGGGCAAGTCTACTGCAGAGGAAGACTACTTACGGACTTGGAGATTTGTTGGCGACTCAAATGTGCATGATCTGAATCATCTGATGAACTATCAGGGAGATATTCGTGCCGATGTCAGGTGTGGCAGGTTATAACTGCATGACTTTTAACTTCTGTGGATAACTCTAATATTAATCAGGGTTTCTCTGTTACACACATATCGTAGGTCTACGTCCACTGATCCAATCGCCTAGGCTCAACCTGCCGTAGAGAGTTTTTTATTATTGGCGTTGCTCGCGACGCCGGTATCACAACTGAAGCTTACCTGGCAGGAATGGGATTAGGGTTGAATAGATACCTTATTAAGAGAGAGAGTGTGTTATCAGAATACCCAGGATGAGAGAGAAACCGTATTGGGCCACACATGCACCAGATTTGTTTTGTTATTGCCGCGGTAAGAAATTCTTGTCGTGGAAGCAAGCCCTAGAAGGAGCAACGCACGAGAAGATAGAATGATAGAAATTATTGTGTCCAGGTAGCTATCTCGAAACGGCTTAGAGGGCAGAGTTATCACCATAGCTAAAGCTGCCAGAAACCCCACCGTCACTGGCAAATATGTCCAACATAGCCATGACGGAGGCCCACAATCCGGCTGCAATCATAAACAACGGCCAGCCGATAATGCCGCAATTAAGTAAGAAGAGCGCGATCTGCTTGTTGCCGTTGAAGAAATTGCCCTTATTCCAACTGAACCACAATATGCTATTAATACCAAAAGAGAACCAAGCATATGTTGTAGCTGACTGAATGGAAAGGAGAGAGTCGAAAATGAGGATAGCATTTGCCAAGATGCAGGCAACTACCCAGAATGCGGTAGTGATGATAAGCCATGTACCCCATGACCAAACAATAGAAGCAATAACTTCATGCAGCTTATTCATACGGCACATGGCGACGATGAAGATGTATTTGACGCCAACATGGCCGTTACCCAGGGCAGCGGTGAGAACAGCCGGGATAACAACACCATACACGACCTTGGCGGGAATTAATGAGGGTGTCTCGAGCGTAGATGATTGGGTGTATTCGCCACCGAGGCAGTAGATGCCGATGCCAACAAACGAATACAATACCGGCGTAACGAGGTATAACCCAGTCAGGGCAGAAGGGAAGTCCTCAACAGGGTCTCGCATCTCGGCCATAGTTGAACCCAAAACAAGAGTGGCCAGCAAATCCAAAATCATCTTGAGAATGGCGTTGAAGATGGTCCGGAAGCCAGGATTGTTGGTGACATTGAGCTGCGGCTTCCACCATTCAGAGGCCTCCCTGGGGCCCGCAACGCCGAGGCTGATCATGGTGATTACAACAGCCGCCAGCAGACTGGTAAGCGTAGGTGGACCGCCGTGGGCGACGAATTTCATGGTCCGAGGAATATTGAGTATAAAACAAACAATAGCGGTAATACCCATAAAGCCAACAGTGCATATTCAACCATTCTTAATATCTAACACTAAGCAGGCTTTTAGAAGTGACCTTGTTTGGGCGAACCCTTCTCTATCGAGTCAGTTTTTGTATAAGAGCCTTCTAAAACTCTCCATCAGTCAGCGGCACGCTGTTCGGATTGCAGGCTTCCATGCTCGATGTATCACTTGGCTTTGCCTTCGAGAGTATGCTTCTGCCCCACCAGAGTCTTCTATTGGCACTTGCATGGAGCTCTCTTGGTTGTCGCGCATGGTGGACGAAGCTCGGAATAGCTGAGAGCGGTACCTCGGTGTCGTGCCGAACGACGAACAGATTCGGGAATTGAAGTTTGAAAAATGCTCTCAAGCAAGGCAGACAGGCACAAACTATGCCAACATACATTTCAATAATACTGTTTCCTTGTAGTTAGAAACGCGGCTGAGCAAGTGGCTTGGGTATCAACTCTTACCACCAGATTAAATTTATGACATATCGCCACGTGATGTCGGGGTCGTTAAGTCCGGATGGAATAGACGCTAATCTGATAAGACTCATGGCGCACACACTGCCACACGTCAGCTGTGTTGCTCACTCCAAAAGGCAACCCTGTCGGAATGTGTGACGAGAGCGCCAGGGGGATTGAGAACCTACAACCCGCCCGTCATTAAAACCAGTGCCACGCCTATCTTTTGAAGTGGCCGCATTCGAAGTGGCCTCAACAACCAGATAGGTAGACATAGGATGATGATGTCCGTGACGGCGTTCAAGACAGCAAAAGTGATGAAAACACTGCCCATGTCCAGACATGAACCTGGCCTGCTCCAATCCCAATACCGTGGGATGGGACGGCATATGTACAAGAATGAAAATGCTGCCGCGAGAGAGTAACCCACGGCAACGAACATGACAAAATATGTGACCAATTTGAATGCTCTCTCCTGGGAGAAACGCAAATAGAAATGAAGAATGGAAACTTTAGTGAAAAGAGTAGACAAGTTGTACGTTATTGCACCCGGAATCCCTAGCTAAATAACAAGTCCTATTAGAACAAATTTGCGCAAACGAGGAGAATTCAAGGCCATACCATCACGAATCTGGTAAATCTAGAAAGAGGCACGTCCCATAGGTGAACTCCGACCCCGTTTCTCGTTTCTGCAGCCGTTGTCAGCACCAGTTCAGATATCTCTTGATTCGAAGGATAGACCCACGCAAGAGGTTCACGATGGAGTATCCAATCGCAAATATCTAGAGATTGACCCATTAGCGCGTTTAGATGGCAACTCCGAGAATGGGTCCATTACCAATGAAATTGCAATAGAGACTAGACTACTGCGTTAGCAAGCCCTCGGTGCCTTTGCTAGATGGGGGGACTTGCAATCATCCAAATGCCAACATTTGGTGACAAAACGACTAGTATATAGCCGCAACAGAACAATGGGAATCGCAAATACCGGGCAGAGGACTGCTGTGAGCACAACATGAGAAGCGATGGATTCAGGATTCGTGAAGTTTGGTACCACGCCCGGTGGTGGCGGGTATGCACCCACAGTGGTCTCGTCCGTTGAATTCATCGCAGGAGCCTTGAGTACGAGCGTGGGATAAATAGACTCATTCCCGGGCCGACGGGCATGATCCCAAGTGTTTCTCGGTGTACCTGTAGAGATGGAAACAACGTTCTGTTATAAAAATATTTGAATGACATTGTAGCCTGAGTGTGTGTTGGTAGTGGGGAAAGGTGAGAATTCCACACTGATTCGTATCCGGGCTGGGTACCAGGAATTTATAAGGGGGTTCATCAGACTCACTCCACATGAGCATGTCGCGCTGATTCCAGGGTACCGGTAATTCGGGTGAGTTGTGGCGTGGTTGGCGTCTTTACACAGGTTTTTGGCGTGCAGATCAAACTTTTGGCGGCAAGAGAGTGATTGCTTATGGCGTTCTATCTGCAGCCTCGTGTCCGAGGCAATTACCACTGCTTCCTGCTCAAACTGTAGCAGTAGCTAATTGTCAATTGCGGGGACAGCTGACTCCAACGCCCCTAGTCTGTGGCACGTCCAAGCAGTTGGATTCCCTATTCCCATCGCCAACACGACGAAGTCCGAATACAAGGGCTTGTGGCTGCCTGGGGAACATCTTGTGACAACCAGTGACGAGCATGCCCGAGCGCTTGGGCGCCACTCCGCGCTATTGAGTAGCCACACTTGGACGCTAAGGGAGAAAGCCAGAGGCCCACCACTCGGAATCTTGCACTGCTACACCCTCCCCGGCGTGGGGCCCTGCAGATCGTTTGAATACGGCCTGGCGTGTTTGGGAGCGGAAGACATCCCCAGTCTAATGGGATGATGAGGGGTCTGTGCTATCGGCCCGCTCCTGAGGGCTCCCGGCGGAGGCCCCTGCGGTGTCTGTCAAATCGTCATCTTGCTTAAGCATCGTAGCAAACCAGATCAGCGTCAATTCATTCATTACAGAGTACTGCTGTGCTGTAACCTCTCCCAGCCTCCAGGGAAACAGGACAGGCAATTGGGATGTTCTACCTTTGTCTTGTGTTTGATGCCTGCAAATGGTGAGTTCCGTCGGGAGTGGAATGCATCCATCATCTAGGCTAGGCTAGGCACATGGCATCAGGAAATGCTGCCTGAATACTTGGGCAGAAAGTGACAGGGCAGCGGACCTATGACTTTGATCTAGGATGTCACAGCAAGAGCGGGTCATTCCGAATACCCACCACACTCCTTTAAGGTACCACTGCACTGGGACACCATGCTAAACAAGAGAGAAATTAGGGACGAAATAATTGATAAAATAATGTTGCAAATCCAAATAGGTTTTTAATAGCAGCAAGAGGCATTCTACATATAAGATCTACTTCAGAGAAAACCGTCATCAACCATAAGCTGTCTACTTCCATTCAAGTAAGACACACCAATTCAGACATTGACTTCACTAAAGCTGACTTTTACCAACCACTAGCATGGAAGTGGCGATGCTCACGCTACTGCCCGGTTATAGGTCCGCTAATACAAGCTAGTTGCGCCCAGCAGCCATGGCAACAACATTCTGTCTGTTTTGACAGAGGAATGTAGCGCTGCTCGGATCATCGGCACGCCAGCACCATCAGCCACAATGGCCAGTGAACCAACTACCGGTATATCATCCAGGCGTCTTGCTAGTGGTCTTCACTTCTGGTCCCAGTGAGCGCTACATTTCCATAATGGTTGTCGATGCGAAACCTGCAGGAAAAGCTCCAACGGAGCTAGGTCTACTGTGGAGAGATGCATTCCAGGGCTACAACGATGCTGTTGGAAAAAAAGGGCCTCAAACTTAGCCTCGACGGTAGTCATCTCGTCACAAGCTTGGCCGATGTCGTGGGTTCCGTCGACACGTCCAAAAAGTCGTTTGAGAAATGGCGCAACGACGGTGGAAACTGGGACAAGGCACGCCACTTCATCGGCAAGAACCTTGACTACGCCCAGAGAATCGGCGACCAGGTCGCTTCTTCTGCGGCTGCCTCCTTTCCTCCCGCCAGCGCAATTTGGACCGTCGCAACATATGCCATCAAAGCATGCCAGGCTCAGTCCAAGGACTACGACCAGTTGCTGAGCCTTATCGGAGAAGCTGGATCCTTCTTAAAGACGCTCCAGATTATCGAGGACAATTTTCCCGACTGCGACTGTTATGCAGAATGTGTCACAGATGCATTAACCTCTCTCATGGTCGTCTTTGCTATTCAGACTAGGTATATGTGGGAAGGAAGGCCGTTAAGATTCTTGCATAACCTCGTCGGAGGAGGCGGCGACGCCAAACTCAGCGCAGCTTACGGCGATGTTACCACTGCCATCTCTCGTCTGAGTCGCGCAAACGGCTTGGTGGCTGTGAAAAACACCGAGGAAATTAAGACATTGATGGGAAGTCTCGGCGAGAACATCGACTTCGTCTATGAGGAAATGGGTGTCTACTTTAGAGACCAAGGCCAACGGATTGAGGCTGGATTCGACCTCCAGGAAATGAATTTCAAGCGTCAGAGCGTCTCACTGGCTAGCATTCAACGCAGCATCAGAGAGCTGAGAAGTCAGCTGGATCAGGGCACGAACGCCGAGGAGGCTGCGCAGTCCGCGACAGACGCCGTAACTGGAAAATCGGCGGCGTTGAATATCATAAAGCAGTTTTTCGGGTCACCTCCAAGTCCCTCGGCCAAATTCAAAGAGCTGCGTCGGTCGTTCGTACCTGGCACAGACTCTTGGCTCTATCAACACAAGGAGTACCAAGAATGGCAGGATGGTGAGACAAATTTCCTCTGGATTACCGGCGAGCCAGGATTGGGTAAGACTCATCTGGCCTACTCAATCATCGAATCACTCCGAGCCAAGACGAACAACGACCCTCAGGCCTCAGTCGCATATTACTTCTTCCAGGAAGCAAACGAACCTTTCAGGTCCGTCAAGTCCGCTCTCAGATCAATCGGTCTGCAAATCGTCACCCAAAGCCACAAGCTCCGCGAGACCCTTGCAAGCGGAGTGGGCGACATGTGTTGCGCGACGTGGACCCTTTTTAACATCTGGCATTGGACAATCGACCAACTGTACAAAGAGGAGTCGAACGACCAACTCTTCCTCGTCATTGATAGCATTGAACAAGCAAATTATGACCAGGCTAATGAGCTCCTTGCTTTCATGGAAATGGCCGTCGACGACCAGCGAAAGATCAAGGTTGTTTTCACCAGCAATGACTCCGAGCTGTTGTCTACATGGCGCAAGTATCGTGTTAACAAACATCTTGCTACTATTTCTATCGATCCAATTACTGCCTGGGGTGGGATGCAGAGGTTGTTGGACTCTAGATTCGAGTCGCTTCCTCGATTGTCCAGATTTAGTGACCATGTGAAGGCAGAAGTTGCCAAAGTGATGACAGACGGGAAATATGGCGAGTGCCGATTCCAAGAAAGCTCAAAGGACGAATGGCTGACCGTAGTCAGGGCTTCAATACACCGACAGGATTTTGCAATACCTTGATTCCAAGGGCCTTGAGCGTCCAGCCATGAGAGCTCTCGACGAACTTCCAGAAGACCTGCCTAGCTTCTACAACAATGTGCTAGCTACGTGCTCCGAGAACTTGAAAGAGCAAGAACGACCATCGCTGAAGCTCATATTCGCGTGGATAGCTTTCGCAGAGCGCCCAATAACCCTAGAGGAGGCGTACAGCTTGCTGAAGTTGAAGCTCGGAAAGTTGATTGATCTCGAGGCGGAAACAGCAGGAAGATGTTCTATGTATGAGACTGGATTTCGAGATTTCGAGATTTCATTCTCCTGATTTGAACTGACTTCGATATCCAGTATCTTGGATATGTCCAGCACGCTTATCTGGGAGGATCGCGTACAAAAGAAGCCAAAAAAAGAAGCCGTGAAAAATGACTTCAACATAGAGGGCTCGACCGACGACGGAGCTGACAAGGTTAAGTATCGCGACAAGTTCCAACCGGATAGCTCACTTCTCGTTCATTTCCAGGAGAACACACTTCGTGAATACATGCGCTCAGGGGACGTCCCCAACAACACTCTACGGACGTCACCTCTCCTTTCCCATGTCGATATCTTTACCACTTGTGCAGAGGTGCTCTGCAGCTCTGAAGAAGAGGGAGCATTGGAGAGCGCTGATTCAAGGCGAACACTCCAGAAGTACGCGGCGAATTACTGGATGGCTCATTTCAAAGAGATTATCAATATTGCCACGTCTGAAAAGGATCATACAATTTCTGCCCCAGATGAAGTTGTCATCCGAGTAGTCGAATGCTTTAGTCATATCTGTTCAAACAAAAATGATGTTGTGAAGGTAAGTTAGAACGTATAGGCGGTGAGAATTGACGGGCTGGCCAAATTAACTGTATCCAGAAACTGTTACAGCATGATGTAGGAACCTGCTACGATGACTTCTGTGAAGGAGTGCCTTACTGTATCAAACTCTGGGCACAAAAGGCCCTTGAATGCTCGCAAAATCTGTTTTCGGAAGAGGTGAGGCTTTGGGCGCAGAGAGCGGCTGAAAATCCAGCCGAAGTTTTACAGCCCCTTGCGCGCAACCATGTAATTCACTGGTTTACCGAAATACACGAAGACACCGCTTCCCGGGCTTTCAAACTCGCATGGAAAGCTTTTGCTACCGTATGTCTCTATGCTCACAACCCTGGATTTCAACTTACACTTCTAGCAGCGCGAGATTGATGTAGGTCCTCCGACTGAGGAAGAAGACCAAGAAGACCCAGAAGACCCAAGCTACTGGTTCTACAAGGAAAATGAAGCCGAAGCCAATGAGGCGCGAGACGGAGAAGAGGATGATGACGACGCTTCCGAGGAGGAAGAACCAAATACCTGCGAGCAAATCGCGCAACTAGTTCCTGCTTTCCAAGACGTCGAAGTCGGACCGTCTGGCCACAGGGCCATTGGCTTGGCGCTCCTTTCTGACTGGCCAGTTTACGCTCTAGATTCCTTCAACGAGAGCCTGGAAATTTGTGAAACCGATATCGACAAATTTGCCACGCTTATTACGAGGGCCAAATGCCTCCACGACTTTACAGACCAAGACGAAGATGCTTATGATGGGGTATGCAAGGCACTCGCACTCGACCGCTCCGGCCTGGACAAAAAGTATGATGACCTGCTTCACACCGCGCTTACTGTGCGGGCTGCCTACGAGGCCAATCACAACATGCTCGAAGCCGCCGTCAAGTCGTTGGAGGATGCTATGACAGTGTACTCTGGAGATCGGGGAAAGACGGCTCGAGATTTCAGCATGCTGCTTCGCACTCTTGACAAGCTCGGCCGACACGAGGATATCCTCGCCGGCATTGTGACATGGGGTCCGATACGCCTCGCCGTGACTTCTGAGGACTGGGACGAGGTGAACTGGTGGTACCAGAAAGCGGCCAAGCAGACGGGACAGGAGCAGGTCATGATGACGACGTACGAACTCTTGGTCCAGGAACTTGCACCCTTGGAGTGGGCGTCACCAACACGGTACCAGTATGCGCTTGGCTGTCGCCGCAGCATGGGCGATATGGCCAAGGCCAAGAACTTGCTGTATGAGATCCTGGACGCAGACGATTGCATCGATCCGGCCACAGACGCCGTCTCGGAGGAAATTCCTTACCTCGCGCGCCGCGAGCTCGCCGAAATCATCTACGAAGAATTTCTCCAAGCGACGAGCTCCGCACAAATGCGCGTCTCACTTTCCGAAATCGAAGGCCTCGCGACTCGGAAACTCGGAAACGCCCATCTCATGGGCGACACGCAGTCGAATTATCTGAAGAGGCCTGAAGCCACGATCCTCGCGCGAATGTACCGTCGCTTCGGGCCACTGGACAAGTTCGAAGAGACGTTGACGGAGGCATTCAACAACTGCGTGGCGAGCCTCAACGACGAGAACCCTTGGAATGATTCAGATACCTTGCGTGAGCTATGCAATGTGCTCGCTTGTCTCCCGGGCCTGCAGCGCGAAGCGGCGATTGCACTGAGCGCACAGTTCTATCATCTGGACAAGGAGCTGGTGATGAAGAACCTGGATCTCATTGCGAGGTTAAATCACAACGATGAGGGGATTGATTTAACGCATGGCAGCGATGGAGAGTGGGAGGATACTGATGATGATGACGAAGCGGCGCAAGACAAAGACGAAGATCAAGACGGCCATGCTACCGATGCCACCCCTAAACATCTCGACAAAGTGCCCACAGTGCGAGGGAAGAAGGCCTGGATCCGCGCTATCGTCGAGTTTGATGACAATGACCAGTTTTGACACCACCGGCCACCGCGGCATCCGCTGTGGTGGCTATTGCCTCGATAATCCTGGCGATATCGCGAGCTGGAATCAGACGCCAATGTATCGCTGTGTCGTTTGTGCGAACTGTGATTGGTGTGAGACGTGCTATCTGAAGCGCGTCTCCAACAGTGGCAACTCCGGTGGGGAAAAATGGCGAGCGTATTGTGGTACCGGGCACGAATTTATTCGCGGACCGGCGGAGGGATGGATGGGAATTAAAGATGGCAAGATTGAAATGAAGTACGAAGAGCCAGAAGAGTTTCGGGAGTGGTTGGGACGCTTAGAGAGGGAGAAATGGCCGAGGGCATGGGAGGAGTTCTGGAGGGGATAATGTGTTGAGCGGTATGATTTTAATAGCCAAGCCGGAAATTCAACATCCAGGCAGGCAGTTCATAAGGATAATAGATGTAAGTCAACTGTCCCCATTACCCGTTGGCATTGTGGGAAATGATCGCGCGTCTAAGAGAAATTATAATAAATTTATAACCCTTATAATTGAAGTATACTATTTTAAGAATCTGTTGGATGATGACCCTGTATGACGAAACCTCGGATAGATTGATATCCTGACCTTAGTCAGAAGGGGGGGGTATAATAACCCCACTTCCGGCCGATCCGGATGACCGGCAGAAGTAATCAAGATCATCATCATCACTGTATTGATCCCTATCTATCAGATCGAATTGACCGTAACGGATCCATCAGAATCTTTTATTCATAAAGAAAAAAAGTATAAAAATATTGTTAAAGGATTTTTTTATTTTTTTATTAACTAGTTTAAATTTTAAGCTTTAAGTAAAACTATTAATATTATATATTATACTCTCAAAGTACACCATCCCAACCATTCAGCCCATGTCATTCACCTGAAAGCAGTTCTCAACAGGTAAATCCGGGTACCATCTACTGCACTGACTTAAAGAAGTATTATCCCCAGATATTATAGGGGCTGTAAAGTCGGAATTCGAGCCTACCAGGGCAAAGCTGTGTCTGTGTCAATACTTGCACTATGGATATAAAGCAAATCGAGAGTGTACGGACTCATATCCATCAAGCATGCCTTCAAAGCCGGTAAAGGTAGAGTCGGGATTCGTCATGGCGTCTGTTCCTTCCATTGTATCATGTGCTGAGTGTGGCATCGAATTCTGGAGGTTTGTGTTGCCAGCTGCTGGGGAATCATTAGTTGATGGTTGCCGACTCTTGCGATTATTTATCTGTGTCTTGGCCAGGGAGAATAGCCTGTAGACAAGTTCTGCTCCGAAGTACGTCTTGCGGAGCTCATCGGCAACAAGCATACACATGTCAAGGCTGTGTCGTCCCATGGCCGCTATAAGTGGTTTTCCCGACGTTGAATTCAGGAGATGAACCTGCATTGGTGGCACCAGTGCAATGCAACTGAATCGCGCTTTGGTCAGCATACGACAGTCTCATGGTCTGATTGGGAAACAAATCTCAAAACTGGTACTCACACCTGTCCCTGGCACGTTGAGATCATATCTGCATTTATCAGGGCCTCGAGGGTTTGGTTGAAACCTGCCGCTGCCGTCTTGGCTTTCCGCTCCATCGACAAGCACCACTCCTGAGAAACGCTAGGGGGAGGTTTCTGGCATAATCTCTGAACGTACGGCCGATACAAGACGATTTGAACTGATCTAGAGGGATAATTAGCGAAGGCGGAACATGGCGGGATAAGGGAAGTTACTGCAAGAAAAGCTCCAAGTGGTAGGCGTGATAGCAAACCGTGCGGTCCTCGGAGTATCTGAAACAGCTCACTTTATCATATATTGCTGATATTCGTTGCTCAATGCCCGCGACGTCGGCTGCACTCGGTTGCATCTGGCGAATGCGATAATGTTTTGACAGTATGTTGGCTTGGACGATTCCAAGTCTTATTAACTCGAGAAAGAGCTGGGACAAATCACCCATGGCAGACGGCAGATACTTCTCACGAAGTCTATCCGGAATACCTGAGATTATGGCATAGAAATCACCGGTGGCAGGCAGTTGAGTGTCGCAGTCATCCAAATTGATACGCATCGGTCTGCCCATGCCAACCGAGAACCATACATCCTGATGAACACATGACCACCAGATGACGCGCCAGAGTCTTTGGTGCTGCTGCGGGATGTGGCTCGCCGCTGAGTCGGGGTTTCGATGTAGTCCTGCCGTCTGGCACAGACTGATAGCCACTCCGATCCAGTGCCAGGGGCCCGTTTTATCTTCCGTGTCAGTGGAACAGAAACTCATCAACAGCACCGCCTGTATCAGCTTTGTTCTATCACTCTCGTATTGCATGTCGTAGAGAGCCTACGAGATATTGTCAGTTATGATTCGGCGTCACAAAAGCGCCAACCTGGTTCATACCTTGGCTTTGCGATAGATTGACCGTTTCATTTTCTTTCTGGTTGCAAATCCGGCCCTCCGAACGACATCCTCCTCTACGAACTAGCATTGGTCGGGAAGGTTAGTGCTAAAATGGATCATAAACACGGGTGAAACTTACGTTGCATGCTGCGAGGTACATGGACCATAACAGATGAAGTCCAATCTTATCCAGTGCGGCGCTTTCATGCTGGGAGAGAAAGTCTTGAGCGTCAAGAATGGGGAGGAAGGGGTGGACGTAATGGAAGTATGTTCGAACCAAGTCATCGCGCACCCGGGGTTCAGGGAATGCGAAGACACCCTTGCGTTGCAGGTATTCGAGATCATCGGGATCCAGAAAGGAGACTATGCCATTTGGAAGGAGGAAGTGACCACTCTTCCCTGCTCTGTCGGGCTCGCAAATATTTGCAATGGCACAAACGCCCTTGGGGTCAGCTATGACAGGTTCAGCGGCGTAAATATCATTTCCCCAACACGGTGTGGGTGACAGGCGAGGTGACAAGACAAGAAAACAAGGACTAGGTCGTCATACCATACATGGGAGTGTCGGCTAGAAGCGTGTCTGCGTTAAGCGCATCATCTTCTTCAAAGTGGCTGAAGTGCGACCTGAATGGCCGAAAATGACTGGAACTCGATTCACTCGCCTTCTCGCTGTGGGCCACCGAGTTGGGAGGGGTGGCATGGACGTCACCTCGGTCTTTTGGTGCGCTATCTGGCTTGCTGGTGCTGTCAGTGCCTGGGGTAGCACCATGGCATTCACTGGTCCCTGGCTGTGAATCCAACTGTGGTGTGACAACGGTTATGGACGACTCTCTCTGATCAAGATCTCCGGGCGAGTCCAACGACCTTGGCAGCACTTGGTGCGAAGGTGCAGTCGCCGAGGAAGTCCTGTGGCGGGCAATTTCAGCAGCCGCAACCATCACAACACCGAGAGATACGCACTTCTGCGATTTGCGAACTCGGAGCTCGCACTCAATCTCATCCAGCGAGCAGTTTGTGCAGGGTGGGCCAGACTTTGCCAGACTGCACCTCACTTTTCGATCATGGCAGGCCTTGCAGGCGCCTGTGAGCCGCTTTCGGGCCGCCTGGTGGGTTGCTGCGCGAGTATTCTGCCTCGTCATTGTGGAAAATCCGAGGAAGAAGGAAAGCTTCCAGGGAGTGAATGAGCCGGTCCGGTGCTTCCGCCTCGGCGATTTTATGTGATAGCGGCGCCAAAAGCGGAGTTGTCACAAGCAATCGCCTCGGCCTTTGGACTTCCCGGCGCCGCGTCCGCCGAGGTATCTCGCCCCTGCTCTGTCTGTGCCTTGTTCCCCGTATTTCCCGGCGAGAAACGTTACCCCGGAATTTGTATGAGATGGGTTTAGCAACAGCCTACGGCCTTTTTCGGAATGTCATCGCCGATTCGATTGGCGACGAGGGCGAGATTGGGAATTTGTGACGCGTCGCACCTACGAATCCCATCTCCGTTGGGAATTCCAAAGCTGGCAAGCACGGTCAAAAGAAGAATGCATTAATTCGATAGAAACATGTGTATCCAAACATACACTGGTCGGCCATTGATGCAAGCCTAATGTCACGTTGTGCGGCGAGGAAGGGACCCTATGATCACGTTGTAGCAAATGGAGCGATATCAATTGATCGAAACCTCGACAATGGGGCCGACTACTGCTAGAGTGCACGACAAAAACAATCACAGCTTCCCGGAGATCGGACCCTGGAGCTCTAGGTCTCGGTGAGGGATCTCCAAGTAGTCCCACATGTAGTGGAATCTGTCGCTTCCAAAAAAAGGCTCCGCGTTCCCTTTGCCATCATGCACCCAGAACCATGGACATCCAAAGGCGCCGAGGTCTTGGAAAGCATGCTTGGTGACGTCGTTTAGGGCTTGCTTGACGTCGGGGGTTTGTGCAGCCTTCAGGATCTCCTCCGTCTCCTGCTTGCTAAACACCTTGACGAGCGTCGTCAGCATGTGCTCCGGCTTGGCCAGGTCCAGGTGCTGAAACCACAACGATTCAAAGCACGACTGGAATAGCTCGTCGACTTTGCCCGGGCGCTCTGATTTCACATATGTAAGACATCGTTGAGGCTACAGAGGTAATAGGTCAGCTTGCGAACGAGAATTAGAGGTTGAGGTAGTTTTACCAGCAAGGACAGAATCGGGAAAAAAATCAGGGATCTCAAACTTGAGCCCGAAATACTCTTGAGCTCGCTTTCCATCAAACGCGGAATACTTCGCCTTGGCGGAGAGAGTCCACGGTGGTTTGTTTCCTGTTCAAATGTATCAGCGGTGGCCTTTCTTCAACATGTGGATGCACATTACCGCTGCCGACGTTGATGCCCCCAAGGAACACAGGGATAAATCTATATTATCAAAAAATTAGGCGTGGTTCATGCATTTCCGCTCTGCACTCACTCGACTTCTACACCATGACTTTGAAGCGCTAGCCTATTCTTGTTAAGATAGGTAAACGCGTAGAAGCTGTATGGCGAAACTAGGGTTCTGTAAGCGGTTTGAAATATGGCCAATATTGATGCATCCAGCGTACCGCAATCAAGATACACCTCGATCTTCTTGCTCTGTGGAGGCATGGTGGCGAATGTTGTCTCAACTTTGGATCTTGTCCGACTTGGCACTCAGGCAAGCGATGAAGATGTTTCCAGAGAGCATGTTATGAGGTCAGAAAGGCAAGAGCACACAGCCCAGAAGGGGGGTTGACAAGAAGGTCGAGCCTCGGCAGCGCGGACATTCCGGAAACGTAGCCATGCCTGTAAATTAGATGGCACTACGACAACAGCCTCGGCGATATTGTGGGGCAAACTATGATTAGTTCAAGAATTTCGCCTCGGCATTTCATTCCGTTTTTTCACCAATGCGTAGATATAAGAGCTCCAGAAGAGTGCCGTCGACGAGCTACTTCACTCCATTTTCCTGCTCGCATGGAAAAGTCGAATGCCACTATAACGGCATAAAAGAAAGAATGGAATATCGCCCTTCATGGTAACCCAAGCCGACACAATTCCATCGTGGTGGCATTCGAAGAATGCCTACCATCTGCTTCCAGTAACGACCGAACGAGACCCTGCCACAGCGAGCGTTACGTCTCGCATTAGTGCCCCTCGGCTCATCTTATTGTGCACATAGACGGATGCAGCACCCAGGAATATTGAGAAGTATATTGCAGGATACCAGCTCTTGTAACCCTCTTCGCCGATCCTACTCACCAGGACTTCTTCAGCGGACTTCTTTACTCCCGAGAAAATCTTGATGCAAAAGGCTAGGCTGCCATCTCGCATCATTTCCCGGGTACTCAAAGCCACGGACGATCAAACACAACCGACTAGAGGACTGCTTGCGCATGCACTCTCAAACGGAGGAAGCTCGCACCTGGCGATTCTGGCCCGGCGATACCACGAAGACACTTGCCTGCCTCTGCCTCTGGATGCCATTATACTTGATAGCACGCCGACGAAGCCAACCTTTACGTCGCTCATGGCCAGCTTAGCATGCCGCTCCCAAGATTGGTCTTGGTGCGCCAAACGATGAAGGCAGCCATTGCCGTGGCAGTATTTCTAGTCTATCTCGTTCCCCGATGGCTTGGGATGATAATCCTGGCGGACAGAACATACCATGATCTGTACTCCAGGAGGTCGAGTCGGATGATGCTCGAGACATGGCCTGGCTTAAAAAAGGTGCCATAAGAACCTACATCTACAGTGACACGGATGTCCTATGTCGTGCCAAGGATATTGAGTCACATTTCAGGACGGCTCAGAGTCAAGGGCTACGAGTCAGAAGTGAGCCTTGGCACGGCAGTGCGCATGTCGCACACATGAAAATGGATCCTGACCGGTATTGGAGAGTCGTGAAGGAGACCTGGAACAACGACAACTAACTCGGCCGATATTGTCCTGACAAGCTGCGGCACTCAAGCTTTCACTGTGGAGCTATATCCCATGGCTGAATATTCATGGACTAGGAGGCAGAAGGGTCCAGCAGGAGTGGACCATAGAGAGGGGGAGACTATTTCTTGTGTAGCTCTAAACTATTACACGCCAAGCAGAAGGCAAAAAGGTCTTCAAACCAAATAGAGCCTCCCTTGTTGCCTTCCCTTTGTCAAGAGCCCACTAGCATCCTTGTCCATCTTGACCAGCCACCGACAAGTGGAACAATCTGTATTTCCCTGTCTCTTTGTAACTCTCTAGAGCCTAGACCCGGAAACAATCATACTCAGCTTATCGTTGAGTGTCACCTCCGCTTCACGGACGATCCATTCAAGTAGTGCATCACAAGTAGGGATGTCTTAAGTTAAGCTGATGAGTTGGCCAGCCGTCCAGACCTTATATCAATTGGTGAGGTTTCAAAAAGATAGCACCCGATAAATAGTAAGGCTTTATCATACCCCATCTTCAGTGTCGTCAGTGGCAAACACGCGTCGCCCCCTCTTTACACTCACATAAGGCGCGATCTCCTCGAATTTGCCCGTGGTGCTCTCTCTTTCCACCTTCAGGGCGGCATCGCGGGTTGCATTTCGAAACAGGCGCGTCGTGTTCTTCCATCTACGCATAACCAGGTTTGTATCGGCCTCCTGGGCGTTGACGATTGTTCATTGAACATTTTCATGAACTAGAGCTTCAATCTTCACAAACAATCTCGTGCCCATGTTGATTCCAGAAGCTCCCAGGCACAAGGTCGCAGCTAGTCCTTGGCCGTCTGCAGAGCTGCCTGACGCGATGAACGGGGCCTGGAGTTTCTGGCGTGCCCTCGAGAGTAGAATGAAGTTGGCCAGGTCAGATTCGCCCACATGTATATAGGTTTTCATGAGACAGCGAGCATACGGCAGATGATGGAGGACTCCACTCACCCACCACACTCGAAGCCATCAATGGAGAGAAAGTCAGCACCCAATCTGACAGCGCTTTCAGCATGTCGAATAGTTGTGCATTTGTGGAGCACAGTGACTCCTGCGTTCTTGAATGCCTTGATGACCGGCCCAGGGTCATCACCAGCCGTTTCAATAGATGGCTTTGGTGTATGTCCCATAATCGGGAGGCGCAAGAGATGACAGCAAGGTGACGTTGACAGCGAAAGGGTTGTTTCTTAGTTGTCTGCATTTCCGGATCTCATGGCGGAGCTCTTCAGGTTCAAGGTGAGCGCGGTGATCATTCCTAAGCCTCCGGCATTGCTGATGGCCGCTGCCAAGCCAGAGTAGCCAACATACATCGGGCCCGCCTGAATGACGGGCACTGCTCCCATAAGCGACCAGGTTAATACTGAGTCAAGGTTAAGCCAGCGGGTGTAGACTCACCCTTGATGCCAAGATGGCGGGTCAACTCGGTGGTGAAGGGCATTATTCCTCGTATTTAAGACGCGGAAAATGTTTTGAGACCAGGATGTCGAGCCCTATTTTAGACGACACAAAACATTGATGGACTTTGGAACGATCCTTTCCACTGAAGTAAGTGTAGAGCCCAGGAGCCGTTAGTTATCCTTTGTAACTGACTTATTGATGACAAATCTTGTAGCCATGCCGCGGCTTAGGGACGCAACATCTCCGCACATGCCTTAGTAAGCCATCCTTTTCGCCGAGGTGAAAATACCCCTCGTTAATCAAGTCCGTCGGGGTTTTGCAGCTTTGTGTAGTTACTAGCACAAGAAACTTCCTTGCCCATTTGTTCCAAATGGCGTAGCCGTGCCCTGTTGAGCGCCCGATGAGCATGTCATGTTGAGCCAACCTCGGCATGTTCCCCTACAAGGATATGTATATTAAACACCCCGCCTTAGAGCAATCTCTCCAATCTCCTCTCCGGCCTTCTTTCCATTCTCTCCAACCGTCGTCATGGCCCTTAATCCAGATCGGAAACCAGTCTTAGCCGTCGTGGGAGTCGGCCCCGGAATCGGCGACGCCGTCTCTCGCCACTTCGCAGCCCAGGGCTTCGCCGTCGCCTTGATTGCTCGCACAGAAGACAAACTCCGACGCATCCGGGACTCCATCATCGAAACCTACGGGCCCGGATGCGCCCGCTACTACACGACGGATGTTCGTAGCGAAGAGAATGTAATCCAGACATTCACATCTATCAAGCATGAACTTGGTCCGGTCCACGTTCTTGTCTACAATGCGGGCTCGAGACGAATTCGCCCTCGCACTATTCTCGAAACATCGACGGAAGAGTTTGAAAGCTTCACAAGGATCAACATGTTTGGTGCCTTCTTTGTCGCCAAGTGCGTGTTGCCCGATATGCTTGCCGCTAAAGCAGGCACAATTATCTTCACGGGTGCCACAGGCTCTGTACGGGGCAGTACTGGGTTGAGCTCTTTCTCGCCGGGCAAGTTTGGGTTGCGCGCCTTGTCGCAGATCATCGCTCGCGAGTTTCAGAATAAAGGTATTCATGCGGCTCATGTCATCGTCGATGGCCCGGTGCAAAGCGATGTCATTGGAGGGTATGTTCGCAAAACGTTGGGAGAGAGAAGGAGAAGCGGAAAAGTTAAAGGAAATGGATCGGTATTTGATGCAGCCGGAGGACATTGCCAAGTTATACTGGTTTTTACACACGCAGCCGAGGAGTACATGGACACAGGAATTAGATGTGCGGGCGGAGATGGAGCCAATGTTTTCAAAGCTCTAGCATACAGGCAATAACTAGTGATATTGCTTCTAAACTCATCCATCAATCAAGTACAATGTCTGCATGTTGCATTATGACTCGAGGCCATCCAATCCATATTCCGCACTCAGTCCGCTCTGCTTGTAGCCTCCAAACGGAGTGTTTGGCTGAAGCTTAAGGTGCGTATTAAGCTAAACACTTTGGCGATAGAAGTTGTTATTATAGAGCACCTCAGTGTGGAGATTGCAGGTTTCAGCATTCAGTTTGTATGTAATGTTAAGTTTATAATTAAACTGACTGATTAGTTTCCAGCTTAATTTATATTAATATATTAACAGCTTATGCCAGGTGCTGCGGTCATGGTTGCAAGCTGGTATCGTGGAGGAAGTTGATCCAAAACTATTGAACAAGGCGGATGAAACAGTGACCGGGCAACTGGTGGAAGAGAATGCAGTAAGAGAATGGCTTCGGGGTTTATCAATGCAGATGCGGGAGGAAGAGGCAGGATGGGAGTAGAGTTGCGTTGAGTCGATCCTCTCAGATGAAACAATCGAACCAACAGTCGAACCAACAGTCGAATCAGCAGTTGAATCGACGGTCCGCAATCAAACTCAGCTTCCGATCTGCCTTGCCATGGAGTCATTGAAGGATTTCGCTTCGGCAACAAATGGATCAAGATGGAGATCAGAGTGAAAAGGGGAGCAGTGGTTATCCGATACCCTGAAGGACGGTTCCGTTGATAAATATGCCCATTGATGTTGCCTTAATCGCCTGCCGCTTCATTGTCTTGTCCTTCTTTTTACTCGCCATTACCAGGACTGACGTCTTCTGTTAATCCATTCCTTTTCCCGCTTGGCCCAAGCCGCCACCATGTACGGTCTACCTGGCCGTATGCCATTCGTTCTCTTTTTTCTTTTTGTTATATTGCCTGTTGTTTACGCATCGCCGACTCACCGTCATCTTACGGCTCATGTCAAAGTCAAGCGGCGCGATGCCCTGCTTCCTTCTTGGTAGAGTGGGTCGGATCCTGAGCTGGATCCGACAGCTACGTCACCCGCTGGCGTCCCAGTCAACGACATACTCATGCCTCGTGAGCTGCTTCCTCGTGCCACTGCATCTAACGATTTCACTTGTGGACCTGGTAGACCTTGTGAGAACGAAGCGTGCTGTGGTGCGAGTGGGTGGTGCGGGTAAGAACCACATGTGCTCCTATATGTATTCTAGACTCAACTAATGCTTCTCTAGTTACGAGCCTAAATACTGTGGCAAAGGTTGCCAGTCCAACTGCGATGCCACAGCAGATTGTGGCGAGTATTCGGATCCGCCTGGATTGGAATGCCCCCTCAACGTCTGTTGCAGCGAGTTTGGATTCTGCGGAACCATAACCGAGTGAGACAAATCTTCTCCCTCCACAAGTCTCAATGGCTGACGAATTATTGTCAAGGTTTTGCAAAGATGGATGTCAGTCAAATTGCAAGCAGCCAAAGCCGTCTGTGTCCAAATCCGACGTGCAGCAAAAGATCATCGCTTATTGGGAAGGCTGGAACGAGAACAAGCCGTGTGGCCATATGCGCCCCAACGAAATCCCCGTTTACGATATCACTCATCTGATCTTCTCATTTGGCTTCATTACACCTGGTGACTTCCGAATCTCCAACATGCCAGACGTCAAGCCGGAGCTGTTTGAAGAGGTGATTACGCTCAAAGACAAAAACCCCGACCTGCAGGTCTTGATCGCCCTTGGTGGCTGGACACACAATGATCCCGGCAAATGGCAGACCGTGTTCAGTGACTTGGCGTCAACAGCGGCGAATCGCCGGAAGTTTATCACGAACCTGCTTGGCTTCCTAAGCCAATACGGCTTCGACGGTGTTGACTTCGATTGGAAGTATCCTGGCGCAGAAGATCGAGGCGGCCAAGACGAAGATGGCAAAAACTATGTGAAGTTGCTAAAGGAGCTTCGCGCTGCTATCAGGTCGCGCAGTCAGAGCTACCTCATCACATATACAGCTCCCTCGTCATATTGGTACCTGAGACACTTCGACATCAAGGGTATGAGTTCGTATGTTGACTGGATTAATCTCATGTCCTATGATCTTCACGGGATTTGGGATAGTGATAACCCTATCGGCAATAAAATCCTTGGCCACACGAACCTGACAGAGATCGACCTTGCCTTGGACCTGGTAAGAACTTTTCAATTTTCCTCCCTTCTACGACCCTCCTCAAAATGGATTTCGGCTTATATATCATGCAAAGTTTTGGCGCAACGACATCTCGCCAAGCGACTTGGTTCTGGGTATCGGCTTCCATGGTCGCTCGTTCAAGTTGTCGGATCCAACCTGCTGGAAACCCGGCTGCCGCTTCAAAGATCCCGGAGACAAGGGAGAATGCACCGACACCGCAGGTTTTCTTTCATACCAAGGTACGTAACCTCAAAACTGTGCATGGTACAACGACCAAGGTATCATCTGACTAGGGCTGCAGAAATCATGGACATTGTCAAGTCCTCCGCGGTGAAGCCTACGTATGACGAAGAAGCCAAAGTAAACTACATCGTCTACGGTCGAAACAACTGGATATCATATGATGATGAAAAGACGTTCGGCGACAAGATTGACTTCGCCAACGAGCGCGGCCTGAGTGGACTCATGATTTGGGCGATTGATCTGGATGACACGAAGCACTCTGCCCTCTCTGCACTGACTGGCAAAGGGGTCTTAGATTCGGATAATTTTCTCAACATTGGCGTAAAAAGCTCGGACAATACAGAAGGTCATTCATCCGACGATTCTTCACAATGCCGAGTCACCAAGTGCGGAGAAACCTGTGGAACTGGAGAAACAGCCGTGGGTAAATCGAAATCGGATTCTGGGAAGAACCAGTAAGTAAAACTCCCGCCCAAGGCTATTATTGCAAGACTCTGACTCGATGGTTCAGATGCAAAGGGGCCGCGTCAAATGCCCGCTGGATTTGCTGCCCTGCCTGGACGAGCTTGACAGAAGGTGCCTGCTATTGGAATAGAGGCGGCGGCGCAGTCAATTCAGACTGCTCTGGAAAGTGCAACGTTGGAGACATCAAAGTTCTCAATGATCGGGATGGCTGGAAGGGCGACCTAAAGTCGGGGTCTTATGACAGTCATTGCAAGCGGTAAGAAATTCCGAAGTCGAGACACGAGTGAATCTTACTGATGTCTTTATAGAGGCCACCAGGCATTCTGTTGCGAGTCAGGCAACATGAAAAGATACCTCCAAATCTGTTCCTGGTCAAAGTGTGGCGGGAGCTGTCCCACTGACAAGCCCTACGTCTTGACAACAGATACTGGGGGCCACACAGGCGAAGGAGAGCGATGCAAATGGTACTCGGATCCGGAATTTGCGTTCAAAACCGAACTTCGGAAACTCTGCTGCCCTTCAAAGGACTCATTCAAGAATTGCAAGTGGAAGAATGGTGGTTTTTGTTCCGAACAGTGCAGTAACGGACAGATCACTCTGGATCTCGATCCTCAAGGATCAGGACTGAGCAGATACTGCCATAACGGTCAGCTGAATCTTTCCAACTGACTTCTTGACATGATTTACTAATTGTGCTGTAGGACGGCATCAAGCCTTTTGTTGTGACGCCCCCGGAGGCGACAAACACCTCTCGTCACCTGTGGATCTGGACAAAATCTTTCCCCCGAGTACCTCCCCGCGGCTGATGCATTACCTCAATTTGAGTTGGTGAACTTTGGTGGCAGCTCAAAGGAGAGTGACCCGAATGAGACTGGATCCGCCTTCTTCTTCATTGCGGGCTCGGACACTGTAGTCAGTTCCATGTCAAAGCGAGACAACCCGGGAATTCGATTCCTTGGCTGCCCCAAGAACATTTTGGATGCTCCCCTGGAACAAATACAGACGGCTCGTGTTATTTGCATGCACGGGTCGCTGGAAGATTGTTTTAGAGTTCAACAGAATGGTGTTGAGGGAACCATTGTGAAGATGCCTGAGGAGTGTGGCCGCGGCACTTATGCGAGGGCCGTCTCACTTACCCCATCCCAAGACCAGAATATCTCCGTCGAGCTTGCGCTTGAGAATTCTGTCTCGGCTGTTTACGACTTCTCCTTCGATTACAACCTGGGCCTGGTTCGTCGGGACGCTGGAAAACTCTCCATCCGCATGGACTACTCCAACGTCAAGGGCTATACTGGAACGCCGTTGTCGATTCGCATGGAAAGTCAAAGCGCCATCTACAAGACATTGTAACCCGCTTCTTCTCCGACAACAGAGACCATTGGTCACAGAAGTTTGAGTCAATCAGTGTCTCGCGGGATGATGATCTGGGCAATGTGTCCTAAACGAGACCTCACCACGCTGATTTCCTACGAGGGCCGGATGTGCCCAACAGATGACGGCCCAGAAGGCCAGGCAATTGCTGTTGCTATTGAAGGTCAAGTGGATGCGATTCTGTTCTACGGGTTCTCCATGATTGCTACTTGGGACCCCGCCGGCAAAGTTGAAATCCACCAGTCTGCTGGCTTCATTGATGTTGACGGCGAGACCGATGGGTTATTTACCGTTGCCGGTATCGGAACGCTTGATGCCTCCTCCAAAAGGGACAAGGTGCTCCAACATATTGATCGAAAGAACACCATCAGTGGGCACTCTGTCTACCATGGATGGGCTTCCTTCACGGCATACTCGGAGAAATCCGTGTGTTTTTTGCTACGGAAGGTGACGATGAAGAGGTTCAATTCAACGGGTTTATGCAAGCCAAGGTGAAGGCGTAAGGCTGATAACTTTGCAGAGTCAGGCTTTGTGCTAATGTTGTTTACCAGGTATTGGGGAGGTGGCTCGAAGATTGCCTTCCCTCCAGAAGACACAACGAGTAAACCTCGAGAACTTTCGTTGGGGAGCAAGAACAGAATGACTCCCATGGAAGAAGGAAAAAAGTCTAAGATCACGGTCACCAACTCTTTCAGGCTCGGTCTGGACGTTGCGCTCGAATTCCCCTCGGGCTACAAGAGTGCTGTTGCTGGTGAACTGCCAGACATGTCGGGTTTCGCAGGCACTCACCGCGTCCTTTTCATTCGAAGACAGCGGCAATGAGATTTGTGTTGAGACCAGCATGACTCAAAGCCATCAAGCAGTCGTGGAAGATGGCGAGTATGTCGGTTGGGGCTCTGACCGTGACACGCTCTTCACCAGAAAGGTCAAAGTGGACGACAAAGAATGTTTCAGCAAAACGGATAGCGGGGTGGGAGGCAACGACAAGCGCTCTGAGAAGACGGAAGAACGCGAGCCGACATCCACAAGAACCGCAAACGGCAGAATAACAATTCAGTCCCTAGTGACTACATCGGCCTTGTGGACATTCCAAGGGTTCGAGCTCTTATTGACTCGGACTCTACCAAGGATGAATGGAGTAACCCGATTTGTGACGCCTGCGGAGGATACTACTTGACGAAGCAGGACATTAGACGAGACTGTTGCGAGTGCGCCTGGATCCTGCCGGAATATGGCGACGGCGACACCGGAGCAGGACTGGTTTCAATCGATGAGCCTAGCACGGACGACGGCATGGGAGGAATAGGGGCCGTCGAGAGGCGCTTGGTTGCCGAGCATCAGTCACCATGGGAGCCCTACCACCTGTTGAGACGAGCTGGCACAATCTCAACTGACAGCAAGAAAGTCACATTTTGGCGAACGGATTTATGGCAAGGGTTCCCCAAAGACAAATCGCAGAAGGATCCAGACACGGAAACTTTGATTATCAAGTCGGACAAGTATCCTCGATATCCCAACTGGCTCCTTGCTCCACTGAGCGCCACTGACTGGGAGACGGCTACTGTCACCTACCCGGACGTCAAGAAATACTTCCACAACTCATCTTCTTCATGCACTTCGTTCGATGTCGGCCAGTTCGCGACCTGGGATGGCATGTACCCCTATCCGAAGGACAATGGGAAGGGATATTTCTACCAGCAAGGTGTGCAGTACCACGGGCTGTATGACACAGAGCACGCATTCGAAGGTCAGACGATTGGCCGGTTCTTCGACAGGTGGCTCCCCAACAGTGCTCAAAAGGCACGCATGCATTACTGGGTTGAAGAGAATTTCTTCGTACCCAACAGCAAATGGGAGAAGAAACCCCTGATGATGCTATTGGTTGATGAACTGGGTAGCATCAACAACCAGGATCGTCTCACCCTCTTCATGTCTATGCCGAATGAGCACAAAGGGCGCTTGTTCCGAGGATTTGATGCGGTAAGTCAGAACAAGTTCAAGAAGCTAGCCAAGGGAGCCGACCAGCTTCTTCAGGCTCGGTATATCGGCATGATATTTCCGTACCTCAATCACGACGAGGTTTGGCAGTCTTTTTGCGAGACGTACAACGCTATTTTGGGCAGGCTACAGAAGTTTGATGTGTGGTACGAGGAACAAACGGGCGCGGAGACTAATCTGGCCGATGAGAGTGGGCCAAGTTTGTCAGAAGTGACCTAGACATGGTTGTCGAAAAGGCTCGGACAAGCTTGAAGATGTTGTACAACAAGAAGAAATGGGCGGGTGCCCAGTATAAGCTTCTTTGGGATAACATGATGGCAAGCTCTGGCGACATGCGAAAGGTGAAGCTGGAGAGGACGGATTATTGCAAGGGATTGCCTGCAACGGGAGTTAGTCCTTGGCCAGGAGTGTAGTTGCCATTTGGTATCCAGACAAGGAATTGTCCGAGGTGATTCTGGTATGTACCGTTGAACTCGATAGATTCATATATTTCGGCGTAGTAGAATATCCGATATCGCCGCAACGAAAATTGAGTATTTGTTGGATTGAGACCCTGTACTACGAAACCTCTGATAGACTGATATCCTGACCTTAGTCAGAGGGGGTGTCAGAAAACCCCTCTCTGACCGGCCGGGCCCAACGGGGCCCAAGGAATCATGAACATCATGATCACTGCCTAATCCATCTATCCATTTGATCAAATTGACCGTAACGGATCCAACAGTATTCATGTTGGTCCGCCCTCGCTGGTCTTTCACCTCAATCTGTCTCCCGCAATACCCCCCACAGTAAGCCTAGCGCGTTTGTTCTGCTCGAATATCGGTCTCGGCGGCTTTCTTTGCAACTATGTCAGATTCCGGATCCGAATCAGAGGATTCCCGCCCGAACCCAATCCGATTTGACACGCCAGGCTATCCTGACCTTGAGACGAATCATTTTGAACTGCGAAATGTCGAGGATGACTCAGTCATTATGGTTCCATCGTGTTACCAGAATGATTGGAGTGATACCGATGACTGCCCATGGAAAGAAAGTACCGATGCTCGGCGGTGTTGGAAGGTGCCCCATGCGTACGAAATTCTCGGCACGCCACATCCAAGAATAGTTCGGTACGTTGGAGAGTGCTTCTTCGGCCGGTGGAAAGTGTTGACATCAAGAAGCTACAAAGGAAGTGATGAGTGGACCGAACTGCCATTATTTGAGAAGCCCTCGGGCCCTGGACTTGCTTTCCTCCTCCTCCACCACCACGAGTTGATCTACGCACCTCCCCTAGACACGGCAACTTGTCGTCCTCGGCCGGAGTTCTTGCCCCTCATCTATCAGTGGAGCTTGCATGCCCTGACAGCCCTGTCTTTTTTGTCACTCCCGAGATCTCCTCCTAGGCTTTTTTGACATCAACAACTTCTGGTTATCCAAACCAGACCTCTCCTTGTCGTTTGTGGGCTTTACCTCAGCTACATTTGTCGATGGTCCATATAGACGCCGTCACAGTGACTACAGTGGTTTCTTTCCCTTCCATCCTCTTCAGCCAGATGGATTGAATAGCGACGAGATCGAACCTACAGTTAACACGGACCTGGTTACATATGGTGTTCTTATATATCAACTAATGACGACCTTCTGGCCGGGAGAAGGCTCCAACATGGGACCAGAGGTTGTGGATCTAATTAAAACGAGGAGTCAATGGCCTCGCCTTGAGAATAAGTACCTTGGTCAGGTGGTTATAAAATGCTGGGCCGGAGAGTATAAGGATACACAAGAGCTCAAGGCCGGCTTGGCGGAAGTGCTGTCCGCAGAGGGGTGGGAGATTGAAGGCGACGATACTCTCAGAGGGTTTAGCACAACGGGGCTAATTCCATTCAAAGAGGTGTACGGGCGCTATATAGATCGATAAGCCTACTGTACAATAACAATATCAACTGTAGTAGAGTTAATTTTTTGGGCTCTACTTTATGAGAGGTAGATTGGATTGGATTTTATTCTGCCTAGAGGGATACATTCTATAGAGCTATTACACTAAGCTATTTATATTTTATACAGTGTTTTTATAATTACCTAAAGCTCTATAATTTCACTTTTTACTTTAGTTTAATTTAGTATAAGATCCGCTGGAACGAGGCGAGAATCCTCGCCCAATTACGAACAGTAATGGCACGCTTGAATGGATATTTACATCGGATTGGAGCGATACCATCAGGCGAGTGGCCTTGTGGACAAGCTATTGAGACAGTGGAACGCTTCATTCTGCGATACATTTCGAATAAGTTCACAGCATAAATTACTTAAATGTAGTGGAACCTAAGAGTTCGGGCCTTCGTTCGTATCGCCAACCTAGGAACGTCCTCGAAAACTCGTGCTTCTGCCTTACTCATTGAGATACGACTCGTCCTCGGGACTCTCAATCGGACCGAAAGTATCGTCCGGGTCTAGAAGAACCAGAGGGAACTCGAATCGCTTTGTCAGACCATCACTTAGGCCCTTTGTCACTCGTTCGTCCTCGTCTCCTTTGGCATCCTCTTCTTCATCTTCGACATCATGGTCCTCGTCAAGCCTACCCCAGGCTCCGGACTTGAGTAGTCCCATTTGTGGCACTTTCGCGCGGCTATGTCTCACGCCGCTCACCGGAGCCACTTGGCCGACTCTGGTGTCCTCCAAGCCCATCAATTTCTCCCACTGTCCTGCCACACCCAGAGCTTTCGACTCATCACGCCACAAGTGGAAGAACGGCAGTCCCATCGAGGCGTACGTCTCAGCTGTGATCGGCGTGCTGGGTGGTGGCAAGCCCGTGACGTTCGCAAAAGTCTCTGCGTCTATCAAATGCAGATGTATGATCTTGGAGTTTGCCATGTCCCAAATGCGTGGATTGTTAGTGTCTGGTTCGATATGCTGGACGATAGAACCGCCAGCTCCAAGACTGAGCTCGTCGACTCGGTCCCTATTAATGACCGTGACATTATATGGGTCTTCTACCCCGTATGTCGATTCGTCTTTATTACATGCTAGTCAGCAGGCAGCAAAAGCAAGTCTCTAGATTTCATTCTGTAAGAAGAGACGCCACATTCAGGATCGACATACCGTCTCCTACTACCTTGCCTCCCAAGGTGATGATCTGGTCTGGAATTGGGATTCCAATCGCTGAAAATATGTATCCTTTTAGGGCGCTGATGCTGGGACAGTGCTGGTCAACTTCAAATAGCTCCCCCATGTAAATGAAAGTTGGATAGACTACTCCGCCGCCTCTTAATCGTAGAACCATGTGTAATGTCGATTCCTGCCTTGTAGTTAGCACCAAGCCCAAGTTTTGACCGTGGAAAGTGATATGGGACCTTTTGGATATTGTATTGGGAGATGGAAACTCTCTATGGCCTGTGTCAACACTTCGGCTCAACTATTGACTGGAGTAAAAACGAACCCTCTTCTAACTGTTGACCTGCAAAAATAAGGCGTTGTTGATCAGGCGGGATGCCTTCTTTTATTTGAATCTGATGCTTCAGGTCGAAAATTGACATGCTAGGCTCCATCTCTGTCAGAGTGATTGTTTTCCCCGTCAATGTTTTACAAACAAACAACATCATCCCACGGAGGGGGGTCGCCTCTAAATCGACGACGTCTTGAGACGTGACTGGTACGGGGCTCTCTTCGATCAGGTCTCCAATGGTTTTGAGCCGTGCAGGACGCTTGGTTGATAGGTCCTTGAAGTGGATAAATTCGCCGACCTTGATCTCGAGTTCTTCGGGCGTCTGGAGGACATCCAGTTCTCGAGTCGTGCTGAAATCCCCTGGCATATTAGACATAAAGTACCTTGACTCTTTTCGTGGCTTTGCGACGTCCTTGCTCGTGCTCGCAAACAATTCGGAGACTTCGAGCTTGGGGATGATTTGCAGCTGCACTCCGCGAACGGCATCTTGCCCTGTGACCTGCCATTCAACAGACTTGCCGATCGGTCCACTGGCTGACGGTTTTTGGGCTTCTTCCGAGCGCTCCGCTTGGCTTCTCGCCATACTGCTCTGTCGTGTGTCGGCTTGGCGCGGTGGCGCGGTTGGGGTAGCCACAAATTGGCGAACGATCCCGGGACTGATTTGCGATGCCATCGAGCCATTTTCTGCTCCGGAAGGACAAGATAGTCTTGCTTTGGTGTAAGCTTGTTCATGTATCGTAACAACGAACCCATGTCGCCCGAAGGAGACTCTCCCGAGATAGCGTTTACGCCTCCTACAAACGGTCGAATGATAAATTGCTTGTCGTCACTGCAATTGAATCCAATCCACATTGCCTCCATCTCTATGACACATGGTTAGTAAATGCATGTATCAGGCGTTGGGGGCATAAGGCTGCGCATACGGTAGATAGGGAGAAACAAGCCGCCCTTCGCTACAACAGACACAGGAAGTTTGTGGGTGAAGGGGCGAACATCGAATAGAGGGAATCTCCCCAGGCCTGGAGGAAGATGGTATGATGTCCCATCTTCAGGGACCCTGACGGTTCTGTGAAACGAAATGCGCATGCTCGCCTTGCCGTTTTGGCCAACCATGATGCTGCTGGATGCGCCGCCTGTGAAAGGTTGCCGTACGCCCTGGACCAGTGGTGCGTCTATCTTTGCGTCGATGGGATTTGGGACTACACGGCTCACAAAAGCGGCAATGGTTTGACGTCGGTTGATCTTGAATCCTCGAGCACTATCATAGCATGGCCTGCCGTCTGTAACCTGTAAAGTAGTAGTGGACGAGTCTACCCACGTGTTCGAGACGGCATGACCAAATGCCCTGAAGATATTACGTCCTATATCTTCGAGGGGAGTATCCAAAGGAAGGTTGAGGATATCCGATGACGAGTCCCAAAGACCCTTTTTCACCCAGGAACCAGTTATCCTGATTTTCATCATATCAGGCTTCGCCTGTCCCTCGGGATGCTTGCTTGGGGCTTGGACGAATGGGCCTGACGAAGAAGATACAGCCCGTTTGCTTTGCTTTTCTATCGAAATACCAGCATGGCTCGTTATAGTTGACGGAGACGCTGCAGCGACGGATAGTCCAAATTCCATCGTTGATCGTTCAATGTAGTCTGTAGGTTGTAAAAGGCTGTTTTCTGAAACCGTCTGTTGATGCGCAGTGGTTATGGTATTGAGCGTGGTTAGGGTGGCTGTTACATATTCCAGTTAGTCACATATTGATCACAGCTCGAGCTTCCATCAGACTGTGCTGTTAGAACTCTTACCTGTTAGTTCTAAACTTCCATAGACAAGTTCTTTGATTGCTCCCTCCACTAGAAGGAAGTTCTGGCTCTCTTTGCTCTCAAACCGACACATGTTGCGATGATGGGCGTGCATGGGATAAACCCTCTCATTTGGAAGACCGAGTATTGCTGAGTGCTCAGGGACGACCTGAACATATGTTAGTGGATCTCCTTGGCTCTGGGTTAGATCTTCATACCAGACTCTCCAATGGTGGCTCAATCAGCTGTTCAGTAAAGGTCATAATCTTCAGCCCGCTGCTTCTATGAAGGAATTGACGTGATATCTCCGTCAGCATGTCAGAGTTGGAATCTAGATTGCGAAGCAGGGTCTTCTGTATTTTATTCTTGAACGGGACGTGGTTGATGATATTGACGAGCATCAATGACCAAGGGATAAGGTCTGATCCACGATGAGGTGTGCCCATGAAGACAATGCCCCTTGTGGAGTCTAGAATGGTTCCGTAGTCATGTGCAGCCTCGTGGGCCATTACTAGGGCCTATGATTGCCATTAAAAGGGTAGCTTCTTGAATTTTCTGGGCTCCAACAAACCTTCTTGATGATGATGCCTCCCAGACTATGCGCGATGAAGATGATTGGCCGGTTTTTTGCCTGAGTAGAGATTAGAAGTGATTCTTTAATGATTCCCATGACTCAGATGATATGCACGTACTTCAGGGCTGTTGCGAACTAGGCGCAAGCGGTTGAGAAGGTCAATCGAAAAGTTTTCAACTCCGGCGATGGATCGAGAAAATGCTAGCCCAGAGTCATATCCGAATGTCATAATGCGACAGTTGGGAAGAGATTCTGGGAGGAAGTCCTCTAGCCAGAAAGAACCTGATTTCAGCTCGGTCCATGTCTTTCTCGCTGATCCCCTCAGCCCGTGGACTGCGACGATACTTGGCGTTGTTTAGCTACTGGTGAATCGCACGATAGATAGAGAAAGGACATTACATACTCGGCACTGATAGTCAAGGGACTGGTAGAGAGCTCTGGGGTTGGATACAGAATAAAGAGACCTTGCTTTTCTTGCTCGAATTGATGCGGTATGCTTGGCTGACTAGGACCTGGCTTGGCGACTGGGGAGGCGTATTTCTCAGCACGAATATTGCGTTCCGTTAACTTGAGATGCCCGGAGCTTGGAGTTAGGGTTGATGCCGATGCCGATGCCGATAGCGGCTGTTTGTTTGACTCGTCATTCCGAACCCTCTGAGTCAAGACACTTGATAGACCACCCACGTTGGCTTGTTCATCGTTGGTAGTAGCCGCACGCTCGCCTCTTTTGGGCTTTTTGGAAAACAGTGCGCGCACCCATGAAGGCATTTTGGCTGGATCGATAAAGTGCTATTGTTTTTTGTGAAGATCAGAGCGGAATGCTACACCTGAGTTGAAGCGGTTTTGCAAAGGTGCGAAATACGAGCTTCGGTGCGGGGTTTCGGTGTTGCCTGAGGCAGACTCGAGGAGCGCTGCTGTTCTGCTCGTTAGGCTCGGTAAGGCAAACTAGAGATAGGAAGCCTCGTGGGCGTCCTAAATCTATACGTCGTAATGTGCCTTGCCATCTGCCATATCCCGACCAGACTAAGAAACGAGACACGGGATTTTATACCTAAAAAATAATAGACACTAAAGAATTGAATTAAACCTGGCTTGGAGTAAATAAAGTTACTAACAAAAGCAGACTTGTATAGCTTAAATAGATTGTGTACCATGAGAGACGCGACTATATACTATGGGGATACCGGGTAGGTTGATAGTGTGTATGTCTCTCTAAGTCCACTCCTCAGTCAGTCTTATTTTTAAGCAAGTTATTCAACGTGTACGTTAATATTCAAGAGTTGGCCTAATATAATAGGCACGCCGCTGTGGTATTATATATAGAACCTCACACTGTCTAATAGATTGTCTCGTCCCAGCGCCTTCTTAAATTATCCACCGAAATAGCCTCCTCGCCAGGCCTAAATTGCAATCTCCACAACCCCGGCCCCTGGCGCCAAAACACCTCCAAAACGCCGCCCGGCCCAACTGCCATAGCAGCCGGCTCTTCGTGTGATCGCAGGGATCCCCTGTGCGTGGAGATGTCCGCAACGAGGTCTACACAACGATGGTGCAGGTCTGCTTTGCAAACACGGTTGCTGGCGTCGAGGAAGTACATGAGATGATCTTGAGGAGGAGGGGCCATGCACGAACACCGTATCCGGAAATCTGTGACTTGGCCCGGTATGGTGACGGGTTGCTGGGGGTCGAGGGAAAGGAACAGGGGATATCGCGCCGATGTTAGGCCTGTTATCGAGGCGACTTGCAAGCCGTGGTGGAATTGGACTGAGGTGAGGCCCTGGTCATCCTGCCACCTATTCGTCAGCGTAGGTATTCTTCAGGGCCGTGGCGGCGCAGACTCACGTTTGGCATTTTGCAACGGGGTAGCCGGAACGGACCCTTTGCCTCTCGTTCGCAGGTCCAAAGGGCCGTGTGGATGCTGCCATCCTCGCTCGACTGGTGCTTGTCTCTCATCTGGGTCGCCACTATGAGATATCTCCCATCAGCCGTAAAATTACAGGTTTGCGACGCGACAGTCATGCCATCAAAAGAGCCGGGTCCACGAATGGAGATGGTGACGGCCCAGTCGAAGTCCATCTTGTGCTCCGCCAGGCGAACAAGCAGAACCTGTGCTGCAAGACCAACAGCAACGAACGAGTTGCATCGAGAAATTGCCAAGCACAGCGGCGTCATGTCCTGAAGTGGCAGCACCGCCGACATCTCAGCCAGTCCTGAGTGGTCCAGTATGACCAGGAACTTGCCCGTCGCGCCCTGCGATACGATGGCAGCTATGCTTCCGCAACCCTCGGCTACAAAGAGGAGTGCTGCCGGAGGTTGCTTGTCCGCCTTGTCCCTTGCGGAGAATGGGGACGAGGTCAATGGGCCTTCCGCTGTCTCCTCGGGCGTCGAGACGAGCTATGACGAGGCTGTTCTTTTCCCAAAGTAGGAGAGATACTCCGTCGGAGGAGAAGCAAAAAGAAAGGTATCTGATATCGCCGCTGGTACCCATCGAGACGATTGACGGCGTGGAGTCGGGCTTCGGTTTTCTGAATCGTGCAAGAATCGACGGCCGGTGCGATCTTGGCGAGACCTGCACGGCAGAACCGTTGAAATCAGGGTTGGATGATGAACCGGGGGAGAGAGGCACATAATTGGTGGGTCGACGGACATGATACGGCGCGTAGTTTGCGACGGTTGGGTCGACGGGAATAGGAGGCGAGGATTCTGGCCGTGGCGTCAGAACCTGTCTCGAGGTATCGGGTGGTATCAGCGGCGCGGACTCGGATCTCGGATCAACCGAGCGGGGGGATGGTCTGGTGGTTTTAGCGCTTGGAGAAGAGTGCGAGGTAGGAGGCGTCAAGTGAATGCCGGCTGAGACTCCGGCTGAGACTGAGGCAGGGAGCTCGGGAATGTGAGGATGAGGAAGTTCTGGAGGAGTCGGCTGCCCGCTTTTTGAGCCGAGTGACAGCGGTAGCCTGCGGGCAGTATGGATTCGCGAACCGCACTTTGGACAGAGAGTGATACTCTCGAGAGTGAAGTGGAAAAGATTTGACTGGCAGCAAGAGGGGTCAGCGGGAGGAGGACGCAATTGCCAGGTTTCCGGTGAGCAGAGCGAAAACTGATGGAATCGCGAATCAAAGGAACCTGGAAGAGCTGACCTACATCTGAAGTGGACTGGGTCAATCCGGGCAACGGCGGCCACCCAGGCTCAATCAAGTGGAGGTAGGGGCAGCCGACGACGAGGAATGCCTCGGACCAGAGGGGAATGAGCCCGCCTTCGAGAGCTGCCGCGGGGACTGGCCCATGTCTGGACATGGTCTGCCCCTCTGCTCTTTGCTTCGGCTGCAAGAAACGGTGCAACATTTACAGGGCCAGATGCCAGCGCGGCGGTCCACGGGAACCTATATGACAAGTGTTCCCAGATTCCAGGGCAGAGGCCTTGCCTTTCAGCTTGCCGGGTGGGGGGCTCTCCGGCACTACGTAATTAGTAAATTAGTTAGTGATTGGGAGGTGAGATGGCAGGGTTCGCAAAAGAGCAACCTGGAATTTGTGATTTGTACAGCAGTCAACTTGCAGTCCCGTCCCGTCTCCTTGAGGTGGATTGAGACATACCAGTGCTAGTTAGCCAGTCACGCTCTCTCTCGTCGAGGCCAGGGTGGGTCGAAAGCTGCTTGCGGAGGCTCAGCCTCAAGCCATCAACGCCAAAGGCTGAAATAGCCCAGGCTATCTTTTGTAGGTTGAGACTCCCATCACATTACTGGCTCGCTGGTGTGCGCGCCGTCCGTTGTGCAGCCTCAGGTGCTGCAAGCCACCGCCTCTACGGCCTGAATGGCTTCACCGTGTCTCTATTGGGCTGCTGGGCGGTTTGGGCTGTTGGGCTGAGCGACCATCTGAGCGCGGTCTGGACGCACATCCGTCCCAACTTTGTGGCCGGGCTGGAAACATTGCGGGGTACATTCTGCGAGCTGAAAACGCCATGTGCCGGTGCCTAATAATAAGAACAGGGCCATTATCCAGGAGCTCCCTGACTGGAGACTTGGTACTGCTTTCTTGCATGCCGGCCCATCTCGACTCGAAGTTGGCCCGTAGCGTTTTGCAGGTTTTCTTTTAGCTGTTTATTTTTTATTTTGTTTTGGAAAACCCCCAAAAACATGGACGGAACCGGCGGTGTTGAGGAATATCCTCCCCAAAATACCATCTCAAGGAGGCCCGTCGGCATTGGCATGTCTAGATTGGTCCACCGGGCTCTCCATCTTATCCCCCCGTCCACCCATCCGTCGTCGATTCATCCAGTGTCTCCCGGACAGGATAATGTGTTCCACGACCACAGTGCACAAAGCATCACCTTAACAGGCACTCCCGAGCCGTTAGGACCCTATACTCAACCGTACTCACTCGAGCACGGTGGAGATGCCGCCATCCAGCCGGGGAATCAGTTGAGGTTCGTCTCCCGACATCTGCTAACCCCCATCGTCTCCAAGTCTAATCCTTTCAACTCAGCGCCGAACTGACGGAGCGGCATGTAAACATGATGGCCTTCTCGCAGTGTGTCGGTATCGGGCTCTTCCTCCAGGCCGGCAGAGTCATCTACCTCGCCGGACCTGGCCTTGGTGCTATTGCGTACATTCTCAGCGGGACCGTTCTGTGGTCGTGTGCTGCATGCCTTGGCGAGATGACGGCCCTGTTTCCCGTCAAGGGCCCCATCATCGAATTTCCTCGTCGATTTCTAGACGAGTCTCTGGGATATACTGCGGGGTGGATGACCTGGTACGTTGCTAAATCCACACAAGTCACCTCAGACATTGGCGAAATAACCCCCAAACGCTGACGCTAATGATAGGTTTTCCTGGATTGTGCTTGTAGCGGCCGAGCTTGTCGCTATAACTCACATTTTCCAGTTCCGGTACCCTCAAAAGCTCCTCCAAGCGGCCGAATACCCTGATCCCACACTCGAATTCTATCCCAGCGCGTCGCCCGCCGTCTACGTCATTTGTTTCTTTCTCGTCATGTTGGTTTTCAACATGCTCCCGGTGCGGTGGTTTGGCCGACTGGAGTACTTCTTCGGCACTGCCAAGATGCTCTTCATCATCATCCTCATCTTCTTCAACGTCATTGTCCACATTCAACAGCCTGTCAAGCACGGAGCCTTCTGGACCTACAATGAACCATACTCGTTCGCTGCCCGAAATATGACCCTTCCCAACGGGGAAGTCGTCGAGGGAGGTGCCGGCCGCCTCCTCGGCGTTTGGGAAGCCATGACGACCTGCCTCTTCGGCATGATCGGCTTTGAAACCATCGCTATCACAGCGGCTGAGAACAAGCACCTTCGAACGGAAGAAACCGTCAAGATTGCCACTCGCAAAATCAGCCTCCGCATCATAGCCCTCTACACGCTTGCAACCTTCACCGTCGGTCTTAACGTTCCCTACACGTATCCCACCATCGTGGACCACGCCGTCATCTCCTTTGGCTTCGGCCAGAACTCGGCCTTTGTCGTCTCTCCGGTCATTAATCGACTCAGGATTTGGCCGTACTTCGTCAACGACTTCATCATCTTTTCTGCCACCACGGCGGGGGCCAATGGGCTTTACAACGCGTCGCGGACGTTGCATGCGCTGGCCAGCATCCATGAGGTTTGGCCGAGTTGGGGACCCGTACAGGCTCTTCGTCGGAGACTCGAACGAACGAACTATGGGGTGCCCCATGCAGCCGTGGTTTTCAGTGCGTGCTTTGGACTCATGGGTTTCCTAGCGTGCAACCCAGATTCACAGAAGATCCTCGGTCGGATGGTTCGGTGTGTTGTGTTGTCGCCATGATGATTACGTATGGGCTCGTGGCAGCCAGTTTCATCGAGTTCTACAGGAGGTAAGGCTAAAAACTTCCAAGCAGCATGCTTCAACGCAGGACGCACTTTCTAAGTATGATATTAGTCTGAAAGATGCCGCAGCCGGCCAGAGCAGGGAAGTGGTCGACATTTACAACCCATTGGTCAAGCAGCTCTACGACCGCAGCCATCCGCGGTATCCGTACAGGTCACACGGCCAATACCTCCGGGCATACTATGCGGTATTCGCATGCAGCCTCTTCGTCATCTTCAACGGCTGGAGAACCTTTATCGCCCCCGTGAGCATTGAAGACATTTTCGGATGCTACATCGCCGTGAGTTGCCTCTCCTAGTTAGCATCAGTCCCTCTTTGGCGCAACGCTAACAGACTTGATCAGATCCTTCTGATGGCTGTGATAACAATCATGTATCAAATCAAATTCTGGGGTTGGGACCCCCGCAAGTGGAGGAGAAGGGTGTCGGATAACCGACTTGAAAGGCCTCAGCCAATGACGGCCGAGTCGAACCCCCGGCGAGGGCAGCTGACGTTGGTCGCCGCCGGTGAGATGGCAGATGGTCCTCGGCGCATCGAGAATACTAAGAGGTTTGGAAAGTGGCTACTTGTCTGGTTAAAGTAGGCGATTATTTCGGGCTACGGAAATCTTAAGGGAGCATTGCCAGTCTGAGTGGGAGGATACAATTTGTCCTTTGTAAAAGTGGTAAAGGGAACCAAAACTGCCCCAACCTTCTATATAACGGGATATACTTTTCCTTATCTCTAGGACGGGCGGAAGCTATAATAGGAAGCAAGCCGAACGCAAGTTCACGTAAGTTGACGTTGTACTGGAGTTGAAGAATTAAAGGCCTGGTTGATGAAGGTTCTAACATGTGTCACCTTCGAAGGGACGGAATGGCCGGTGAGATAAGATAATGCGAATGCCCCAAATAGTTGCGTCCTTTGTTATGGCTTTTCAACTTCCGAGAGTCTCAAGGAAGTGATGAGAGATTACGCCTTCGTCCCAAGCCCGACTCCTAGTTACCAGATTCGATTTGGTGAAGACGAGAAGCGATCATTAACAACCTGGCTTCTTTCTAGCCTTCTGACACCTTTAGACTCAGGTAAGATGATCGAGTGCTGGGACTCGGAGAGCATGTGCTTTATTCCGGACCGAAATGGTAATTGCCTGCGAACCTACCCTATGCTCTTTGTCATCTCAAGCACGACATTGGGGACGTAAAGCAAAATGGTGCCCAGCAAGCAGACCAGACGATTGTGGATAAAGCTTTTCCGCAATTGGCAAGGCTGCTAATGGAGATCAAGTATGGAATCGAGCTACATCGTGTTCTAGATGGTGGCAGCGGGGATGACAAACGTGGGATACAGACCTTAGAGAATATCATTAACGACGAACTTACGAAAGGCTTTAGACAAAGTTCCTATCTAGGGGCAGTTGAAGTTTGCCTGAACTTTCGAGCCATATACGAGCAAAAGGCCAATCGAAAGCGTCGACACGGACGAACAGACGATTGTGTCGGCGCTGCCAGGATAATGGCCGCCATGGACATAATTCACAAGATTCAAGAGTCGAGCAAATCGGAATGGAGTCATAAACGCCAGCGGGGTCCATCAGGTTACGACGAAGAGCTTTACGATGTGTTTTCTTGATCTGGCTTTCCGTTACCGCGAGTCGTCTCCGAAACGCAGCCGACCATGTCTTGCAGACCGGAGACGCAATGCGACCGCCACGCCGGCGCGGTCACCTACCCTCCGTCTACTAACCACATCAGCTCCCATCATATTATGTTTGGTCGCAGTGTGCTGTATCATCGGTGGCGGGCTTTGCTCCTCGCGCCGCCCACTCGTCGCATACGCGGGTGGTTTGGGCTTCCTGTACTCTCTCCCTTAACAGACTCGGTAACCTCCTACTCCCGTCAGTCTTAACAACTTCCGTTACAACTGAACAGAGCACTTAGGCTTTTTCTAGACCCTCTGGTCGCCGTCGCTTCAACCCCTCTTGGGCCACCTCACGCGTCGACCTCCCAGAGCCATACTGGTTCGAGGCTAAAGCCTCGGCCCGAGGTTGGAGGATAAAGCCCACCAAGGTCGATATGTCAACATAAGTAGTCTATTTTACAAGGCCTTTATCCAACTCTTAACCCATACTTGCAGTACTGTGTCATCCAGTTGCCTCCGAAACCTTCAATTCGCCGTCACACCGTCACAAGTCTGCTGTTCCCTATCGGCTGTCGTGCTTCCATAAAGCGTCAGCATGTCTGCCTCATTTTCTACAAAGACTCAGCCGCCCTCAGGGCTGGACTTTTTGCGTCTCTCTTACCCAGCAAAGCATGTTCTTCTAGCTCGTATGGATCGCCCTTCTTCCCTAAACGCCCTTTCCTCGGATGCCCTACTAGAGTTCGATTCGGTTCTAGACTGGTACGATGCCGAGCCCACTCTCCGCGTCTTGGTCGTCACCGGAACAGGGCGCGCATTCACTGCCGGGGCGGATCTCAAGGAGTGGCGCCGTACACTCGAGGGAGACAAAGGAGAGCAGTTTGGCGTTCGAGAAGGGGTCACTCCATTCACACGCCGCAAGGGGAAGAAGCCCATCGTGGCGGCAATAAATGGCTTTGCTTTTGGCGGAGGGTGCGAGTTCGCTGTTAACTGTGATCTGGTTGTTGCGGCAGACACGGCCATCTTTGCTCTCCCCGAGGTCAAGCGGGGACTGGCCCCGACCGGCGGTGTTCTCACACGGATCGTACACACTGCTGGGATGCAGGTGGCTTCCGAGATTGTCCTCACGGGGCGGCGGCTTTCCGCTCAGGAAATGCACTCATGGGGGATTGTAAACAAGGTGGTTCCACCCGACAAGGTTGTGGAGGAAGCATTGCGCTATGCGTCACTGATCGCAGAGAACAGTCCTGACGCTATCGTTTGTGCGAGGGCCGGCTTGCGGCAAGCTTGGGAGACGGCGGATGTTGAAGCGGCGACAGATCAGTGGTTCCAGCAGTACTTTAGCTTGCTTGAACGGGGTGAAAACATACGAGAAGGTCTGACAGCCTTTATTGAGAAGAGATCGCCTGTCTGGAAGGAGTCAAAATTGTAGATGTGTCCTTTTTTTATAAGCTTAATCACAAATAACTCTCTTAGTACAGAGCGTTCTTTAAAAGTCTTGTTTAAGCACCGGTGACGCTACATATATTTATGTTTGTTAGTTACCTAAGATACGTGTAGTTACTGGGTCTGATGCTAACGGAGCTGTCATAGAGGTACAGTAAGTAAAGCTGCCTACCGTAAAAGAAAATAAGTGAACGTAATCAACTTTACTACCTTCACTACTGCTTCAATTATTTACTCAAATCTATAAGAGCCCTACAGTTACATAGTTAAAGTGCTAACTCAGAGGCAGCACTACCTTGGCGGGCAGACAGCTCCTCACAGTGGCCGAACCAACGCTGGGTCTCACCCTCCCACTCGACGGTGCCTTCACAGTACGATTCAGAAATAGTGAGGCCGGTCTTCCCTGGTGCCGGCCCGACCTCAGCGTCCTGGCTGGGTTTCTCAAAAGAGAAGAAGGCGGCACGGGCAGTTAGCGCGACTTCAAACTTGTTAAAGTACTCGCGTCCAGTAGTCTTGCTGACGGACGGGTCCCACGCGGGGGTAGCTGACATATCGACAGGTACGACCTCGTGGAGTCCGTTTGGATGCCAGACGGTTGCCATACCCGACGGCCCCGTGCCGTCCTTGCGCGGGGAGATAACCCAGACCTGTACCACGATGCCGTTCGGCAGGTAGGCCCAGAAGAGGTATAAGCCCTTGGAATCAACATCGAATGAGCCATACTGCCGCTCAAGCAGTCCAAAGGACTGCTCGGTATCGATCTCGACGAGCGTTCCGTCCAGCGTGATTGTTCCCGTAACTTCCAAAGTTGGGTTTGCCTAGGAGGTGAGATTCAGCGTAAACTCTTTCCCGATGAGAATGGACAACGAAAATGGAGGCATAAATAAAGGGGGAGGGAGGGAGATGACAAAAACCTCAGAGATTTGCAACGTACCCAGTACCACGATCATCCCGGTGGAACTGTTGTAAAGTCATCTCCATAACCCGGAGTTACTATTCCTCCCAAACCCCCATAATACATGTTCTTCCCCGTCGGGTGCACCACGATGTTCACCGCGATGCCGGCGAAGTCAGTGTCTAGGGCTATAGTGGAGAAATTGTCGGAACCTTTTGGGCTGGTGACGTTGTGGGGTACGGAACGGAAGTTAAGAGCTTCGGTACTGCCATATCCGGGGACCGTGTTGCTCCCACCGATGGCTTTAAACTCTGATGGGTCGTTCAGGTCATTCAGGGAGTACATGCCGCCGGTGGTGGTGTTTCCAAAGAGGATAGGATCAAAGCAAAGGTGGTACTTCCTCCCGTCGACTGTAGTCAGCCAGAACAGGAAGTAATAGCTGCTCGTATTACGCTTTATTTAGCTTGTTTCTTTTCCTATGATCTCATTCTAATTCGGAGAGCTGCTTACCTGTTCACCCACTTAGGATCGGGATTGACAATTGCCATAGTCTTGCGAACATCGTAGCGACCTACGTCTGTCTTTCGTATAGCCGGCTTGTTAATTTTTCGGACTAGCTCTGTAGCTTCCTTTCAGAGAGTCACTTACCCCATCATTGTCAACAGTGGAGGGTGGATAATGGGGGAGGCGCAAATGAAGGGAGGCATTCAGCGAGTCTCACTAAGGGGATGAGTGCCACAATGACAATTGTAAAAAGCATAGCGATAAGGTTAAGCGGATCTATAACGGTGAGTACAGGAACTCAGGTAAACTAGTAAGAAATATAAACGCGAGGTTATTGAAGAGATAATATATACTCGGGAAATTCCGTGGCAATAACTTCCCCTCGGCTTTACGGTAAGTTGTGGGGCACATATTCGGAGAGACTGGAAATCCCGTGTCCGGATAGATTGGAGAACTCCTGTCCGACTGGACTAGGAAGAAGGATTAGAGTTATTTAGTATTCTACCGGCTGTCAAAACCCTGCACTCTGTTGCGGGTTTGGGTCACGTTCTAGCAGATCGGCCCCTAACCCTAACAGGGGGACGATGTCCTTTCATAATTCTTGCTTAACTCGTTCTCTCTTTTCTTAATTCTTCGCAATTATCGTGTTTGTCTTGTCTCCTCTTGAATTTCCACTTTGAGTGTTAAAATTTCTCTCGCTTTCAATTCCTCCTTGGCTTAAATCAATCCGAGCCACAACATGGCAGACCAATCCGTTATCAACCTCCAATATCGCGGCCGCGTCGCCGTCTTGACTCTTGAAAATGAGCGTAAGCTTAATGCCATGGGCGAAAAGGAATATCGTGACCTTGCGCAGAAAATGCGTCAGATTGCGACCCATGACGAAGTTGTCATCACTGTGATTTTGGCCAAGGGCCGCTACTTTTCAGCGTAGGTACTCTCATCTACTTGATTAACACAGCTGGAGGTTATCATAACCTTTTTGGACATGATGAAGCTAGCAGTCTCATCAAAAACATGCCAGAAGAATAAGAACCGACAAGAAGATGAATATGCTAACCAGATCACAGTGGAGCTGATGTCTCTTTTATTAAAGACGCACCCGCCTCAGGCCCTGAGGCACATCAACACTGGCTCTCATCCTTCGTAGCCTCCAACCTCAACATCACCCACGCCTTCGCCACCCACCCTAAAGTCCTCGTCGTCGGTCTCAACGGCCCCGTTGTAGGCCTGACGGCCGCCCTCATCTCCCTCGCCGACTTTATCTATTGCGCCCCCTCCACCTTTCTCCTAACCCCCTTCTCCTCGATCGGCCTCGTCGCAGAGGGCGGCGCATCCCGCGCTTTAGTGCTACGACTTGGCCCTGCTCGCGCAACCGAGGCGATGCTGATGAGTCGTCGTATTGACGCTGTGGCGCTGGAGAAGTGTGGGTTCGTGAACGAGATTTTTGACGAGCATAATAACTCCAAGTTCAGAGCGAGGGTCTTGAAAGAGGTGGATGAGAAGTTGGGCGAGCATTTGCAGGGAGAGAGCTTGATGGAGATTAAGAAGTTGATTAGGAAGCCCGAGATGGAAATTCTGCATAATCAGAATGTGCATGAGGTGTTTGCTGGGTTAGAGAGGTTTATGACGGGGGTGCCACAGGAGGAATTTGCCAAGCTCGCGAGTGGCGCGAAGCGGCACAAGTTGTGATTATCTTTGATATGGATGCATTTATCACGCGCAGGAACAGTAGTAAGAGCTACCAAGAGGCTTCATTTGGGACTATGCCGGGACATATTAACTCTGCTATCAGCTCAAAATCAGCTAAAGCGTCCGAGAGATAAAGTTCGCCAACTAAACAGATCTCTAAATATCAATGACAACCTAGGGTCCCGCACAAATCGTCAGCGTTGACATGGCTCTAGTCTATGAGAGCTAGGGTTTTGTGTACGGATTTGGATACCTGGAGCCGAGGGTAACGTGCACCACCACATATGTACCACACCATCTTCTCCGGATCTTCAGATGCGCTGGGAAGCGAGCCTCGGTCAACGTCTTCCCCTCATTCCATACTAGGAAAGTAAGCCTCGGTGGGGGTTTGTAAACGCTTATATGGCTGTGCCACTTTGGCTTCACAGCTCGGCGACCGAGTGGCTTTAGAACAAATATGCTTAGAATCTTAATCACAGAAATGGAGGAGGAGAATGAGCGCGCTAGGGGTTTTCTGGATGACTTGGATGATTTTATAACTGAACTTCACATTGCAATTACCGGTGGTTTTTGAGAACAGCCTATATCTGAACCGTTGTACGCTAAAGCCACAAGACCAGCTCACCAGCCCTCAAAGGAGAATGTCAATATTTACTCTTAAATTTCTCGACGATCAATGATATCATTGATGGATATATTCAAGACACAGCCAAGATTGGGCATATGCTGAACCCGGCAACCCTTCAAGCGAACCCAGCAGTTCCAGTCAGCGACGCAGATCCTGTCGATACTACCCAAGTCGATCCCTACCCCGATCCACAACTCTGCCACTTCTTGGCGTAGACCTCACGGGTCACTTTTGGTAAGTAAACTAAAACAATCACCATCGAGGAGGCCTTCGATTATGCGTCCCTTGGCCAGCTCGAGGTCGTAATGACTCATAATTTGACGTAACATTTCGCATCTCAATTAACGGCAACTGTTTCTCGGCATATGGGTAACTACCTGGGGTTTGTATGTAAGAACCCTGTGATAATTCAACGACGATTTAAAGACCATTACGCACTCATCAAAAAGGGATAAAGACAGGGTTATCTTTGATCGTTGTTTTGAGGATGGCCTCTTCTTAGAGGTCGGCCACAGTAGTAAAATAAAAACACAGTATCAACACAATAGGGGCATTTTACAGAGACCCAATGCATCATAATAACACGGAGGCAGCGTGTGAACGTGATCTGCGTGGTACAACACCAACGGATGGTTGCTCGGGCGCACATTAACCGAGGCAATAGACCCCGGATGCGGAGATCTAGGTGGTATGCGGTTGACGTGTTAGTGCCTAGGAATGAAGGGCTCGGCAACCCGCTTCACGCCCACAAGCTCTTCCCCGTTCCCTTGGCACATATTTGAAAGCCATCGACGTGGCAGGCAAGTCATTGTTGACCGGCACCCACCTCGACCCCATGGAGTCCAGGATATCCCAGCCTGAGGCGGTATCAAGATAGCCGGCGCAGTTTGACATGGCAACGGTAAGAGTCTTTCATTTACCCCATTTTTCGTTCCTGTGACTTGTGGACAATCGATGATCCTCATCCCAGTACTCCATTGCTACGGCATCACTGCTTGAACCTTCACGAAAAACCAGTCCACTCTGCCGCAACGGCTACAACAGCGAACTATCTCATTGACGGGCAATGTTAGCATGTTACCTTAGACTCTGCCAACTGCTACCGAGTACGGCATTGTGTAGGGGCTATAGTTGTACTGCGGCACTTTAAGTGAAATATTTTCGATGAGTACTTATAATATCCTTCCCTTCTCGAGAGAATATAAATGTATTTTGCTCTAAGTTTTATATTATGTCTCTTGCTACAGACTCAGTTGTGTCTCAGTTTTATCATTACCAGTTCATGATCTTGAGTGTTGATACTCTTCATATCTCCTAGGTAATACAACGTTACATATACCTTAGGTTTTTTTCCACCCTCGTGGTTAATAGAAATAGCGAAAGAGGCGACCTCATAGATGTACGAAATTGTAGCTATACTGAACGTAATAACTGATGGATCAGTTGCGGTCAAATTGATCAGGGCAATAGTGTTCAAATTGATGATGATGTTGATGATTGCTTGGGCCCGGATCAGATAGTGTTTTCTGACCCCCCTTCTGACGAAGCTCATGATATCAATCTATCAGAGGTTTCGTAATACAGGGTCGTCTTCCGACGGTAACTCAAAGACATGCCTTTTCCTCGTAATATATCCCCCCCCTTCGTCTGGAATGTGTACCTCGCTTGTATTCCACAAGACTGGTACAGCCGTATGGGAATGTAGACTGAGCGGTACTCCATTTTCTGGGTCAATTAAAGTGCGTCCTCTTGGTATACTCGGGCGGCTATTTTCTCCGTAGTGTGGCCCACCCAACTGCCGAGGTTGTTCAGGGAGCTGCGTCGTGGAAGATGGTACTACACCATGACGCCTATTTAATGAACTTTCAACTTCCCGAACCCAAACAATTCCATTGCAATAGTTGCCTTTCATCCAGCAGCCCACACAAAGTTCACTTCTTCCTCTTGACAACAGACAACCACCTGCACTCAAACAAAACGTCACGATGCCCATTCAATCGCGGTGGACAATACCCGTGCCCGAAGTGTCACTGCAAAAATGGGTCTTCGGCTCCTCTTTCGACCCCCTCCCCCCTGTCAAAGCATTCATTGACGCCGATCACCCCGATACGCGGTATCTTACACTTTCCGATTTCCGCCTCATCTCGAAACGGGTAGCAAAGGGTCTCCAAAATGCCGGCCTGCGCCCCGGAGACCGAGTCCTTCTCTTTGCTGGAAACGACATCTATTTTCCTGTCATATTTATGGGAGTTATCATGGCTGGTGGCATCTTTACCGGAGCCAGTCCGGCATTTGGGCCAGCTGAGCTAGCCTATCAGCTCAGAGACAGCGGCGCCCTGTTCGCTATTGTTCAGAAGAGCAGTCTCACAGTTGCTCTCGAAGCCGCATCAAAGGTCGGCCTTCCAGTGAATCAGATTTATTCCTTCGACGGCTCCATTTCTCCAGTTACCGGGAGCAGTTTAGGTGGTGTCAAACATTGGTCAGACCTGCTGGCCGGCACAGAAGTCCAGTAGATTGACTGGGTAGAGCCGGCAAATCTGCACGAAGCTACGTGCTGCCTCAACTACGGCTCCGGGACCACAGGGCTGCCCAAGGGCGTCGAGATAACACATTACGCATACATTGCCAACGGTGAGGCACACGTCCATATGGAGCTCAACAAATACTCTTCCAAGGAGCGAACGGGGACCATGGCAAGTATCTGCTTCATGCCCATGTTCCACGCCGCAGGGCAAACCATGTTTGCCGTCAACAATCCCAAGATGCGTGTTTCGACATGTGTTATGCCCGGCTACAATCTGGAAAAGCTTCTAAGTCACTTGGAGAAGTTTAGAGTCACTTCCCTTAGCGCCGTGCCTCCGGTCGTGCTTCAGCTTGCCAAGAGTCCTCTTCTTGCCAAATACGATCTTACAAGTATTGAAGAGCTTGTCTGCGGTACCGCTCCATTGGCACCAGAGATTGCTAGAGATGCTGAGCGAAAACTATGGCCCAACAGCGACATTTTTATCCGCCAAGGGTGGGGGATGACCGAACTGACGTGCTCCGGCGCGCTCTGGAGTCACGATGACAGGAGAAAGACGGCATCAGTCGGCGAGCTTGTCCCGAACGCAAGCATTCGAATCCAGACCGGCGACGGAGAGGTCAGAGAGCCCAATAAGCCAGGCGAACTGTGGTTCCCGGGACCAACGGTAATGAAAGGCTACTGGCGCAACCCAAAGCCACCGGTGAGACGATTGTGGAGGTGAACGGGGTCCGGTGGCTTAAGACAGGAGATATCGGGTACGTAGACAAGTATGGACCGGGAGCGAAGCTGTACATCGTAGATCGCCTCAAAGAGCTCATCAAAGTGCGCGGCTTCCAAGTCTCCCCATCCGAGCTGGAAGGTGTCCTGCTCGACCGGGAGGACATTGTTGATGCCGGTGTGGTGGGCCTCACGATTGAGGGCGAAGAGGTGCCTCGGGCGTATGTCGTCCGGAACTCCGACGTGACGGAGCAAGAGATCATCAGGTGGATGGAAGGTCGGGTCGCAAAGTACAAACGGCTGAGGGGCGGAGTTGTATTCGTGGACAACATTCCCCGGACCCAGGTCAGTAGAACAACAACCGAACCGTTGACTTGCACTAACGTTTGTGGCAGTCTGGCAAGATCCTCCGCAGGAGCCTTCGGGAGACAGCACAAGCAGAGGGGGCAAGCCCAAAGGCGAAACTTGCTTAGGTAGGTTTCGGCCACCTCGGGGCCGACAGAACTAACCCCTGACCAAACAGGGGGAATGATCGAAGCTATACGAAGTGCCGAGGCCCCATTGCATTGCGGGGAGCCGGCACCTGCGGGGTAATTAAGGTAGCACTCATTTGGACACAGGTAGCGGTAGCACTACTGTACGTTCTTTGGGGTAATTGACATGCTTGACCGTCTCAGCTTCCTACTTCCTCTCTCTTCACAATTCCTTGCATGACGCCCAACAGCCGCGTTACTGCACATGGCGGTCATCGCTCACTATAAGCACACATCCTATTCTTCAAACACTTCATCTGATTGCGGGCATTTCTGTGCTTGGGGCTTGATTTTTCGGCAATCGCCGCAGCATTACCATGTCTCCCCCGGCTCCCGGAGCAGGCCCGACCTTCCACGCTCGCCGACGTGCCAGAAAGGCCTGCATTGGTTGTCGAAGGCGAAAGGTTCGGTGTGATGTGACGATGAAGGGGAGCCCCTGCACAAACTGCCAGCTTGACTGCCAGACTTGCGTTGTCAAAGGCCGAGCGTCAAGACGGTGAATCTGCAATTACCAAGCCCAGCCACCTCACGCATCAAGCTGACCCGTACCACCACAGTCAACTCGGCATTGGAGAAGGCACGCAGCAGGTATTCGATTCTTTGTACACAGCCCCCGATGGCAGAAGAAACAGAGTCTGGGCCGCTTCATTTGGGGGCATCGCTTGAGCCTTCCGACGAATTGGATGGGGGTGCGGACGCTCCCTCACCTCCAACCGGCGGCCCCGGAGAAACTTCCCAACCTTCGGAGAGAGCATCTCCAGCCGCTGCGGCAGCCAATTCAGATCACGACAGCTCTCCCAAACATCCCCCGAGCAAATACGGTGTAAGTTGAGTCAAGATGGAGCTAACCTGCGTTCCTAAGCGCTCGCTAACTCACTACGCGACAGGTTCCAATACCACGGCTCCTACCATCGACCTTGTCAATGAAGATGCTGGGTTTGCACTGCGCCAAGATATAACGGGCTCTGAACCAGCCTCCGGCGCAATGATGGTCCTATATACGTCATATCCATTTCTCACTATCAACAACTTGGCTGGCTTATCCTCAGAGGATCTCGCGTTCCTCGAGATCAAAGGCGCGCTCCACGTCCCCGTGAAATCGATGCTAGATGAGTTCGTACGCCAGTATTTTCTCCATGTTCACCCATTCTTACCCTTGCTCGACGAGGGCGAATTCTGGAGCTCATATCGACAAGATGAGAGAGCCAGCTCGGCGAAGAGAATCCCCTTGATGGTATTCCAAGCCATGATTTTCGCATCTTGCAGCGTGAGTCCACCATTTCCACCCACCTCTGATCGGTAATGGGACTGACGAAATCAACGTCAAGTTCGTGCCCGAGGCACTAATCAAGTCGCTTGGATATGGCAGAATTCGATCAGCGAGGTCGGCATTCTACCACAATGCAAGGGTATGACAAGTATTTCGCCATCTTTTGGATCACCAAATGCATCTGACACCTACAAGCTCCTCTATGACTTCTCGACTGAGAACTCACCCGTCGTGATCGCCCAAACCGCTGCGTTGATGACCTTGTGGTGTCCTCCTGAGTCAAAACCAATACAGTCGAATTCAATGTGGCTTCAGATTGCGATACAACACGCCCGATTTGTGGATGCCCATCTCGCATGGGAAACGAGCTTCGCTGCCGACTATCACCACTCACAGCAAGAACCTCAAATGCTTAGGAGGCTGTGGTGGTGTTGTCTGGTTCGCGATCGCTTCATGTCGCTGGGCTTAAGGCGGACCGTCCAGGTCGCTAAATCGCAACCACTCCCCTACATGTCCGACTTTGAGGGCGAGATTGGACAGTCTGAGGTTCATACTGTCGAGACGAAACAGCTCTTGGCCCGCATGTTTTTAAGAGTCACGCATCTCTGCAATATCCTGACAGATCCCCTTCTGCTGGCATGGCCACCAGATGATCCTTCCGGGCTCCAGCCTCAAAGCTCGAGCACGTTGACAGATTGCAGGACGGCACTCCGAGAATGGTACGACAAGTCACAACTCGAGATCTCTACGGCGAACGGCGGCAGCGGAATCCGCCAACACTCTGTGATTGTTCACACGAACTTGATGTACATCTTCTACTAGTACGCACCACAAAGTTATCCGAGCCCAAAGTCTTCATGAACCAGCGCTGACGAATTTTGCACCACAGTGCTGCTCGATCAGTCATCTCGCGCCAAGAAGTTCTTCTCAACTGTTATCAGCCCCAATCACCTGCTCTAGACTTGTCGAGCAACTACGAGCGGAGCCGAGAAGTACAAGAGGCCGCATTAGGTACAGTAGAGTGTCTAAGAGAGCTTATTCAGCTGGACCTCACTCGTTACTTGCCGCTCAGCGGTGAGTCGTTCTCCCTAGCTACCCTGTACACCAAGCTGAACCATTCAGGCTGGCTTTCATTGCCATACCATTGCTCCTCCACATCCTTGACGCCAAGTTTCTCTATCTTGACGGACTCACTACCGACTTGGAAGCAAGACACCGCCGCCTCCGGGTGCTTATTGACGCCATGGGGGAATATCGACAGCGCTATGATGGTGTAGAGTGGTTTAGCTACGCGCTTCGCTATGCTGTCAACCTCGCACAGTTCCATTCACCCTACGTTCCGAAAAGCTCGGTCGCCAGCTGGACTGATCTCTTGACTCAACAGCCAAGTTTGTGCCTCCGCCTGACTTTAACAATAGATCTGAGCCTGAGTCAGGCCAAGATCCCCGACGATCGGGACTTCCCTGTAATCCTCAGAGGAGTCTGGGGGCCCAAGCTGAATCTTGTCCGAGAACTCACATTGGATGGACCAAGTGCGAACCACGATGTGCAGGTATTAGGCGCCCAAGATAGTGACCTCGAACTGGTCACTGGGCCCTCAAGAAATCGCAATTCCCCTGAAACCACTTCGCAGCAAATGGAGAGTTGCCCACAGCCGCAGATTAATGAAGATATGTCCCTTGAAAAAAGTCCAGTAACTGGAGAAGAAGACCTTATGGACAACGACGAGCAGATAGCTCTGCAAGAGTTAATCTCAAGCTTTCCTGACGCAACAGCATCCAGTAAAGACGACGGCCAAACACCCAGCCCTATTGACCCATCCCTATCTCAACCTTTGATGGAACCGTTCGATCTACTGTCTTATGATAATTTAGTAGGTAGTGGATGTGACTTTGATATATTGACAAACTCGGGCTTCGTGGATACTGGTGTATATTAAATTGAGGTTTATTAATAATAATACGTGTGATAATGAAAAGTTAGCGGTTTATTTCTTCTACTAGTACAAATCTTTTCTTTATACTTTACTTCAGTATAGGTATGTAATAATTTTATTATTAAACTATTATATCTTTCGATATTAAATATAATATTAAATAACGTACATAATAAGCAAGCGCGCAATACAAACAAGCGCACACTTTTACCCCCAACCACCGAATTTCATCTTTTAACTTAATTTTCTTAACTACAAATTATATTATCCTCAATTAATAAGGCAAATATTAATCTTGCCCTTTAAGCCCTTAAGAAAGACCCTCAATTAACTCCCTTTTGCACTTTAAAGATCTATAAAGTCTCCCGCTGCACCCTAAAATACCGACGCAATAGTATTTCTTCCCGATGTAATATTATATCTAAATTTAAGAAAACTATTCGATCTAGAAGAATAGATTATTATTTAATTTATTCTCGACCTAAATTCGTGAGGGTTTCCCCTGCAATTGTATAGTGTTGAAGAAATAGCTAACTGACTGCTTGCTAACTGCAATATATTACCTATCAGTAAGTATTAAGCTTCTAACTTTATTAGGTGATAACTAGAGCTTAAGATATTTTTTTTTTATAAATATAACTATTAGAGGGCTAAATATAAAGATCTAATAATTATTTGCAATTAGTTTAGGCTTATAGAGAATATAATTATAAAATATAATATTAATCTAACTGATATCTATAACTTTAATAAGACTGGCTTTATAATAGGTATTATTATAAGTAGAATAGTTATTATAAGTATAGATAGATATAGAAATCTGAAATTAGTACAGTTTAGAAACTAAAAATAGGTTATAGTTATTTAGGTAATTAATATAGAAGGCTAGGTAATCTAGCTGTTTATTATAGTTACAGACTAATATTATCTTATTAGTTAGTATTAGAAAAATAACCTTTTAGGCAATTAGGCTATTATAATAACTTAAAATAGTTAGACTAATAATAAAATAGATTTTAAGTAGCTTAAGTACTTTAATTAGTATATAAAGAATTAATTAACTAATTACTATTATCTTTTAATTCTTAATAGATATAAAAATTACTATTCTATTAACTTTAAGAAATATTATAAAAAGAATAATATTATTATACTTTATATACTATCTTATTTATCTTATTTACTTTAGCCTCTTAATATTAAGTACTTTAAGCTATTTTAAAATAGCCTATAGTTAAGTAATTAAGTAATTAATTAGATATTCTATTATCTATATTTTAAAAACTGAATTCTTTCTAGCCTTCTATACTGCCTATAAAGCTGCTATAATAAGAAGTAATATTAAAAGAGGCTTTAAAGGGGCTAGACTTATTCTCTTAAACCCAAAAAGTATTATATTAAAGCTTAATATATAGCTATAGACTTTAATACTGGCTATAGAGGAAGTTAACCTCTTTAACTCTTAGGTCTTAAAGACTCTAAAAATAGTACTTAAAGTCAGTTTGCAGTCTAAATACCTTAAAAGATAAATAAGAAGATATTAGAGTAGCTCTCTAGTATTAATCCTTAAGGTACTTAAGTTATTTTCTAAAGGAATAAAGATAATAATATATTAAATAGTATTATTAAAGTTTAAGAATTAGATCTTTTAATAGATAAATAAGACTCTTAGTAAGCAGTATAGAGTAAAAAGAACCTACCTATATTAAGAAGGAAAGATAACTGTAGATAAGGAAAGAGGTAAGATAGATCAGAGAGATATTAATATATAGATAGCAGCTAAATTGTCGAGAAGTAGTAGTCGAGGGAGGTCGGCGATACTGAGGGAAAGGCGCTGTGGAACTTATAGAAAGGCCAGTCATAATATAAGGATCTATCAGACTGTTATTAAGACCTCTGGAGAAGAGTATAGCGATTAGTTTTAATTGATTAGATATTTTGTTGTGTTTTTATTACTAAATCTATATTAAAGGTTAGAGAAAAGTGTATACTCGCTTGTACTGTGCGCTTGCTTATTATATATGTTATGTACTTTTATAATTTATAAGTATTATATAACTTTATCTTTTCAGTAATATTAAGTAAAGCTAGAAATTAATACTTTACTTTAATATGATATTTTTAATAATTAAGTTATATTATAAAAAGTATAAAGGAATATAAATAACTCTTATAGCTTTACAATAAATTTACTTAATTCTTAATTAAAAAATGTTTCTTAATAAAGAGATTTAATATTTATTCTTACTATATTTCTATTATATATATTACGTATAATTTATTTATAACTAGCCAGTATTTCAAGTTCTAAATTAAATACTTAGAAGAACTGACTATGAGTTATAGAATTCTAACACCTGTATATTCTTGTAGATAAGTATAAGCAAGACTCCAAATATACAGTTAACCCTCTAGGTACTTAACGCTCATCCCTCTATAAGGTACTGCAGTATCACAATTAATCACTCCAGTTCGACATCCCATATTCACTCTTGGTAGCGAGCAGTTTTGGACATTTTGAATATATCCTCCTCTACCTCCTACGTCTGAGGTGGCAGTCTCGGGATCTGACCCCAAGGGGATGGACAAAACGCAGACTTCGTTCGGCTATGTTTGAACTAGACACTATTTCTAGGAAGAATGCTCGCGAGTAATGCCCTTTCAGAAATTCCTTTATCCTTGTACGGCCCCGGCCAATACCAAGACTTGCTCCTAGGACTGACTTGTCCACGCCGTTAGCACCGCCTGCATCCCGGTTTTACTCGCTCGTTACATTGAAATGTCGCTTGACACAACAGAGCCGGATATTACCCGGTATATGTCTTGTATATCTATTAGCCAGATAATGTTAGTCCTCAAGCATATGGCAGAAATCCCACCAATGCAACATTGCCGATCTTCAAGCGAGTTCTTGCACGGCACAACGTGACTCCTTGCACTACCGATGCTAGAGGAATACACAACTCACTAGGGCTACTATATTAAGCTGTTTTAAATCTTAAGGAGTTTTTATTTTCTAAGCTTATTTAGAAAGAAATAGTCTTATTAAGAAAGATAAAGAGAGACTTTATAAAGATAGAAAATAAGCTTAATATTTTAAGTATTTTAATAAGAGCTAAAATTAATAATATTACTATCTAACTTAATCTTATAATTATTACTTAATTAGTCTATAAGTAGATAATTTATCTTTAAAAAGAGTATATTTAAGTTAAAGGCTACTATATAAAAATCTTAAAATATATTTAAGTTAATAATAGACTCTTTACTATAGATTAGCTTTAATAATACTATAGATAATTTTCTTTTTATTATATTATTATAAGGATTATTAATCTTATATAATAAAAAAGACTATAATAATGTAAGGGGTTGGCCCCAGAGGGGCTAAAGCGGCAGCTAGCGCTACGACCTTCCTGCGGGGTAGCAGTTCCCTACTGAGGCAAAAGGGAAAGTAATGACTTAACTGCAGGTTAAGTTATCTAGCTGCACCTATAGCTAGAACCGGGCACAGCCCGGGTCTACAACCCAGGCTCAGCCTGTGACAAATAATAATAATATTAAGATTATTACTAATATAGAGATTAATACTATAATATAGTTTCTTTTAAATCTTAAATAAAAAAATAAATAAAACTTAAAATTAAAATTAATAGTAAATATATATAAAGAGCTATAAAAATTTAATTATAAATATATATATAATACCTATTTAGATAATAAAAAGACTAAGCCCTCTATTATTATAAAAGATTAATAAATTTAAATTCTAAAAATATAGTAATAAGACTAAAGTTAAAAATTTAATTAATTATCATATTTTAATCTTTATAAAAAATATAATAGAACCTTAATATTAATTAATTAGAAGTATATTATTTATATAATATTTTTATCTTAATTTTATAACCTCAATTAAATATAGTAGCTTACACTAAAGTGGCAGAAAGCAGATACATAAGTAATACAAATACAGATTATAATACTACCTCTCCGCTAGGAGAGGTGGGGGCCTTAGCCGGGCTTAGTTAACCCACCGGGTATCGGAGCTCCAAAGGAGTCATTGTGGAGGAGAACAGCCCAGCAATTCAACAGCTGGATCCCCAATAGAATCAAAACAGCCAATAAAACGAGGTGTAACGTCCCGGGCATATTGGCTATACTTGGCACACCCGTTCGATCAAGATGTGATTGAAGATGTTTCAAAGTAAGTGTAGTTTGTTGGTGGGAGCGGCTTTTAGTGTAGATCACACCCGTCCGTAGGGTAGGAGCTGAAGATGGCAAGAAAACAAGGGAAAGCAACAATCTGGCCGTCAACTGGGGGGTTGAGATATAGGAAGCAATAGTTACACTGCTTTCTGACGTCTCCAAAGGGAAAGAAAAGAAAAATATCGATAAGAGCCGCTGCGACAGCTATAGTATAACGGGTGCAATACGACAAAAGGTATAGTCCAGTATAAAGGAAGGAAAAAGTGTGTCGTTTAATTTTTCTCAGGCAGACTAGACGCCTTAAGTAGGGCCATAATAAGCTAGCTACTGGCCTCTACCGTACTAAAACTCCAGGTGGACTGTTGGCCCCATCACAGTAGTTCTATTTCAACAGCTTTTGTGGTTCAAAAGGCACCCTGCTTTGATTCAAAGCCAGGCCCCGACGTAGCAATGAGGGCCAGGATATCTTGTCCACACTTCCTTCCCGGACCGTCGGGGTCCGTTAACGGCCCGGAAAAGAGTTCCATATTCCCGTGGCTCCAAGTCTGAGTGTCTCAAGGTTCCGTAAAGCCGTGAAAGGTTGATTCGATACCTGTGGGCCTGCAGTGGGGAACACCGGTCCACCACGCCCGGAAAAGGTGCTCTAGTTGCCGTATTTAGAATCCCGAGCGAAGGGTACTATATTTGCCGAATTGCCGGAAGCCCATAGTAAATGCGATCACCTTTGCAATCTGGGGTTATGCCGCAGCTCACCAACCGGATCATATGGCAGTGTGGTCTGAGTTTTGTACAACTGTCAGGATCTTGAATATTTCCGTTCATTTGAAAGCTTCGGTACTTCTGACATGACAGTCCTGGTAACCCAAATTTCCCGTAAAAGATGGCGGGATAGCTCCCTCGCCCTCATTGCGCCTGCCTTTAGTTGGAGACTTGCAGTACGATTCGTCCTGCCACCTGGCCCGCCGCCAATTTATCAATCCAAGAATCCAGCTCTTCGAGTTTTCCCTCTGAGATGATCGGCTAGGCTGATTAACAACGCCCTCTTCCCGGAGTGAGGAGGTATTCGACTTACGCGGACCAGTCCACGAGCAGATAGATCAAAAGCTTCTTCCACCTCTTTCAGGTCTCCGGCCAGACTGCCGACAATCTTGAGCTGCATCATTACCAGCAGTCCAGGCGGTGCGCCGGCCACAATGGAAGGATCTGTGGCAAGTCCAACGACCACTATCGTGCCCCCCGGCCTCAAGAAGCTCGGCGCCGTAGCGAAGCCCTCCTTAGAAGCAGCGATCACAAGGACGCCGTGCGCACCATACTTTGTAAGTCTGCGGACTTATGCTGTAACGTCCTGCGGGGTTTTAAAGTCAATAAAAGCCTCAGCGCCGAGTTTCGCACAGAGCTCGCGCTTGTGATCTCCCGTGTCGATTGCGATCACCCGCATTCGCATGGTATGAGCATATTGGACTGCTAAGTGGCCTAGGCCTCTACTAGCTCCAGGAATGACAAGCTATTGCCCGGGGCTTACGCCAGATCTGTAAGTTGCAATTTAAGCTTCTGATACGCAAGGTGAGGGTTTGCAAACTGTTCATACTTTTTGCAAGCCAAGTAAGCTGTGACACCTCCACAGAGGATCGGTGCCGCTTCTTGGTCGGTTACGCCGTCTGGGATCTTGGTGGTATATTCCCCATCACCAACGGCCACAACAATGCCGACCCCTTCGTGGCCAGCAATGCCCTTTGATTCAGGTTTCATGGTGACGCCTACGTCTTTCCACTCGTCGCGCAAGAAAGACTTGTCCGTTCCACAAACTCCGCTCCAGGTGATTTTGACGAGAATCTGACCTGGGCCCGGCTGAGGCACATCGATAAGTTCCATTGCCACACATTTGGTAGCATCATCTACTGCCCGGACTGCCGCGCGCTGTTGCTGAGGAATCTCGTAGGCGGACATAGTGAAATGTGAAGGAGGGTGGGAAAATATTTTGGCAGGATGGTTCTGCTGTTTGCGTTGTTCAGCTAAGAGCTTGATCCATCCAGACACATAATGTATTTAACTTATATCCATTGCGAGGTACCAGGACATACTATCATCTCTCCCGGGCCGGCTCGGGGCCGAATCTATCCGCCGAGTATCCACACCTCGGAGAACGGGGACGGCGCCGAAGGTCACGGTAGCACCGCCCCAATTTCGAGGGAACTTTCGTAGTATTTAATCCACTTTTCAACAAGCTTATTTTGCTGGCGTTAAAAACGCATGAAAAAAACGGCCGAGGTCGAAGTCCCCGCAAGCATCATGACGTACAGGTGCACCGCACCTCGGCATTATCGAAGCTCAGAAATTCCAGAACTAATGCCACTCCCTCCGTCGGTAAGTCTTCTTAGCCTTCGGTCGGCATTTCGCTGTTACAGTCTTAACCCCTCTACGTTAGACGAGAATCCCCTGGTGCCGGTCTCGACTCAGAAAGATGTCGATAGGGCTGTGCAGGGTGCCAAGATCGCTGCTGAATCTTGGGCTGCTGTTCCCTACAAGGGGCGGCAGAAGGCTGTAGCTCGTTTCGCAGATGGCCTCGAAACTTTGAAAAGCAGTTTTGCTGTCTTGTTGACGAGCGAACAAGGGAAACCTGTGAGTGTGCCAAGATTCCTATTTTCAAGCTTGAGATCACTAACGGGTAATAGTTGCAAGTGTCACATCAGGAACTGGATGTGTCCATCCAGTTCCTCAGAGGGTATTCCCAGCTACCTGAGCTTGATGAGGTCATCGAGGATAAGCCTGGTCGCCGCGTCATTGCTCGATATGTCCCTCTTGGTCAGTTACCTCATAGCAATATTCAGTTCCTACGTTCAGGGCTAATGAGCAAAAAGGTGTCGCCGTTGGCATAGTACCTTGGAACTGTATGTAAACTCGCATTCGTGTGCACTGACTCGGAGTTGAAAATGGTGCATAAGGCTAATGGTACCTAGTCCCGGTTCAACTCGGTAATTTGACCTGATTGTTGAAGGTAAACCACATTAACTCCCCACTAGCGATCGCGAAACTTAGCCCGGCCCTTATTGCAGGAAACGCCTTTATTCTCAAGCCCTCGTATAGTAACCAATCTCGTTGGTTAAGATAAAGAGGTTAACTGTTAACGCAGGCCTTTTACGCCGTATTGCAACCTAAAGCTCGCGGAATTGGGCCTCAAATATTCCCCCCCGGGTGTCTTTCAGGCATTGAGTGGTAATGACGACCTTGGTCCCTGGCTGACGGCTCATCCTGGTATTGACAAGGTGAGCTTTACGGGATCTACAGCGACTGGAAAACGGGTTATGCAGAGTTGTGCGGCAACCCTCAAGCGTGTGACCCTCGAACTGTAAGTCGGTATTGCTTGGCAGTCACGAGATACAACAAGACTGACGTGCACAGCGGCGGCAATGATCCTGCTATTGTCTGCAGCGATGTTGATGTCGGGGCGGTTGCTCCCAAGGTGGGCGATCCCCGAAGACAATAGCGTCCCAGGGAAGTGCTAATATGGAATTTCACCAGCTTGCCCTTGCAGCATTATTGAACTCAGGCCAGGTAAGTTCCCCAAGCATAAGGTGGCGACTGAGCCATAACGGAATGAGTAGATCTGCATCGCAATTAAGAGAATCTACATTCATGAGTCGATCTATGATAAGCTATTGAAGGAACTAGTGACAGAGGTAAACAAGCTACGTGTAGCTGACGGCATGGAGAATGGTGCCGTGCTTGGCCCTGTCCAAAACCACCTTCAGTTTGAGATTGTAAAGGACCTGCTTGCAGACATTGAATCACAGAAGCTCAATCTTGCTACTGGTTCAACCGGCGCATCAACGGTGGGCAAGGGATATTTTATTACTCCCACTGTTGTGGACAACCCTCCGGATGATTCTAGAATCGTTGTCGAGGAGCCATTCGGCATGTTTCTCTCATCTCCCGTCTAATAACGCAGAGGCTAACACTGTATGCGTAGGCCCTGTTTTCCCGGTGCTGAAATGGAAGGATGAGGAGGAAGTTTTGCGACGGGCAAATGATAGCCCTATGGGCCTTGGTGCTTCTGTTTGGACCCGAGACATTGAGCAAGGGGAGAGAATGGCCAAGAAGCTTAAAGCCGGAACAGTTTGGATCAACACCCATCTCGAACTGCAGCCAAATGCTCCCTTCGGAGGCCATAAGCAAAGTGGCATTGGTGCGGAGCACGGAGTGGAGGGTATCAAATCGTATTCCAACACACAAGCTTTGTATATCACAGAGGCTTAACTGTGGAGCGTGGATAATAAGTTGCACAAAGTCTAGAAACTGATCAAGCCTATCTTACGACCGCAGCCGAATCATAGTGGAAATGTAGATGAGTTATGACCGCGGGAGCATGCTAAGAAACGACATTACTGTACAAAGATAGATCTATGCGTGTGTGCCTGTGTGTGTCTATGCATCTTTTAACAGGAGCACAGCTCCAGCCAAAGCATTTAAAATTGAAAGGGTTTATTAATTCTCCAGTGGTGGTAACTTTGCGCACAGGGCAACTTATTGCAGTGATTATTTTCGGAATTGCGAGGCGAATACAGATAAAGCAGAAAAGGCAACGGCCCAGAGACCAAAAGCCACAACTGATATTGGAGACTTCCACTCCATCAAAGGAGCAGACATCAGACCTTGGATCTGAGTCTTGTCCAGCGCCAATATACATACTCCGGCGCGAATCAGATCAGCGTACGGTTTCTTCTCTCTGATTTGTCGCAAACTTGGTAACAGTCTCCACCATCCTCGTTCAACTATGAAGGCCCGTTGATCGTAAAATCTCGACTCGTCTGTACATATCTTCTTCTCGCCCTTCGGTAGAACGGAGAATCAACCCTACCTCTGAAACCATCACGTTTCAGCGTCGTGACAGGCTGTGACAAATATTTACTCAACCTTAAAGTCCTTCAGGAAGGCCCAATGCAATTTCCTCTTCCAGTCCCTCGTAGGATCCTTCCAGTGGTCTATGTTCCCCGGGTACAAGTCAATAACATCAGCCGCATCGGAGTCGTGAGCGGTAAGTACAAGCACGTCCTCGCTTGCATCAAATTCGTCCAGCTTGCGCTGACTCCGTGTCGCCTCGCGAACTGTGTCCAGGCCGCGCGGATTGATCAAGTTGTAAAACGGCTCAGTCTGCGACTTTTCCGGATGCACGTTCACAAAGAGATGTCCCGGGCAAGGCGCCCGGCGCGGGTAGTTTGCACTGTTCGGGAGAGGGTTCGGATCAACGCTGTCAGGCATGGGGATGAACTGGGTTGGTCGAAATTCGCCACCATGGTGACAGCAGTCAGCGGCCATGAGGACAAAGCTCGTCGGCGTTGTGCGAGCAAGGCCCATCATGTGGGCGATTGTGTGTCCCGGGCAGTCGAGGAGATAGAATGAACCGTCTCCAAAGTAGTCAAAGGCGTCGTACTGGCCTAGCTGTAGATCCGCAGCCTTGAAGTCAATCTCGCGGACTTCACGACCGGCATAGTCGCTTTCTAGGATCCACGAATCTTCGCGGGCGGGATAGCCAGGAAAAAACTCGTCTTTGAAGCCCTGCCCAAACACCAGCTCGGTGGAGGCTGGAAACTGAGAAGGGTCTCCAATGTGGTCAAAGTGATGGTGCGACCAGATTATTTCAGAGATGGTAGAAACCTCTTCGCCCAGGATATCCGCCACGTTGCGCTCCGACAAGATGGTCATCGCGCCCGCAAACGCTCGCGTCCTCGGTGCCAGGTTGTCAGGGTCTTTACGGATGCCTAGATCAAAAAGAACCTTTCTACCTGTACCTGGGTGTGTGATGAGGAAGGAGTAACATGGGCAGTTGAACTCATCGTGGCCGGGGATCTGCGGCTCGACGACGACGCTGGTCTTGGCGATGATCTTGGAAGTCGTGTCGATGACGGAGACAGAAACCGTGAACTCGGACTCCGGAATATTAAGTGCTGGCACGGGAATCCCCATGATGATTATGGCAGTGGTCTTTCAGTCGAATCTTTGTTTTCGAGCGAGTACGTCTGGTGTTCCTTTCGTGTTTAGGATAGGGAACCATCAACATACAATTTAATCACCGGCATCAACTACCTAATCCTTAAGAGGCACAGAGAGCCGAGAACAAGGTTCATACTGGCTAATTTTTGGCGGGTAGTTTTCCCATTCCTGACAGGCGCCGACCACGGCGCCGATAAGTTTAACCGCGGCGCCGACGAGCATGACACGGCGCCGATATACATTGCACGGTGCCGAGAAGCACCACTTCACAATGCGGGGTATTTGAGCATCAACTACCGAAGGGTGCTAAACTGAAGAAGACAGCTGGAGTTGCCACAGCGAATTATAAGTGCTGAATGAAAGGGCTATGAGTTGCCCCAACTTTCCTGTCTTCATACCAACTCAGCTTTCGGAGTGTGTCAAGCATACCGCCTGTATCTACCATGTCTCCTACAGCGTACCAGCCCGGAACTGTTGATTGCACCTCCGAGGTGGATCTTACGAGCGTTAGGGGAAAGAGTGTGGTTGTCACTGGAGGTAAAGCTCCCCTCGATCGGCCTTTCAATAGTACAATTGGCTGTTGCTGACACTGGTGATCAGGGGCCAAGGGCATGGGGGAGGATGGAGTCCGAGCATTTGTCGCTGCCGGGTAATACTACCGCATCCCGGCTCCTCCTCACTACGCTTGACACACCATACTGACAATTATGGGGAGGAAGGGCCTACGTGACGTTTGGTGATACGGACACGGAGAGCGGAGAGAAACTCGACCAGGAGCTGGGCCCGTACGTTCAAATCACCCAGCCCCATTGCCAACCTTGAGCAACCATGTAACGATTGTCTTCAACAGAAACGCCAAGTTCATTCCGTGTGATGTCACATCTTGGGAGGATCAGCTGGCCATGTTCAAGAGTGCCATGGCCAATTCACCAAAAAAGAGCGTCGACATCGTTGTCGCCAATGCGGGCATAAGCGGACCTGATGAGGCTTTCAACATTGAAGGTAAGAGAAATTTCGACTTCCTCCACGGTCAACGCCAGACCAGTGCTGATCAGAGCTGTTACTTTGGAGATAGATTCAGATGAGCCGATCAAGCCGCAGCTTAAGATCCTCCATATTGACTTAATCGGCGTGATCTACACACTGAAACTGGCCCGCCATTACTTCATGAAGCACCCTCTCGACGTCCATCACGACCGGTGTTTCATTGTGAACGCCAGCCTCGTTGGCTTCTTGGATGTTCCTGGCATTCCCCAGTACATGGCATCGAAGTGGGGATGCCGAGCCCTGATGAGATGCGTGCGCAGAACAACCGTTGTCGATGGTGTTAGGATGAACCTGACTGGTCCATGGTGAGCAGTCCCGTGTTTAGCAATGTCGACCAAAGTTCAAAAATGCTAAGGGTTTTCGCAGGTATGTCGGGACTACAATCCTTAGTCCAGCGGTCCAGGAGTACTGCAAGAGCAAGGACATTGTTTTCGCCGAGTCAGCGGATGCCGCTGGGGCGTGGCTCAGGATCTCTTCCGACCCATCGATTAATGGTATGTCCGCAACTGGCCTCCTCTCTCCATGATGGGGAGGATACTAACCTAATAACCTTTACTAGGAACATCCTTTGCTATTGTTCCTCGTGATATCGCATCAAAGGGATATTTTGATATTGGGCAGGATGATTATAGCGAAGGTGAGCTGCTGAATGAGCTCCAAGACACCTTGCTACGAACTTCTCATCGATTGCAAGTCAAGGCCGCTGACCAGTAATGGCGGAATTGTTGGCGTATTTGCCTTTGCCCTGTAACTTTGAATAGTCACAATTGGGAATCCGGAATGCTGCTTCTTATAAGAGATAATAAAGACAGACTATCATGGCGTAAACTCGTAATTTTAAACCTCTTCCATGTCATATATTCAAATAGTCTTGCCTTGTGCGAAAGCTACGGCCTCAACTGACCTTGTTCTACGCCCTTCAAAAGAAGTTACCGTAATATATGCCCTCTTAGCTAAAAATGATCGCAGATAGCATAAAAGGCTGTTGACAGCTCTTATTAGATTCTCTTAGGGCTAATAGACTATATCGTATAGACTTCGGTATGTTGTTGCTAGTTAATCTGCTCTAATACAGAAGAAAGACCGCGAAACTACATTCCCGCGCACATAGATAATATTGCTGGTAATCCACAACTATCGCAAATTGCCATATCGCATAATTAATTTTCCATCTTCCTCAAAAACCGAACCCTTCCAATACTAGATCGCCACCAGGGAGACGCCACTGTCCGTGATAGATCTGCCAGCATACGTTATTAGAGTCTAATTTTCATATGCGATAGCCACCGAGAGGCTAGAAGGGGGGCTTTATCTTACTTGGTCCTTCTTGATGAGATTCAAGACAAAGGCAGTGACAGCAAGCTGTCCATCTGGTCCGAAATACTCAATGGTCCAGTCTCCTTCGAACCCTGTCTCAACCGTGTTGATGCCAACGCCGGATGGCCTGCAAACAGCACGACCAGTGCCTGTCTGGCCACTGCTCACAATTCGGGTCGATACCCACTTCGCGTCAATGATTGGTTTGCCCGAGGAGTCCTGGTCAAGGGTGTATCTCACAACACCCTCGAGAACCAGGTCATTATCAGCATCGCGGGAAGTCATGATGGCATGTGTTGGAAGAGAGACACAGAGTTGCGTGTACAATGTAGTCTTTACCTAGTGCACGGTTCTTTGAAATTAAAGCCAAAAGGCACGTGGGCTTCAAACTTTGTCTTGGCGACCTGGACTTGGATGCTCTAACACCCGAGGTACTGTAGGGTAGGTGTTCTGAAGAGCCGGCCACTAGGCACACCGAGCTGTGCGGTGCCGACTCAAGCTAACTAAAGAGGGTAACTGTGCCGAGGGAAAGGTGCCGAAGAGCCGCAGCTTGTTCGACACTAGGCACGCAGAGGAGCATAATCAGAGTAGATGCTCTCTTTTATGTACTTACCCCCAGAAGCTTGCCAATGATTGACTCACCAAGTAGGCCGCCCAATCCGGGGAATACAACGAGCACACATGTTATTCGTAGAACTGGCACCTTTGTCTGGGGTAAACACCCCTACACAACGTAATCTCACATATGCAAGGCTTGATGGATGCATACGTGACAAGTCCGGGCGATACCCCGCGATTTCTCCTCGTTTTCCTACTTCGGCATCGATTTAGTACCCCCCAAGACCGAATAATTAACTTGCCTCGCCGAGTTCTGTGCTGCTTATTTACTCCCTCAGGAGTACGGCATCTAATATCAACATGAGTGCCGCAGTAGAGACCCGCATCGAAAGACGCCCAATCAAGAAGCCTCGCGCATGCTCCCAGTGCCACGCCCGCAAGGTCCGCTGCGACGCCTGGGAGGTCGGCTTGCCGTGCACCCGTTGTCGGCACCGGAACCAGGGGAGAACTTGCGTGCTAATGAAGGCCGTTTCGGTTCCGGCAGGATTTCCGTAAGCACTCGTGGTTCCATTCGTACGCACGGCTTGGGTTAAATGACAAGGAAGAAACTCGAAGCCCCAACGACCACAGGCTCCGTATCCTGGGGCAGTGCAACAAGGTCAAGCGGGACAGGGTCGTTTTCCCTCCGACCAGCTGCAAGTCCAAACGATGTCGGTCAATGACACCATCTTGGATCAAATAACTGTAAGGAATGACCCCTTATAGCAGGCCCCTGCGAACTGGAAGCACATTAACTGATTGAGTAAACTAGTGCCGTCCCTCCTCCCACGACGGAGCAGGAACTGATCAGTCCAGTGAGACCCAGTCGCCAGACCATGTGGATGCTCCAGAGCCAATAACAGGAGAAAATGACGGACAGGGTCCAGCGGCCGTCTCGCTCGAGTATGTTGGGGTGTGACATGACGCAGGTGGTTTCTACAGATGCCGGTGTTAGCGAGGAGGACGTCCACGTGCGAATAGCGGAGGAGATGTCGCGAGGGACCGCGACAGTAGTATCTCCCACCGAGACCGGAGGGTCCGATGAATGCTGTGAGGTGATTGAATACCATGAAGGAGTTACACCCGTCACGATAGTTGGTGGTGCGCTTGGGAGGCGCGTGCCGAACCGCCTCACGTGTGTCAAGCTTCGGGGCGCTGCGGATGCAAATATAGGCATGCAGCCAGGGACTGCGGGACTTGATACTGCAGACGCTGAGTATCTAGAGAAGAAAGGTGCTCTGAGGCTCCCACCACAAAGCACATGGTAGGCCATCTAGACGCCGAGTCTCGGACCTGAGCTGAACCCAAGTTTTTTGCGAGGCGCTGATTCCAGAGGCAGTACACATCTTCTCCACCTCTACTTTACCTGCGTCTATCCATACGCGCCTATAATGGACCCTATCCAGTTCATGCGGGATTACTATGACGGAAAGCAGTCGTATTTCCTCCTGCAATCCATCTTCGCCAATGTGGTTCCGCACACTCGGCTGGACCTGCTGAATGACATGGGATACCATGACCGCATGGCAGCCCAGCAAGAATTCTATTCTCGAGCAACACTTCTGTACGATCTTGGCCAAGAGAAGAGCCAGCTAAGTCGCCTGCAAGGGTCCATAATGCTCAGTTCGCTCTCTTTCTCCTATGCCGGCGATAAGGACTATCGCTATTGGTTTAGCAATGCCTGTCGCATAGCCACGCAAATGGGGCTACACAGACAGTACATCTCCGAAAGGCTGGACCCTAGGTCTAAGAAGTTGTTTCGCCGCATCTGGTGGACCCTATATAATAGAGATGTGCTGATGGCAGTCTCGGGCCTGAGCAACCTCCGCAAGTTCGATGACCGGTTCTGCGATGCTGCGGTGCTGACAGAGGACGATTGGACAGATGTTGAGATTCCGCAAGAGTTGAGCTCGGTCCTATCAGCCAACACACGGTTGCATAAGATCTACATGGTGGAGAATTGCAAACTATCCGTGACGAGTACGCCTCCAAAACCATCATCGTCCAGACCGGACGAGGACGGACCGAACTAACTAGGCGTTCAGGCAGTCACTTTCTCGACTACTTTACAACACCAGACAGAGATCCCTCTCTTGCTGAGGTGAGGAGCTTAGAGAACGAGATCATAGAGTGGAAAAGGCAATTGGACCCAGCTATGTCCATCGGCAGCCTGCATGAGTGGACCGTCGATAATATCTGGGTCTTGGTCCTCCTAGCAATGAGCTTCCGCATAGAGGCTGTCTTCTACCGTGCGCTACGGGAATATTTCCGGCGCTCAGGCGACGATTCTTCGGTGGCTCAGGTCAGCCAGAAACAGGAGAACGCCATGTTTGAGCTCTCCTCAATTATACAACGAGCCTCTCTACATCAAGTCATTGGACTCTGTCCGCTATCTTTGTAAACCCCTCCCACTTTCTTTTCCATCATCTACAATCGTCACTGATGCTGACCCTGCAGCGCTTTCAGCATGACTTGTGCGTCGACTATCTTAGCGATGCGCATTGAGATCGCCCTATACCCAGGAACCAACCCAAAGAGGAGATTTGCCGCCAGAATGCAGATTTTTGCAGAGCTTGAATACCTGCGCGAGGCCTGTCAATACTGGACGAGTCTGACGTGGACCTTACGTATGTTTGAGGCAGCCATACTGCGATTGGGACTTAATATCGAGAGGGGCTTATCCATCGCCCCGGAAGCCCCTGACGACATGGTGGCCACGACACTAGACCGCTGTGGCGGAAGTTGTCCTCAACAGGATGGCTTGGCTGCTTTGTCTAGAATCGAGACCGACGTGGACTTTGGCGACTATTTTGACATCTTGAATGGCCCAAATAGCCCAGGCGCAACTGGCGAACGGGACGATTTCTTTGGCGTGCTGCCCGTGACCGGCAACTATGATTGGATTGAAGATCTCGTCACTCCCCATCATTTCGGACGATGACAGTGGCACACGCCGTAATGGGCACGTAGATAGCGGTGCATTGGGAGACATTATTCACGTGCGACTCGAGGAGTTTATACCGGCACCACGCTTTCGATGTTACTACCTAATCTATGTAGGCCTGCTTGAGGTTTCTCCGTGCCATCATAATCTCTTCCTATTCTGACATCAATACTGGGGCCCGGGAGAAGACTTGGGCTGCGTGTCCTCGCCATCCAACAAACCATAATACCACGTGAGATCACGCCCGTCAAACTCGCGTGCGTCAAAGCCATTGCCCAAGAAGTTGAATCTGTTCTGTGAGGCATACTCGATATCAAAGTCCTCGAAGCGCGGCTTCTGCAGCATCATAAGGTAGTGCACACGCGAGCCCGGCCAGCAGAGTGGTTTCTTGTGTGCTTGTCCATTCTTAAACCACGAGCTGCACGGCCCTGACCATGCTGTGCGCTTCAGGTACAGATCTGCGTGCCGCGTGAAGTCCTCGGCGACCCTGCGGTTGACGCGGAAGCTCTTTACGTCTTCCACCTGCGCCTTCTCGAGCACCTGGATGATGTAGTTCGTATACGCCTCAACCATGGGCACCACGGAGCCGTGGCCAAGTGGCCCGTAGGTACCGATGAAGACAAAGTAGTTAGGCACTTCCGGAACTGAAAGTCCGAGATATCCTGCTGTGTCGCCGTCGAATCGGTCCTGGAGGTTCCAGTCGTCGACGATAACGGGCATCGAGGGCCTGAAGCTAGTGTCGAAGCCGGTGGCGCAGATGACGACGTCCACCCTGTGCTCGCTGCCCTTACCGTCAACAAACCCTTGAGATGTTATCTCCTGGATCTCCCCTGTCAGGACCGTCGTCTTGTCGCGACAGAGCGCCTCGAGGAACCCGTTGCCTGGGGTTGGCCGTCGGCACCCGATGCCGAAGTCGGTTGGAATGATCTTGTCTATGAGTTCTGGCTTTGCTGCGAGTTTGGACCGCATCTCCTGTGTCGAGTACGCTCGGGAGTCGGTTGCTTCCTTGGAGCCGTTGATCAAGAACTTGAAGCGAGTGTTGAGTTCCGACTCGATAGCCTTGCAGTAAGAAAGATAGAACTTGGGATCGGATCGGAACTTTTCCTTGGTTTCATCAGAGTAGTGAAAGTTCTGGCCCTGCGGTCCAGCATAAGTCGGGCGCAAACCCTGCAGTAACCCAGACAGGCGAGCGAGCAACGACGTAGAGCTGATCGACCTCGTCGATGATGTTTGGGGTGACCTGGATGCCAGAGCTACCGATGCCGATTTGAAGAACTCTCTTGCCCTCGAGGTTAATGGACTTGTCCCAACGTGCCGTGTGAAGGACTGGTCCATTGAATGAATGCAACCCCTTAATGTTGGGCCATTTCCAGTTGTTGAGCACGCCACCGCCATGGATGAAGAAATCCGCATAGTCATTGAAGGTGTCGTCCGGGTTGTCGTTGCGCATGACCATTATCTTCCACTTGGCTCGTGTCGAGAACCACTCGGCGCGGATAATCTTGTGCTTGAAGTGGCAATATTTGATCACATCGCTCTGAGTTGCAACATCTTTGAAGTACTGATGGATCTCTGGAGAAGCCGAATAGTACTGTGACCAGTCGGGCTTTCTCGCCCAGCTGTACTGGTAGCAGACGCTCGGGATGTCACACGCGCAGCCTGGATATCTGTTTTCCAGCCAAGTGCCGCCGATATCATCGTTTTTCTCTATTACTTGAAGCATCAGTGTTGCTCTTGATGCGTCCATGGGGAGATGGGGGTTTTTATTTACCGTATATGGTCAGTGTCACATCTTGCATTCTCTGCTCCAGCTGTCGTGCAAAGTCAATGCCGCTGCATCCCATGCCCATGAAGATGACTTTCAGTTTTCGCCTTGCGCCCATGGGCGACTCCCGAATTTGGTATGTAGGCTCGCCATCTTCAGTGGCACTCCCGTTCATGTGAGGTTCTATAGATGGCATTTTGACAGATTTGTATGTCTATCCGACTTGTTGCGAAGGGTCTTGTTCTCGAAAATCCCAAGCTGCCGGTAGCATCATGAGAAAAGGTACTAATAAGGAGACAATATATTAATTGCGAGTGGACCTTTCGGTACAGCTTGTGGTGCGGTATTGCAAGGTAAGGCCAGGCACGGCAAAGCAAAGCATGGCGCGATGCGAGTGGCTCGGTGCCGAGCCCAACACCGAGGTACTCGTTTTGGGTTACGATCCCTTCGTCGCCGAGACCAGGCGGAAGGACCGGGGGGACGGGGGACGGGGGACGGGGGGAAATGGTTTGGGGGGAGAGAGTGTATTGTAAGCATAATGGCACGATTAGGGAGAAAGAATAGGAATATGTGGCTTTCATACCTGGAGTGTAAAGACGCCCACGCCATTGCCAGGCTTGTTTGACTGCATCATTTCTTCCCACACTAACTTTGCTCCTTTGCCTGTCAACACAACCTCATGGCGTCTCTTATTGCTCTGCTGCTGAGACACCCACTGCAGACGCTCCAGTTTAGCTATACCTTTACGATTCTTCTTCTACTCGCGTTGCTGCGGCGCCTCCTGCTCCCACACTTCCCATCATACCAGTCCGTTTGGATCCAGATTCACCGGGCATTTCTGTCAGCTACCTCGACTGCTTTCCCAGACCTCGCCCGTAGGCTTCCAGTCGGAGATCTGGGGCCAGCTCGGGCGAGGAAAATCCAACACACGTGCGCTACATACCTCATCCCCGGCAACCGGGAGTTGTCTCAGTTTACAACGACTCAGACACAACATCAGAAGAAACGATGCGTTGCCCTATACGCACACGGCGGGGGATACGCTCGTGGAGAGGCGAAGATGTACGTCGACTATATGGAACGATGGGTCATGATCGCGGGGGAGGTTGGGCTGGACCTTGTTTTCCTGAGCGTCGAGTATCGTGAGTGTCGGTCCTTGAAGTATATGGGGGTTCTATCCAAACGCTGATCGGCTCGCCCAGCACTGTCGACCGAAAGTTCACATCCGGCACAGCTCAACGCATTCATCTCCACATACCAGAAGCTACTCAATGATGGTATACCGCCAGAGTCTGTCGTTTTCATGGGCGACTCAGCAGGAGGCATGTTACCACAGCACCAAGAGACTAACCAACGTCGTTGCTGATCAATGATTTTAATCTAGGGGGCTTGTCTGTCCTCTCGGCCATTGAGCTGCAGCGGCTCGGAGTTCCACAACCAGCCGCTGCCGTGTTGATCTCGCCTTGGATCGATATAGCACTGTCAGCCTTTGAAGGCGGAAATGCGGCCGTGGAGAGCGATTACTTCGTCATGGCTAACGAGGCTGTGCCCAGGCTGGCCAGATTGTTCGCCGGTAGCTATGAGTTGGACTCTCCAGAAGTGAGCCCGCTCTTGCGCGAGCCGGAAGAACTACACGGTCTGTGTCCCCAACTGATCCTTGCGGGAGCCGCGGAATTTGCGCTCTCCGATTCCAAGTCCTGGGCGCGCATGTGCGCGGAAGCTGGGGTGCCTCACAAGCTGCACGTCGAGTGGGCACAGCTGCACATATACGCCATGGGTTCGAGATTTATTGATCCACATGTTCGCAGGCGTACGGACTTGCAGATTCTTCATTGGATAGAAAGTCATGTTCGTTGAGTTCGTTGACCCTTCCACTTCCATCACTATAATTTAGAGTCGTTGTAGAGCCGGAATGGTGGTTTCCAAAGTAATTTCAACCTGCTTCTGCTCTATTCCCCAAGGCCGGCGCAACACTATGCAAACTTTGATCCAAAACCAGGTAAATCTCGCATTCTAGCTATAGTTTGGTTTTGGTACTTATTTCTCGCTTTGCTAGCAGCCGCCGCATGACCTTACCGCTTGCTGTCCTGGGGATAGCATCAACAAACTCCACACCCGCCGTTAGCCATTTGTGTCTCGATAGGCGCCTCTGTATGTATTCCTGTATGCCAAGCTCCGTGATATGGCGGCCCGAATTTTCGACGACGACAAATGCTTTGGGGTACTCGCCATCGCGCCTGCAAAACGACCTTTAAGTAACTCTTCGGGAGGTTTGGATGATATAACGAGAGACAGAGAGTGCAAGACCAGATTAGAGAGGAGGGAGACGGTTCATACCTCTTTTCTCCAATAACAGCAGCATCCGAAATGCCTGGATAAGTCAAAAGCGTCTGCTCAATTTCCGCTGGGGGCAACCTGTAGCCCTTTGACCTTAATGAGTTCCTGTGGAATGTCAGTTTAAAAGCCGTCGCCATTCTTTCACAAGTAATCACTGACCTTCATACGGTCAACGATGTAAAAATATCCCCGTCTATCGACGTAGCCAATATCTCCTGTCCGGAACCACCTGTCTCTTCCTTCAATGACGATGGAGGAAGCCGTCTCCCGGGTACGTTTGTAGTATCCTTTCATAATATTCGGTCCCGAGATCCATATCTCGCCAACCGTATAGGGAATTTCCTTGTCGTTTTCGACTCCATACTCAGGCACAGGGGCTATTTTGGCGCGCATGTTAGGATTCAGCCAGCCAATGGACCTTCCATCATCCTCGTCATCCTGCGCGAAGCCCGTTGCCGAGCATGTGGTTTCCGTTAGGCCCCAGCCCTGCTTGACTTGGACTCCGGGCCGCAGATAGGTTTCCTGAACAAGCTTCCCAATCCCTGGATTCAAAGGAGCGGAGCCTGTGACGACAGACTCGACCGCTTTGAGATTGAAGGAAGATGCTAGCGGATGCTTGGCCAGAGACACCATGAGGGTGGGAACGCCGGTCAGGAAGGTAATTCGGTAAATATCCAAATACAAGAGATATTTGTGGAGGTTGTACTTGGGCATGATGAAGACCTTGCATCCACTTACTGCGGCCGTAGTGCAATAGTATGCTTGACCCTAGGAGACAGTTAGACATTGTTCGACAGGGCAGGAAACCATGTGCTCTTGTTTCCCCAGCATGAGCATGGACCTACATAGGCATGAAACATGGGCAGTGGTGCCAGCCACCGTTCGCCGGAGGCATCAATCCGCTGCTTTCTTGCTCGGCCTGATTCTGTGTTCGCAACTATGTTACGCTTGAAAGCTACCTGTACCGAGTTGGAGACCATGTTGTAATGCGAAATCTCCACTCCCTTGGGCACTCCTGTTGTGCTATTGTGACTGCGATTAGATGACTGATTACCCTTTGTCAAACCATTCGGGAGAAGGGACAGCTCACCCACTCGAGTAGTTGATCACCGCCGTCGCGGATTCTGCCTGCTCTTTGGTGATGAACTTCCTCCAGGTCCACTTAGCAACGTCAGCACCAGGTGCCCACAGGTCGGTCCATCGTCTTGCTGCGTAGGTGCGGGTGCACCCCAGGCGGGAGAACACAAACACCCTCGAACGAGGCAACCCAACATTGTCTGCTGCTTGAAAAGCGGTCTTCAAACATGCAGGATCAGCTAGTAGAAGGCGAGAATCCGAATCGCCGAGCTGGTAACTTAATTCTTGACGGTTCGTTATTGGCCAAGCTCTTGTCTCATTAACACTGGGGCAATTATATTTACCTGTTACTGAGCTAGTTGGCGAGCAACCTGTGAAGACACCGCCAGATGCTAGCACGCCCCAGAGTAGGATCGGGAAGTAGAGCGAGTTGCCGGAGCAAAGCATGACCTTGTCGTTGACTGCAATGCCGAAGTCTTGCAGCCCCTTTGCCCATCTCTTGACCCATGTCTCTGCCTGGTCCAGGCTGAAGTTCTCCGCTGGGTTGTCAGCATCAAAATATTGAGGCTGAACACGGGTCTGGGCTGAGCTGGAGAAGACGAATGTGGGTACGTCTGTTACTGGAATGTCCACCTGATACGGCGACTCGTAAATTTGCGTCATGGCGATGCTCCCAACCTGATGATATAACGAACAAACAACAATCGGTCCTACTGTTATTATTTAAGCACCTCGGAGTGGCGGTCTGCTTAAAGTAGACGGGCCGCCATCGGGGCATGGGCGCAACTCGGCGCAAACCTCCCTCAGGTCGCACCCGAACTCGGAGTTTTTCCGATTAACCATATACGGTGCCTAACTCGGGAGGCCTTGCTCTTTCACATGCGGCAATGCCTCCGAGGTAGAGAGTGCGGGGACATGTTAATGGGAATGTGGAGCAGACTGTCCTCGGCGCCGCCATATGCGATCTTGTGATTGGGTGAGAGCGTCAATCCTTGCTCTGTCACATTCGACAGCGCTCGAGGCTTCTCGACTTTCAGGTTAAAGACAAGACGGCGCCTCAGCCCTGATGAGTATGAGCACAAATTTATTCCGGGCGCAACTTCCGACTTTAACTATACGCAAAAATGGCACCATCGACACCACGAAGGCCAATGTTGGTTGGAAACGTGTCAGGATCAACAGGGGACAGACTCGATGGTGCGTGTAATGTCTCCTCAGTCCCGGTGCCTGATTTACAATCAGAGAGAGCACACGCAGCTTACATGCTACTCCAGGATTAACGTCGATGCTGCAAGGCCCTACAAAGGTAGACGTAATCGTAGGGGACTGGATGTCTGAGGTGTGTTAAGGAATCCTCGTCTTTGACTCGCCAGCACATTTTGGTTATTTTTGTAGACACTTTTTCTTACTTACCTGTTAGGCAAATTTGGCATCAAGGTCTCTCCAGCTTCACGGAGGCAAGGGCGACGGCTACGAACCGGGATTTTTGCATTCCCTTCGGATGGCTCTTGATGAGTTTCTCAACTATCCCAACCCTCACCTAAAGGTCGCTGTCAACGCCGGCGGTCTAAACCCGAAAGCACTGGCGGAGAAAGTACAGTCGTTGTTGTTATCTAAAGGGTCCAGAAAACGCGTAGCTTTTGTCATCGGAGACAACCTTCTCCCCGAACTTGACTCCTTGGAGATTGAGCCTCTGACTCGGTCGACGGGAGATTTTGCAACTTGGAGGAAGAAATACCCCGACATCATCCAGGCTAACGCGTACACTGGGTGTTGGGGCATCGCTCTAGCCCTGAAGCAAGGCGCCGATATTGTCATCTGTGGCAGATGTACAGATGCCAGCACAGTGAGAGCCTCCCTCCCGCAGCAACGACTCTGTATAATGGACTGATGATTCTTTCACAGGTCATGGGAGTCGCAGCTTGGTGGTATGACTGGGGAGTCAACGATCTCGATCAGCTAGCGGGTGCCCTGGCGGCAGGCCACTTGATCGAGTGCGGATGCTATGCTGTACGTGGAGCTTCGTAACTGCACTGCACCCATTACCTAACCACCCTTGACGCAGACCGGAGGGAACTACGCCGGCTTCATGAACATCCAACCCAACTACTACGATCTCTCATTTCCCATCGCAGAGATCATGGAAGATGGGACCGCGATCATCCAGAAGCAACCCGGGCAGAATGGAGTGTAAGCTTGCAACAATGTGCAAATAATCTTGCACACAAGCTCTCTATGCAGGCTATAAGTGGCTAATGCTATAACTAGAGTCAATGTTGACACCCTACGAGGGCAGTTGCTATATGAGATTCAGGGCTTATACTACTACAACCCAGATGTTATTGCAGACCTAACCTACGTGACAATTCAACAAGCCGCAAGCGACCAGGTGCGTCTTTCAGGTGTGCGGGGTGAGAATATATGCCCACGGCATTCGCAGGTACAAACTAAACTAAGACGCATACTAGGAATCGCTCCTCCCGAGACTCTGAAAATTGCTATCATGGCAGTAGGGGTTATCAAGCTGAGTTTTCGGTTTATGTCACCGGGCTCCATGCTAAAGAGAAGGCGCTGAGTTTCGAGAAAATGGCTCGCAGAATCGTCGACGTCTCCAAGTTGGACGTGCTCGATTTCCAACTCTACGGAACTCCAACGGAAGATCCAAAGAACCAGCTCGAGGCAACACTTCAGCTCCGAGTTCTTGCCCAGTCGCGCGATCCAACACGTCTGACCCCCGGGAGGTTCCTGGGGCCAATGATGAGCAACCAGCTCCAGGGCTACCCAGGACTGACAGCAAACCTCGACTACAGAACTGCCGAGCCCAAGCTCATCTGCACGTACTTTCCAGGCCTGTTCGACCGTAGAAATGTTCACCAGGTCATCCACTTTGTCGAGGATCCCAGTCGAACCATCGCAGTCCCGGACACTGCCACCTTTACGCCCCGCAGGCTACTACCGAAGCAGCGAAGTTACGAAACTGCCAACGCTGTACCTCTGGCTGACTTTAGGCCGACCAAGCACGTCCCGCTGGGGTCGGTGGTGTTTGCACGCAGTGGCGATAAGGGGTCTAACGTGAATGTTGGGTTTTTCTTCCCCGCAGGGAAGGGAATGAAATTGAAGTACGACTGGCTTCGGAGTTTTCTCACCATCGAAACCTTGCGCTGTGAGTTTTTTCTCTTTACCCCCCCTATTATTTCTCCTGGAATTATCCTTGTTTGCTTTTTTATTCTAGCTGAACTTGAACCCCCTACCGCTCTTGATAATCGTAAGATGCTAACGGCATTTGTTCCAGCGCTTTTGGCCGAAGAAGCCGAGCCTGACATCTTTATCGAGCGGTGCGAGTTCCCCAATATTCAGGCTGTCAATTTTATAGTGCATGGTCTGCTAGGAGCAGTGTGTGAGCAGCTCGGTGAAAATGGATTCACTGGGAAAGGTGCGTGTCACAACTATGGAACTAAATAAGCAACTGGTCGCTAACCTCATCGTCGCGAAGAATCTGGCGGAATATCTCAAGGCCCGTCACGTGGATGTGCCAGCGACGTTCTTAACCGAAAGTTCACACATGTGATGGCAATAAGAAAAGTGGCTGATTATCAGGATATCGGATTTCGTGGTTTTTCTCAACGTCACAGGGCTCTGTAGGTCAATAAATGAATATAGATATATTCTGCGAACCGTAGGGACAACGATATCACCCCAGTAACTGTTCTCCGAACACTGTTTGGACCTCATTTAGCTGTAAGCCCTGAATGTTCACTACCCAGCGGGCCGGAATCTTCTCCGATCCCACCTACTCGCATCAACCTCGGTATTGCAGCATTGACCTCGGGAGAGAGGGATTCGGTATACATATGCACTGTTCTGCCATGTTGTGTTCATAATTTGGTTTTTACGTTACTCTGCGTTGACCCTCTTTTCAACCCTTTTGTTTCCCCCGAAGATGACTCAAACCCCTCCTTTGTCTGGCATACGAGTTCTGGAGTTCGCGGGGCTGGCTCCAGGTGAGACCAACCACCCTGCAGTGATATCTTGTACCATGGATATACTTAACTTTACCCGTAGGCCCATTTGCCGGTATGCTATGTGCCGACTGGGGTGCCTCGGTGCTGAGAGTCGATCGGCCTACGCCTCCTGGCATCCTCGGTTCGAAGGATCTGCTGGCCCGGCGAAAGAGCTCGGTTCAAGTCAACCTAAAGAGTCCTGAAGGCATTGCGGTTATCAAAGATCTTGTTCAAAAAGTGGATGTTGTCATTGACCCGTTCCGGCCAGGGGTTCTAGAGAGGCATGGACTTGGTCCGAAGGAGCTGCTTGCACATAATTCGAGGTTGATCATTGCGCGAATGACAGGGTTCCGGAGGGATGGAAAGTATCGGAGCATGGCTGGGCATGATATTAACTACATTGCCGTGTCAGGAGTTCTATCGATGTTGGGTGCCCATAACGCAACACCATCGCCGCCAATGAACCTGCTTGGAGATTTTGCCGGCGGCGGTCTGGTTTGCTTCTTGGGCATCGTCCTCGCCTTGTTTGACCGGACTAGAACCGGCCATGGCCAGGTTGTTGAAGCCAACATGGTAGACGGTAGCGCTTTCATCGCCACCTCACCGAGACTGAACATGAAAACTCCACTCTGGGGCTGTCCACGCGGTACAAATCTTCTGGATGGCGGGTGTCCGTACTACGCCACTTACGAGACCAAAAATGGCGGCTATATGGCCGTGTAAGATGCCATGCACAAATCCAAAGCGCAGAGTGCTAACCAGACACAGGGGCTCGCTGGAAGCTCAGTTTTTTTGCGATTCTTGAGGAGAAGCTCTCTCCTTACGGGCTCCAGATCAATGGGGCTAGAGATGATCGCGCAGTGTGGCCACAAATCCGGGCGCAGCTCACGCGTATCTTCAAGTCAAAGACCAGAGCCGAGTGGGAATTGGTATTTGATGACACAGACGCATGCGTCACACCCGTTCTCACTCAACAGGAGCTAGAGGCCTCGGGTTACGAACAGAGGCCCATCGTTGTGCTCAGTCAATCTCCTTCACTCCCTATCAACTCTAAGCCAGGTACTCTCGATTCCAGAGGCGAGAGAGAAGCAGGGATGGTAGAAGGATGGGAATCGCAGCCATTGAAGCCGGGCAAGGGCGGGGATGAAATCATGATGGAATGGATGGGTTGGAAGCGCGACCAGGATTATCATCACACATACCATGGTGTTGTGAAAGGCCCTGGAGTTTTGAATAAACTTTGAAAGCTCGGGCGAAGATAGACATCCATTTCATTGAGCATTGTCACCAGTCATACGTGTAACTAGCGGCAGTTCTGATAATAAAAACCGACAAGCGTTTGGCAATTACTTTGAGGATTCTCGTCAATCCCCAGTACCTAACTGTGCTTTCCTGCTTGCTCTGGTGTTTCTTGCTTTACTAACCAAGGCCATACGGTCGTGGAGAGGTCTTCCAAGTTGCCGGCTATCAGCCTCGGTAAACCGATGCGGCGCCGATTCGAACGCACATCTCTGCCGAACTTCGCGGCGCCGAGCACTGTCCTTGCTTACTTAAGAATCACTGGGGCGTGGTGGGCCAGTATGGATTAGTTTCAGGTGAGAAAAACAACCATCGTGCACAAGTCTCGCTTGTCGTATCAACAAACACTCGGGATACTCGAGGTACTACTTTTCTCTAACTTTACCGTATCCTTGCTTTTCAGCATGGAATCTATCCAACATGCCCAGCCCTCTTACTCAGTCCCTGGCGAGAGTCGAGCAATACTGCTAAAGCAACTTCTCAGACACCCTCAGCACGACACGTTGCCTGAAGAGGCAAAAGACTTGGCAGAATGTATTAAATTCACAGGGTCGGCGAGTCCCTCCCTCCCGATAAAGTGGAGGTTTGCGGAGAGCGTTGCGTCACTGAAGGGGTTTGAAGCAGTGCTCCTCAACGTCTTGATCAAGCGCAGATACGGACAGGGGCCATTTCCGGTCACCATCAACACCGATCATGCACAGTTGTTCTTCATGTCTGCTCTATTGGTGGAAGTCAACCCAGACCCCTCAGCACCCATCCAGCCCACACCGATTCGAGAACTGACGGAGAAGTATGCGATATACTTCCCGAACAGAGACTTGCATGAGATGGCCTCAACGCCCTACCGTAAAGCAGTGACCAATATCTACAAGACGAAAGACAACCGGTTTTTTCATCTTCACGGCAGCCTCAACCCGGATCCAAGCCTGGAGGCTATCGGATTTAAGTGGAATGAACCAGAGATAACGAACGAGGAATCGTCCTGGGCGCGCTTCGGAAACCGTATTGCTGAAGAAGACGCAGACACCTGGGACCATCTACTCGGAGACAAATACAAACAGGCTGCCACAATCTGTCTGAGCACAGAAGAGTACGCAAACAGCCCGCAAGGCAAAGCAAATGCCACCGTAGGCCTGTACAAGGTATACCGACAGGAATCGGCCCATAAAGCCTGCTGGTGGAGGTCTACAGCGGATTCCTCGATTCGACGACCCCTGGCGGGACTCAAAATCGTCGATCTAAGCCGCGTCATTGCGGGCCCTGCCATCTCTCGCGGTCTGGCGGAGCTCGGAGCCAGTGTGATGAGGGTAACTGCACCGCATTTGCCCGACTTTTCAGGTCTACACCCAGATTTAAACTGGGGCAAGTGGAATTGCTTCCTCGATCTGCAGCGACACGAAGACAAAGAAAAGTTACGCAAGCTTATCACGGAGGCTGATGTTGTCGTGAACGGGTACAGACCGGATGCCTTGGACAAGTACGGGTTTGGCGCAGACAATGTCTTTGAGATGACGAAGAGCCGCGAGAGAGGAATTATTTACGTCCGGGAGAACTGTTTTGGCTGGAATGGACCGTTATCGCACCGTAGCGGATGGCAGCCCATTAGCGATGCGCATAGTGGCGTATCTATGGGATTCGGGAGAGCGATGGGCAATAATGAGCCAGTCACTCCGGTCTTTCCTAATTCCGACTACTGCACTGGTGAGCATCTCTTGTCCCCTCGATGGTTTCTCTTTTCTTTTTCTTTTTCTCCCTCCCCTTCTTCTGGCTCCCTGTTCCGCTAACGACGAGGCAGGCATAGCTGGAACATGCGCTGTCCTCGAAACCCTTGTGAGACAGGCCGAGAAGGGTGGCTCATATCTGATTGATACCTCGCTCAATTACTACAATCAATGGCTTGTGCAATCCGTGGGCGAATATCCGGCGGATGTCTGGGAAGCAGTCTGGAAGAAGACGGGTCAGGAAGTATTTCGGCACTACCAAAGCATGAACTACTCAATCCCTCGGATGATTGCGAAAATGAAAGAAGACCAGACATTGTTGCGGCCGGAGTTCTTTGAGCAGCGAGCCTCCGGGGCGCTCAATGGGTTGGTGTTTCGAACTCCGAAACCAGTATTGCAGTTTCCTCCCGACAGTGTACAGCTGGGTTACAATATCGGGACAAGGGGAAACGGTATTGACGAGCCCTTTTGGCCCATCGACTTGTCAACCGAAATCGTTAGATAAAGACGAAACAGACAGCCTAGAGCCTGCAAATATAGTTTTGAATATACACAACTGTGACACGCCACCCCAACCCAACATCCTCCATGTCAGTTGATACGCTTACCTGAGGAACTCCACGCAGCCTTGTCACTGCTGTTCTGCACGGGGCGGTCGGTGATTCCGCTGGCATCCTCTGTGACTGTCTTGGAAGGCATGCTTGATAGGGGCCCTATGTTTAAATATGGATAGTATGGTATGTAATCTAGTGAAAAGGGAGTGTGTCTTGAGTACTACGCAATTACATACGTTCGTGAGCCTCCCCGAACGTAACGCTGGCCTTGTTATGCTCTGCCACAGAAAGTAGGTTTCCAGTTGACCTATCCCGCATCTGACCCCGGATAGTTGCCAGTCTAACGCCCATCTGCAGCACCTCGCACTCAACCACGATGTCCATATCCGGTGTTGCCGGTCTCATGAATGTGACCGACAGATTTCTAGACACCCCTCCAAACTGCCAAAAGCCTTTCTTGGCCAGAGGCGCGGTGCACATGGTTGTGCACATGTCATATATCAACGCCACCGCGCCGCCATGGATGCTCTGAAGCCGATTCGTCAGGTTTGGCCCTCCCTTGAGTGAAAAAACTGCTGCGGTCTTCTCCTGAGTACTTGTTGCCGATACCAACCGTATATGGTCCCGCATTAGCACGTCGTCGAAGCCCTTGATGCAAGTTGTATTAGGAGTCGTGCCTTGACTGCGTAAACTGGTCGAGATCTTACCATGTTGCCATCCGCCGATACAGGGCACTGATATGCGCCAATGTATGCTTGAATCCGCTCTGCTGGATCCGAAATGTCCACATCAAAGGCTACTCCTGGCAGGGAAAGCAGCTCCGGGGGATATCGCCCTGATGCTGAAGGCGAGCCTGAGATCATGGCGGGCAAGAAGTGGAAGGCTAACAGCCTCGGAAAGAGCTGCACCGACCCCGGGACCTATCGGAGGGGGATAGATATGCTGCAATTGATGAGCCAGAATTCCAAATCTTTTTCATCCGAGCTGTTCGTGTGCAGCAGCCATGACTACAATCTATTTCTGTTGCATCGGCGCCGAGGTCTTAGCGTCCATCGGCGTCGGCCTCAGCACGCGGAGAGAATGTAATTACCCCGGCAATTAGACTACATTGCTAGAGATGGAGAGATACCCCGCTTTCGACGCTTATATACCCTCGGCAAGAAATTGGGAATCCGTAAACTGTCAGCGACCCCTGAACGGCGGGAGGCCAAGCTCGACGAATGTGACATTCACCGGAACTTTGGGTCGTAAACCAATCATGGGTAGCTTACGCCACGGCTAAAGCGGCAGGGGCCTCACTTCATACCGGGGAGGCGGCATTGTTCTTCGACGAGCTCCCAGTTTCTAATTCTTTAGCATGCCGAAATCGGTTAAAACCTCACGTTTATCACCCTCGACCTCTTCATGGGACAAGGCCTCGACAGCCACTAGCATCATTATACGCTCTTTCTTCGCACGACAAACTATCAGGCAACCATGGGCGACGCTAGCATCTCACAGATTCCTCTCGCGGAACCATCTTGGCTCCGTGGCCTCCCATCCCCCTACTACAACGAGTCACATGTCAGATTCCAGCGTGCGTGCCGTGCTTTTATGGACAAGAATCTACACGCACATGCACTAGAGTGGGAGAGAAATGGCGAAGTGCCTGCCGACCTATTCTCCACCTTTGCCAAGTTTAATTTCATACTCCCTGCTTTGCCTGCTCCTCTACCAGTCGATTGGCTGAGACGACTGGGCATCATTAAGATGCCTGGAGGGGTCCCGGTAGAGGAATGGGACGCACTCCACTGTATGATTTACTCTGACGAGTGTGCGTAGTCGCTTACCGGACATCATGATGTGACATAAATGCTTACCAGAATGTTAGATGAACCGGTCAGGATTGGCAGGGCCTGGAGGTGCCATAACAGCCGGCATGGCTTATGGCGTGCCCCCTCTGCTGCACTACGGGAACCAGCAACTGCAGGAGAGACTGCTTCCAGATCTTCTGCTCGGGGAAAAAACGCACGTGCATCGCAGTTACAGAACCAGAGTGAGCGACCTGCTTTCCTAGTCGATTCTACATCCAACCCCGCTGGAGGGGATGTCCGAGAACTAATCTGGCCGCCTAGTGCGGGTTCTGACGTTGCCAATATAACCACAACCGCCAAGCTGAGCGATTGCGGCAAATTTTGGATCGTAGACGGAGCCAAGAAATGGATCACCAACGGTACAATGGCAGATTTTGCCACCACGGCCGTGAGAACCGGCGCAGAAGGTTCGGGCGCGAAGGGAATATCTCTTCTAGTGGTGCCCTTGAAAGATTACCCCGGCGTTTCGCGCCGGCGATTGAAAGTCGGCGGCGGGATCGCTGCAGGGACATCGTATATTGAATTCGACGACGTGAAGGTGCCCGTTTCAAACCTCATTGGCCGCGAGGGAGAAGGTATGCGGTACATCATGCAAAACTTCAACCACGAGCGCATGTTCTTCTGTGTCGGGATAACAAGGCAGGCCAGAGTGGCCCTCGGCTCTGCCTTTGAATACTGTCTTAAGAGAGAGGCTTTTGGCAAGGTATGGTGTTTAGCTTTTCGCAGGGTATTTTCTAAACTAACTATAAACTTCTCACCAGACTTTAATTGATCAGCCTGTAGTCCGCCACAGGCTCGCCAAATGTGCTGCTATCCTGGAATCTCAGACCACCTGGTTGGAGTTGATCGTATACCAGCTGGCGAAGATGAGCAAAGCCGATGCGGACGCCCAATTGGGGGGGTTGATTGCTCTTTGCAAGGCCAACGCAGGAATGGTGCTGGATGAGTGCGCCCGCTGCGCTGTGTTGCTGTTTGGCGGCAAGGGTTACACACAGTCAGGACAGGGAGAAGTGATTGAAAGTAAGTCACCCGCGCCAGGTGCTTTGCTCGGCATAGGCTGCACGATTACAGAATGACATTAAGTATAGCTAACGCAATACTATAGAGATCTATCGTGAGGTGCCTGGGGCAAGGATTCCGGGGGGGAGTGAGGATGTGTTGTTAGACTTAGCTATGCGACAGCTGATTGCAAATTTCCGAAGGAATTCCAAGACGCTGAAGAATGAGAAGAAGAGTAAGGTAAATTTATAAAACATCATTTATCAATTCTAAAATTCTAGGTCTGTCGCTTGCTAATGAAAAAATTTAATTTTTACTGTAAACTAAAAGGACTATATAAAGTAAAAGGTACTAAAAGCTCTCTATAACTAATAGAAATCTGTTAGCTAGGAGGTACTTTAACAAGCTATTTTATATATAAGCTGAATATAGCTTGTGACAGCCGTGCTTGACCTATACATGAGGTATAGGGTAGGTGTAAATTATTGTTAAAGTGCGGTCTGGGAGACAAGCTGGCCCCACAGCTAGAGTATGGGAATCTGCTAATTGCATATATAGAGGGATATTCCGTAAGTTTCCTCAATAGAACCACCGATTCTTATAGACTCTGAAAGTCTAGACGTGTTTGTGGATTTGAAGAACTTGGGAGTTTGGTTGTTCATCGCGAGGGTACAACTATTCCCACACCGAGGGCCGACAGTATAAAGAAGAAGCCAAAACGCCAATATCTAGACGGGGAAACTGTTATCCACGTCATCTCACGTATCTCGAACTTGCATACTTACACTGTCTCTAATGCGGTCTTGATTGTAACACGTGGGAATATGGCCTCTCGGGCAACTATGGCCACGTAATTACTCGGGACCGCCGATGGAAACGCTTAGGAGGGAGAGCAATCAGGAGGGCATGTAACTTTCCAAGCGCCCGACTGGTAATGTGTTTGCCGTAGGCTCTAGGGTTGCTCCAATAAAGAAATCCGTAAGTGTCGCCGCGTGGGTTACCGCCCACCATTGTAACAAATGTGAAGCAGAAGAGCATCAGCAAGAGGATCACTTTGCCCAAGCAGAGCAACAACCCCGCTTTGCCGTACCATTGAACAGCGGCCATGTTGATGATGCCGTAGATGGCAATGCAAGACAAAGAGTCGGCCCAGAGGGGTATGTGGTCTCTCCAAAAAAGTAAGAACCAGAGCAACGGCAGATATCTCGAATGGAACAAGGATGGCTTGGAAGAGAAAGAAGTGCCAACCGCAGGCAAATCCAAGGGGCTTATTGGCCCATTCTCTGGTGAATCGAATGAAGGATGCCGAAACCGGCATGTAGATTGTCATCTCAGCGATACTGTTGTTGATCGAGGCGATAACACAACAATGGAAGATGAAGGCTAGAAGCATGGAACCCCGGCCACCTCCAAGAAGCTTGTAGCCGATGGCCACGAACTGCGCTCTCCTAATGCAACCGCGAACGGCTATCCATTGAAACTGACGATTGCTGAGGGCCCGGTGTGGGGTAATTGAATTGCCGTAATTCAGTTGAGAAGATCAAGCCCTTAGGCGCTTCAGACGTCAGGGCAAGAGGTATTGTAAGGGCTCTTACTTTCCCAGGACCCCGTTTTTCAATTGTCTCTTTGTTTACCTTCGAAGTCGGCATCCCAGAGACTTCCTGCCTTACTGTCTTCTGGAGCTTTTCTTCCCTCTGTAACGCTTTCAGCTCTGCAAGCTGAGCTTTGGAAATCCGGATCTGGCATCGGGTAAGGTCTTCGGCGTGGTCACCTTCCTTATTAGGTTTGTCGTCGTCATCGTCGTCGTCAGGGTCAGATCCCTCCAGTTGGGCAGTCTCATCGCCTTCTTCTTCCAGATACCCAGCTTCCTGCTGGCTTCCGCCCTTACAAATGCCTGGAGTGTTGCTGGCTTCTTTATCTACTACGCCATGGTCTTCGCGTGCATAATTCTATACTTTGGTCATAAGCTTATTGCCCAAACCAAGCTGGTGGCTCTTGAGGACGCAGACCTAGTGTGGGATAAGCCCGTGGTTGATGCATATGAAGCCAGCATTGTTCCACCACAAGGGCTCTGGGAGGATATATGGCAGTCCGTCCTTAGGTTGACACGCAAGATGTGAGAGGTCTGAGGAAACCAAACTACTCGACGTGCGAATCCTAGTAACTCGATTACACACGACAAAACAAAGAGGTGGAGTATCGGCTTTAGCTCCTAGATATGTCCGATCTATCCTTTGTGGGCATAGAGAAGAGAGTTATGACACACTGCATTCTCTAGAACATGGCCTTCACGTATTAGAAAGAACCTTGTGAACGTGGACGGATGAGCACGCGGTAGACCGATGACCTTGATAGCTCAACTGAAGAGGAGTGAATCTTTGCCATTTTAAAATCGAACTGTGCTCAGGTTTTTGCATAACCTACGCTATGCTTTTTTCACGTCAATCTCAAATAAATCAAACCCTCAAAGAAGGCAGAGGTGCTAAACTACTCAGTTCTAGCAAAATCCGCCCCCAAAAAATCAACCGGCGCGGCCGCAGATCTAAGTAGGTAAAGGATGCACCTGACAAGTATCGAAATAATTTACTCCTTGGTAGCTTTAAGTGCCTTGAGCGACTGTGAAACTCCTCACGAATCGTCACGATCTGGCATGATGATGCTGTTGAGAAATAGAACCTGCATTTCGTAAGCTTGATGATCGTTAGCTCGCCATGGGTGGCTCACAAAGGGTAGTAGAATTCTGATGATAACCGTTATCCTCTGCTGGCCTCCTTCCGTTGTAAATATTTCGTCTTCAACCTTCTTTACAACGTGATAGTTGCGCAACTTCAATAGCTGAATGTCCTGATGATCTTTACGGTAGCCCTGATCTCAATCAACTCCTCGTCCGCGACCTGTCTTCACAAGTTTAAATGCTGCCTACCTTTGGTCCCGTCTTCAGAGCCCCTTCTTGATTGACGTCAAACAAACGCCTTCAAGGCACCTTCTACTCCGCCTTTAGCCCTGGGGAGGAAGGTACTCCTAAACGTGCCGGCGTTCAATAGTTGACGCCAAGCTTCAGGCCGCTCTTCGATGCTCTCGCGGACAAGTTGCAGAGTTGGCGGTTCGGGAGCCCAAAGCCCACCGCCGACGTATGACGACCCGGGATCCAAGTGAATATAGTAGCATGCATATGGTCGCCTTCTGCCTGTAAGAGAAAACGCTGCAGAGAACTGTGACTTGAGTAAGGAGAAGCAGAGTCAGAACACGAACAGCCATTCATGTGACGAGTAGTCACCACTAACCTTGTAGGGCCTTTGGTCCTTGCTGAAGCGGATGTCTCGGTAAATGCGGATGATGATGTCTTTGGGCGGCAACTCAGGAATGGTCTGGTCGAAGGTAATAATCCTGGGCATCAATGCCTCCACATATGATTCCCAGTCTTTTGCAGCCCGCTCAAACTCCTTCTCGTGACCTGCTGGCATTTAGCATGTGGATTCAATGAGTTGTTTTGTACTCACTCTTGAACCAAGAGCGTTTATTATTGGCCTTCAGATCTTTCAAATACAGCAACGTGTTCTTGTGGACTTTGCTGGCGTCATACTCGACACGGTCAAGCGGACGTAAGGTCTCGTGAGGAATGACGGTGACCACCCTCCTGTCGACATCGTCGCCGGCTTCATCCGAACCTCCATCTTCATTTTACAGATCGTCTCCATTCTTGCCAACTTCCTCCTCTTCCCCATCCTCGATTTCCCCCTCGTCTTCTTCTTCCTCGGGCCGGTAGTCATCCGTATCATAGGCTCCATCTTGGTCGATTTCATCCGCGGAGCGACTTTGCTCGTCGCTGTGGGAGAGTTCAGGGTTGCTTTCAGATACGTGGACGACACGTCGGGAGCGGTGTGGACGTGAGAGAGACGATGATGCCATATGCTTGTGTCCAGGCATCGTCGTCGTCGTCGTCGTCAAAATCCGAAGTCGTTGCTATAGTCAGGATTGGGCGGCGTTTGGCAAGCAATGTAGTAGCCGTGGTAGGGGAGTTGATCAGAGGAGGGTGCCCAATTTGTCCAGAGTTTGCGTCTGTCCTCAGTCCGTGAGAACAAAGCCTCAGGTCAGTGACGCGAAGCAGACAGGGGCACGCGTCATGGAACCCTGAGTCGACCACGGAAGGCGCGCGGTATCACGAGGACACACTGAACCCGGCGTGGGTTATACCCATCATCGAAAGACATTTACGTAACGATTGCAATCAGCCTCTGCCGTGTTGATTCAGCCAATGGCGGATGAGGTTGAGATTCACATGCTAATGCACCCTTCGCGAAATCGCCTAACTGGGAAAGTAGCTTTCAGCAATGACTAACAGGAATGACTCGAGTAGTGGTAATAGTTGAACTAACTTGGACGGCTAAACGCAGAACAGGGACTGTGAAGACTTGAACGTATCTCTGTAGTGATCCATCACCTCCAAGCCGTACCCCGCGGCAGTGTTGTGCCTCTAACAGTTAGCGCCAATTATAGAGGGTCTCAGGGAGCGTGACTGATGAGGTCTTATTATCAGTCTACTTACTGCTGAGGCCAAATATAGCATAGGATTTGATCTCTCTGATGATATTTAGTAAAACTGAAAGATAAAAAACTAAATACCATCTCAATTTTATAGGTTCTAAGATAAACATTTGAGTCGTGCTATTCATATAACCCCTTATTGCCAGTTGAATAACTATCACGTGAGAATTCGTTATTTCGCTTAGATTTCCTTACCTTCTCCTTTCCACACCAAAATTACTATGACAGCAAGAGGCGCCCTGGAATCATAGGAAAATCCCTCACAGCCTGACCACAATCTCATCTCGTAGGGACGACTGAGTAGCTGGAATGAAGCTATTGCCAGACGGCGTTGGTGTTGCCGAGGGCCTCGAGCTAGCCTGCGTTCCCCTTCCTTGTCTGCTTCCTGTTTTCTTCATGCGTGGTCTTGTACTAGCTTGTGATCGAGTCGAGGACCGCGTTGAAGGTCGCGTTGAGGCCTGTGTCTGTGATGGTGTTGAGGCTCGTGATGGTGATGATTCTAACTCAATCTCGGCTTGTGTGCGGTCCCGGCGGATGCTTGCAGTATGATGTAAAGGGGGAGGAAATCGGGCTGCGGAAGGATTTTCCTGATCATGTGATGCCGCACGTGCGAAAAGTTATTCAACTGGCAATAAGGGGTTATATGAATAGCACGACTCAAACATTTTTACCATTGGCCATTATGGAACCTATGCTAGAATCCGTGAAATGCCGTGGTCCATCAAGTGAGAAGTTGGTTCAGCCTGTAGACATTATCTTCGCCAGATCCTAACCACCCCAGTGTTCTCATTTGCTTCTCTCTAATATTCACTCCTGCGAGTGTATGCTTGGCATATCATCTCGACATTCCTCTTGATCTCTTTCCTATTTGGCCAGCTTACCGCCTTACTTCGTACTCCAATCACCAGGTTCGTGTCAGTCATCTCGGTGATTTTAATCAGACATTACTTCCACTCTCCGGGTTGTACACTTAACCGAGGGCGAATTATGCCTTTCAATTGATGCTTGTTCCATTGGATGGGTACCTGCCCGCTGTAAAGAGGTAGTGCGAGTACTTCGGCGTGGTATAAAGCGGCCCTCGGTCTGCGAAATAAACTAACCTCGGAGATGACAAGAGACATCATTGCTCTTGGTCGACGTTGTTACTATCGGTAGTACATATCCAGTTGAGTGGGCATGACGCCGTGGCTTAATTGAAATGTCTAACTATTTGATTCAAAACGGCACATAAAAGCGGAGGTAATACTGGTCGCTGAAGTCGGCTCAACCTTTTACCCTTGTTTGTTTCCGAAAGTAGAAAGATGAACCGAGGCTCAGGTTCCATGCTATACGTCAAAGACCTTAAGCTAAATACATGTAATTTCTCCTCGACGAAAGGACTGATATATTTGTTGTGCATCACAAGTCACACTCGTCACGCCTCGCGCTCTCACTCTTCAGCATATCGAAGGCGGCCGGTCCGGTCCGGTCTACTACACGTGAGGCATAAGAGCTTATATCCCTGATGTCTGGCATATATCTAATACAAAGCTTTAGTCTTCAGATCAAGGAGGTTCCAAAGCCAACTCCAGGCCCCCATGAAGTCTTAGTACGACTCTCTGCCGCCGCCTTGAACCACCGTGATCTATTTATACGCCGCCGCCTATACCCTAAGATCTCCTTCAAAACCCCACTACTTTCTGATGGATACGGTACCGTGGTTGCAATCGGTTCGGCTGTGACACGGAAGAGTCTTCTAAACACAGCAGTCATCCTTACACCAATGCGGGGCTGGAAATCAGATCCCGTCGGCCCCGAAGATGTTCGGAAGTTCACTGTGATCGGTGGCTCCGAATCAACTGACGCCGGTGCCGCCCAAGACTACATTGTTGTACCCGAGGATGAAGTCGAGGCTGCACCGAAGCATCTAACCCCTGCAGAAGGTGCTGCCCTACCTCTCGCCGGCCTGACAGGATGGCGTGCATTTGTCACCAAGAGCAAAGCTGCCTTTCAGGATGCCAACGTCCTAATCACGGGTATCGGCGGTAGAGTGGCTCTATAGATCCTGCAGTTCGCTGTTGGATTTGGTTGCAACGTCTTTGTTACCTCTGGTGATGAGGCCAAAATCTCACGAGCAAAGGAGATGGGAGCTAAGGGAGGCGTTAACTACCGCAATAAAGACTGGAGCCAAAAGCTCCGAGAGATTCTGCCCGCGAACCGACGTTATCTGGATGCAGTTATTGATGGCGCCGGAGATAATGTTATAGAGAAGACTATCCGACTACTCAAGCCTGGAGGTGTCATCTCACAGTATGGTATGACAGCCTCACCCAAGATGAGCTGGCCTATATCAGCTGTGCTAGCAAATGTGGAGCTGAAAGGGTCGGCAATGGGCTCGCAGAGGGAGTTCCGGGATATGATTGACTTCGTTGATAAGAACAAAATCCGTCCAATTTTCAGTCGAACCGTGAGAGGACTGGATAATCTTGCCCAGATTAGCGAATTGTTCACAGACATAGAAGAGGGAATGCAATTTGGCAAGCTGGTTATTGAAATTGAATTCAACAACGACTCTGCCAAGTTTTGAGAGAGAGTTATCTAGTAAATAAACATGGGGCCAAGAGCTTAACTCTTGGAACGAGTCGACGAAGCGTCAAGTGCCTGGCCTCCCTAATGCAGCCGAGGATGTTTTCATCTCGCACGTCTTGAATTGCCCTCGCTCTTGATGTCTCTGGGTAGCTACTTAATGTACAAGCTCCTCGCTAATGAGAACTGCGCGCCAGCATCTCGTATAGAACGTTACAGAAGATGTGGTCCCTACTTTCCCTTTTAGGCCAGTTCGCGCAGGTTGCATTAGCGCGTGCCCAGCTCTTGGGTTCATCGAAGTTGACAAGGTACGAGGGTGGAAAATGAACCTAGATGGCAGTTGTAAAGTACTCTGACTTGCTAGTAATATACCCAAGCTTTTTCCAGCTGACTCGATCGTTCGGACGGACCATCCGGGTTTGACTCAGAACGCCTGCGGGATCTGGTGGTGGCCAACCCCGAGTTTCCCGGAAATGTTTGTCTGGGATGGCATAGCTCATCTTCTTTCTGGCCGGGGCTCCGGCTTCCCTTCGGATGAAAACATGAAGCTCCTCTCAGGGTTGGGCGACGAGGGTTGGTCGTCCCTGAAGATGTAGGGTCAGTTGCTGTTAACGTTGGGGTGTAGGAATGTTGTTTACAAGGGGCCTCAGGTGGTTTCGAGGTTCCATGTCGATACTGCTAGCCACAAAAGAGGTTCCCCGCGTAATCATAATTCCCATCGCTCCCATGATAAGGGAGGCAGGGGTTGCCGGATTCGTGAAGCTCCAGTCCCCGATGACACCCGGTTATGAAAACCTTGGATCTTAGTTCCACACTAATATCCTGTCCACTTTCCCAATTCGGCATGTTTCCGACGGCGCGCTCGACTTTCCTAGATTGCAAAGGGGGCAATATGTGTCACCGAGATATTACCCCAGAGTCTAACCAATGTGATATGAATGGTGGCCGACCTTATCTCTACTGTTTGGCTTAGGAATCAAGTGCCTCGCAGTTAAGCCTGTTCAGAAAATTCAATAGTTCAAGGACAGCACGGGTGAATGACTACTCTAACGAAAGTGGCTTGAACGCCATATCTATCGAGATATACCTAGCAAGCTCCAGGAAGCCGCAGTACTTCAATGGCATATTTTTGTTATTATCCTCAACAGGGCGACGATGTGCCAAAGTGGACATATGTAATAAGACAACACATAATGCTTCATATCAAAGGAAGGATGGATTGGTTGAAACAGCTTGGTGACGATGAATGATCTTGTCTTTTGGTCTAGGAAGGAAGAAAGCCAGCTATTTATACCTAGGGATCCGACTGATCCAGATGCCCTTGATCCGATGACGCCGTCAATAGCCGATGATCTAGGTTGTTGAGGACAATCTAGGTTATTGAAGCAGCTAGCCGTATCCTAGGGATGCCTGGCAAGCCAGGCATCTACTGAGAAGTTAGCCGTCATATAAGACAACTGCTCAGCTTATCCATAGATAAGACATCTTTGATTCTACACATAACCTGACCCCCATGGTCCACATGACATACGCGTCACTTTGGCTATCAGTAAAGCCGTAATTAACACAAAACAAATTTATTTGTGCGACTAGAAGCGCATAAAAAGACATTGTGCTAATTGATTGGATGAGACGAAGGAAGCTTGGAGAGAGCAGTGCATTTTGATTCACTGGTTGACGTTGATTCTACCTAAAACCCTGTGGGGACTACACTGCTAATTTTCGAGAATATCAGCTTAACTCTCGATCTAACACTATGATACCAATTAGCATCTCGAGTTCTAGCAACGTGATGCATCCACGTGAGCTAACTTATATATCGGCCGCCGTCGACTCTGAGCATCCCTCCGCTACAAAACAAGTATGAGCAGATTGTTGCAATCCACGTGTTCAAGAATACGTACGTTTGGAAGTCATTGAAGTAAGGAGCAGCGAAGTAAAGGCAACCCTCAGCGATATCTTTCGGTGTCACCATGCGCTGGACTGGAGCCTCGATGGCATGCGCCTTGGCCATGTCCTTCGTAAATTCTTCGCCTACAAATTCGGAAACCAGGGCGGTGTTACCCAGAGAAGGCGAGATACTATTGACACGGATTCCGCGGCTAGAATATTCGGCGGCGAGTCCACGGCTTAATAGATCTACAGCTCCCTTGGTAGCACTGTAGTAGAGTAGCCCAGAGGTAGGCTTGGAAGTATGGCATGAAGAAATGTTGATGATGCTGCCGCTGCCCTGCTTGATAAAGTGTGGTATCGTCGTGTTAACAGAATGATAAATACTTTTGACATTGATATTGAAGATACCTTAAATTTGGAAGCATTAGTAGCTCGCTCTTCCTTTAGAATTATACTCTTCTTTTCCTCCTTCCACGCCGTGGATGTTGACTTTTGGTTCATGTTTTGGACTAGGAATGGGGTCTCTTACGATCGTATTCGGCCTCGGAGACACTTAGTGAGTCCTTTCGACGATATGTCCATCCTGTATTGTTGACCAAAATGTCGATTTTGCCAAATTGAGCGATGGCCTGGTCAATTGCATGCTTCCAATCGCCTGCCTTGGTGACATCGGTCTTCACAAAGGTGGCATTGAGCCCAGCCTTCTTAATATCATTTGTCACACTTGAGATCGGGTAAGTGGGAGAAGCTGCCCAGCACGGTTGAGTGTACTTGCCGTTCGCCTCCAGATTGGTTAATGTCTGTCACATGTATCGGGATATCGGATTTCAACGGCTATTGCGGCAGTGAAGCTTTTCCTTCATCATCATAGGCGTCCATCGCCATCTGCCTCGCCAGTGGCCTCGTCAGCGGCCTCGTCAGCGGCCTCGTCAGCGGCCTCGTTAGCGGCCTCGTTAGCGGCCTCGTTAGCGGCTTAGTTTTTCCTTCATTCAGGTCAATAGCTAGATAAAGCCAAAGACCCCGAAGCATCCGGAGCGTCTCGGCTGTCCGGGGTCATCCGAGGTCATCATCGTTTTCTTCGTCTGCAAGACTGACCCAAAGACCCTCATTAGATAGGAAGAATATCAAGAGCTTCTCTTTCTGGTGAGTGGAAGAGGAGCTGGGGGATATTTTCCTATCTAGAACTAGATCTCAATTGATTGGGGACGATGCTGAATGTCCAGGGTAGGATCGAAGTGAGGGGAAATCGCCTGCGAGGTAGTCCGTATTGTCGGGGCGAACAAGGCCCGCATGTGACACATGATTGCCAAATCCGAGTACCCAAGTATGGCAGCTCAGACCGTCAGAGTTGTCTTTTACTATATGAATACGAAATACCCCTGGTAGGGGGGTGGGCATGGCTTATGCACCTGGGACGGGCCGCCCAAAATGTGCGGGTGCCAGGGCTTATCTGACGTGGCTATGCTCTTTACGCCATATCTGGGTACAAGTCGCGATAACGCAATGGAGGACCCTCCGATAGCAGCTTGTGGAGATATTCAAGCTGTGGTCAGCGTAACATTTCCAAGTCCTGGAAACTCTTATCCAGCCACTCAAAGTTGGGCAAAAAGGCACTCGTGATAGTGATTATACTCGGATGGAATCCCGCTTGGGTTTCTCTGACGTGCCTGGCAATGCCTCAAGGTCCCCCAAGTTTAGACAGTCGATCCCCAGGATCGACCTCGTTTAATGGAGTACGGAATCGGCACTGGATGGATGGAATCATCCCGAGACCCACTGAATGAGAGCAGTGCCGATCGCCAGGTGGGGAGGGCAGCCGAAGATGCCGAGAACAGCACCCCCCTACGCGGGGCTCGGCAATCTGAGCGGAGGGCTCGGATATCTTGGGTGGTAGTGTATCAATGCCGGGAAGATCAACGGGGGATCCTACTCTAGCTAATTTTGGCCTAGACCCACGAGACTGCAGTCAGCTTGCTCACTTTGCATTCCTCTCCACTCTTCTCAAAGAGCCTACCTTACCTCTCGATTAGCGATTTGTAATAGGTACCCGGCACGTTAGTTCTTTCTTCCCCGCAGCTGTTAGCAGTTTGCTAGTGGAGGAGAGCCTTTGAGCCGATGCCATGCTGGATAAGCTAACGGAACTTCCCTTTTCATAGGCTCCTGTGCCACAGTAAGCAGGCAGACCGACCCAATCCGTCGAAGGTCTGATCAACGTTCGGATTGCTTGGACGGCTGAGATTATGGGCATGTGATAATGACGTAGAAGCCCCTGAAGACCCATCGGCTGGAGTGCGAGCAAACCCGGTGCTTTGAATCTAGTGGCCAAATTTCCAATAAAACTGCCGGATTCAATGCCACTGACAGGTAGTGTATCGATGTATGTCCATTAGAGCAGCTCTGAAAGTTGGCTGGCGAACATCGTTCTGGCGGAATTGCCGGGACACGACGACTCGCCAGAGCAGGTCAAATTCAGCTCGCAATACGTAGAAGTACATGTAAAACCTTCGTGTATGCACCATGCGGGCGGAAGCCATATGCTAGGGATCGTATGTGGTCGATACGAGGAAAGTAAATTGGAGTGTCATATGCGGGAAGCTAATGGTTTGTGTGTGATGCGACATCGGTACTCGGCATTGGGATCGAGCATCCGCCATTCTAGAATGACTCAACGGTTTTGGCGTCAGCCTCCGACGGCAACACAGTACGGATCTAGTGTGCGACAACGGCTAACGGCTCATATAACACTACTACCTGCTAGGGTAGAAGAAAAAATTACCAACTTATTAGGCGACTCAACCAATTGTGTGTAGTGTTGGGAACATCGCGTATTGTGTTGGGAACATTGTATCAGGATTCTGGTATCTTCTGCAGGCTGGGACTAATTGCAGCAAAAGGATAAATAAGCTATTTTCCCTGCAGATAGATTGCAGGTAATAGCTCTAGTCGGCAGTTAGAATCCCATTAGTATTATTCTTAGTATACAAAGACAACAGGGCTGAAGAGGGCAGAAACCATATCTGACTAATAACTCCTTCACCTGTAAGCCCGCCTGCAGCTCTCTAGCACCACTAACACAACCTCTAGACCTTGTATCAACCCGTAATAGATACAAGGTCATGGGGTTGCAGCAGCTCCACTCACACCAATTACAACAGATATCTCAGGCCCCGAACTCCAGATCGACTACTAGTTACAGTACTAGTCAGTTTTAAATAGAGCTAAGAGGCCAGAACAGCCTGGTGTAGAGTATCTGTTCGGTTGCCTTATACCTGAATTACATATAGCCCAGATTCTAGTGCTATATATAGTGTATCTCTATACAACCCCCTGACCCTAATTGCCAATTCTATTTCTATTTATGCCTGCACTAAGGCTAAAGCTATCTTTACAACTTCAGCCACTATAAAATAGATTAATAAGATAGAATCCAGCTATCTAATAGGCGGCACTATACCTTTACAAGTAGCATTTTCTCGTATTGAGCGTGCTAACTGTTATCCTGCATTGCAGCTCTACCTGAGCTATGCTCAATGCCCTACATCCAGGCCGTCCCACTCAACAACTCCTCCGTCTATCCACCTGCATACTTGGTCCAGATTCAGAGATTACCTCTAAGAGTTCGACTGAGCTCCCAGCTACATACTGTCACACCTTGGCTTGAGATGAGCTCGGGCCCACAACAGGGCACAGAGATAACATCCCCCGAGATAGCCGGCCTTCAAATCTGTGGCGTTGCAAAGATGGAAAGTTTCTGTGGTCGAAAGGCGTATTTTATTTCCATGAAATAAGTTACGTAGGAGATGCGATTCTTGTTTCAACTGGGTGTATGTCGTGTAAAGCTGGTGAAGGGTAATCTCGGCATTCTCATCCACATGGTGCTCGTAGAGGGGCGTCTAGGTCGCAGTCATTATGCAGCCTGGCCACAAGAAGAAATGCGATCACTTCGGATAGATTTACGAAAAAGCATGTGCTTGATGAGGGGTACGATATCGAACTCAACAAGCAAAGGTGAATACGAAAGTTCAGATAACAAGGCTAAAAGTCGTGGTGATATGAGACGAGATTTACTCAGAACCGTTGGCGGCGCCACGTGATTGCTGCTACGTATCCCGCCACTGCGTTTTCAGAGCTGAGGCGTGAGTTCACCTGGGCCTCATTCACGTCTCGCTTGAGACTCATCTCTCTCATAGTACCACTAAGTTTCTAGAGCCAACGAAACCTGCCTCCATCATAAGTCCTGCAAGTATTTGACCAGCAAAAGCATCCTTAATATAGCATCAGAAAACACGTGTAAGATGTCACGCTACGCATCCACAGCTAGCTCTATCAGGTTTAGTTTCGTCAAGGATGAGCCCTTTCTTTCATGGCGTTGCATTGATCTGTTTCGCCTCGGCCTGGGCCAGCTCCGCATTTTGCGAATGTGCCGCAATAAATACTTATGCCATCACCATTCTCATCGCACTGTCACTTGATCTTGCGAACACTCTCCTTTTCAAAAGTTCCCCACTACAATTATATCACCCACAGCTGCACACCAAGATGGCGGGACACGGTTTTTTCCAGTATATCTGGCTCAAGTTCTTCGCTACCATGTTCCGGCTCTTGACCTTGAGGCAACGACTCGCGGGAATCGATAAAGATTTGGCTATATCTGATAATCCTCTGCGAAAGCTTGTGCAAATCCCATCGCGTAATGCTGGGAGATTTATCGAGGCCTGGCTCTACTCCCCACCCGATTCCACCACTTCGTCCCAAACCAAGAAACCTCTCCTTATCAACTGGCATGGAAGCGGCTTTATCTTACCGAATCTCGGGATAGATGTTGCCTTCTGTAGCAAAATTGCTCGCGAGACTGGTGCCTTGGTTCTGGATGCGGATTATCGCAAAGGTCCGGAGGTTCCGTTCCCCGGAGCCGTTCATGATGTCGAGGATACTCTCAAATGGGTGGCCAATCAACCAGAACAATTCGACCTCAATCATATTGGTGTCTCCGGATTCAGCGCTGGAGCAAATTTGGCCTTAGTCGCAGCTTCAACTTTGAGGCAACAGTTCACGTCTCTAGAAATACCTGTCGTCATTGCTGTGTATCCTCTAGCGGACCTGGCTGCTGACCCTGCCGGAAAGACGGTTCCTAATCCTATCAGGCCGATCCCTGCCCCCGTAGCTACTATCTTCAACGACTGCTATGTGCCAAACGTCGCGTCGCGAACAGACCCCGAGTTTCTCCCATTTTTGCCGACCCTGCATTGTATCCAGCCACGGTAGCTATCTTTACCTGCGAGGGAGACACATTGGCCCCGGAGGGCATCAACCTGGCAAAGAAGTTGAATGATGGGCCACGAAAGGTTATCAACATAAACCTAAAGGGTGTTTATCACGGGTTTGATCATGGGTCTGAGCCTGGGACAAATGATTGGGAGCAACGAGAATATCTTCATAAGGTATCGATTGAGACTATTAAAGAAGTCTTGAATCTGTAGATTTCATAGCACCAGATCATTCCTAAATCTATCAATAATTTAAGTCTTGATACTGAAAATTTAACCATACCAGACGAGCTATTTATTGTTAAATATAGAGAGGGATCTTACCCGTGAGACTGTGCTAGTCAATGTTCTTTGTTCTTCCAAGACGTAGGTCTCGAGTGGACATTAGATAGACTTTCCAACTAACCATATGTGATGCGTATGTCATGTGGACCATGGGGGTCAGGTTATATGTAGAATCAAAGATGCCTTGTCTATAGATAAGCTGAGTAGATTGTCTTATATGACGGCTAACTGCTTAGTAGATGCCTGGCTTGCCAGGCATCCCTAGCATACGGCTAGCTGCACGCATCAATATGTCACAACTGCAAGTTGGGCAACTGGAAAACCGCACCATGTGAATGTGAGATAAATAGAAATCATAAATTTCGTTGATTTAACTTTGTATTATTGGTTCATAATTCGGCTTCGCATCTTATATAGCCATCGATTCAACCTTAGTAGTCCATAGACTCGTGACGGCGAGATTGTTACTACTGAGGTTAGGAACATTCTCTATATAGGCGTTAGTACTTACGGGTCATACAGGTGCTCAGCTTGCTTTTTGGCGTGGTGCTTTATCTTCTCCCGGCCAAGGCTCGATTTGATTTGATTTGTTTGTTTGCAAGCCTGGCTTAGGCCGGGAGTTTCGTAGCTACTACGTCGAGAAGGTTCGGATGCAATCGGATTCACTCTCCTCTACATCCCCTAAATGAAGAGTGGCCAAGAGTTAGGCCTCCCACCAACTCAATATCACTGACTCTCCTTCTATCACATTCGATATGCCCCTGAACCCAACCTCTAGTATTCGTTTACCTTCTGAGGGTTCGGAAATGACGGATTTGGTGGGGTTGAGAGAGAGAGAGAGAGAGAGAGAGATATGCTTATAGGGCTCAAATGAAAGTTACTGGTGTATGGTACCACCCGGGCTCATAACTGTCACGAGCTGCGCGGCTTTCCTTATAAGCGCATACCAATCATAGTATGAAAGAGCCTTGAATTCTAACAGAGCAAAGGGCGGTCTGCCGCCGTCTCGTACGTTGGAGCGGAGCCCCTATAGTGGGTCAGCGCGGACTAATCGTAAGCCAAGACTTGAACGTAGGCTATCTTCCCATCCAACCTATTTTCCTCTCCCTTTTCTTCAAAACTTCATAGCTAGCTCTACAAATTAACTGGTTAACGCGGGAAACGTCTTATTATCGTAAAATACTTCTTTTTCAATCTACATGCTAGTTGTAAGGCAAATCCCGAGAAATATGTACCACGAACTCACGTAGTTCCCTTACCTCCATATCCATGCCTCAGAGGCTTCAGCAGATGTCAGGTGCTGGAATGCAACGGCGACCCAAAGAACGCCGTTGTCGGGTTCGGCGTAGCCTGTAGCCCACATAACCAAGCAGCTGAAGAGTGTTGCGACGAGGCCAGAAGTAGCCTATCTATCGACAGCTGGATTACCAGGCCCAGGGTCGACATCGATAAAAACATCGATTTTATCGTCGATAAATATCGTATCGATCCCTATCGATATCGATTTCAGCATAGTGGGGGTTTTACGAGTCGATTCCTTACAGTCGTTGGTAGGCAACGCCGCGCGAATATCACAATTTCGGAATAAGTCCACAGCAATCAGGCACCAAAGGAGGGACAACCCGCCTCCACAGATCAGGATGTTCAATTCATACTGTACGGTTTAACAAGAACTTGCCCCATTTGATGTACAGGCCCGTACTAATTTAGCGGGATGGGGACCTCGACTCTGAGAATAGTTTTCGCCCTTCACAATGGCTGCCTCAAAAATATGGACGAGAAGGTCCATGTAAATCGATATCGGCTTATCGATATCGTATCGTATCGTATCGACCGTATCGATGACCATTCTGTAATACCGGCGAGGAAGGATGAATAGCTGTCTATGTCTGCAGATACAATAGAAGGCCAGAGATCAATACAGCCACTACCCCGTCACTACTATCTATCTGCTACCTAGTATCGTGTCCGTCCTATTCACTCCCTATTGTATATTCAGGCCCTGATAGGTGGGAGCTAGCTAATCCTGAGTGAATTAAATCTTAGTCAAATTATTCATGGCTCTGTATTAAAGCTTTCCCAACCTTTCGGTAGCTTTGGGCCTCTTCTCCTTAATCCTCTTAATACCCTCTGCTGCCAACTTTGCAAAGAGTGGGCGTGCTAGCAGATCGTTGGTGAACCTCGTTTCATAGTATGTGGCGCTCACGTGGTCCATATTGGGAACCCGCAAAGCCACTTCTTTCAAGTTAACGGCCAGCTCCGAGCCACGTTCAGCAATATGTCTTGCCAATGTCATGGATCTTTCGAATAGCTTCCCCTCAGGCGTGAGCTCGTCTACCAGCCCTACTCTGTAGGCTTCCTCGGCGCCCATTGGATCTCCAGTGAATAGAAGACGCTTTGCACGCTGCAGGTTCATCTTGCGGAACATCGGATGAGTCATTGGGTTGAGCCCATATTTGACCTGGCTGGCAGCAAAGGCCGCGTTGCGGGAGGCGATGGTTATGTCGGTCATGTTGGCGATGTCCATCCCGTAGCCAGGACATAAACCGGCAACAGCAGCAATGGTTGGCTTAGGATAGTCGTACACGGTGATCATCAACTTGAGGGCAATGTCTGAGAAAGCCTGTCGCTCCTCGCCTCCAGTACTCTCGAGGATGTCGATGGCCCAGCCCGAGCTGAAGAACTTTTCGTTACCATAAAGCAAAATACAGGCCACGCTCTTGTCCTCCTTATACTCGTCGAGTATTTTCAACATGTCGTGATGGACCTGCCAGCCCAATGTGTTGCGCTTCTGGGGATAGTTTATTTGTACAACAGCAACTCCCTGGTCGATCCAGGTGTTAACTGTCTCGAGTTTCCTCATGTTATCCATTTGAAAATCAACGAAGATACTGGTGGCAAATTGAAAAGATGGAAAGAGTTCTTGAGTTAAGGACGGTGGTATATTGGCATTCTAGACAGCCTCACGTCGTATTTAAGTAAACTCGTACAACAGTTAAGCACACAGGGTTGATGGTGTACTACAACAATCAGCCAATCATAGTCTAGATGCCGGCTTAAATCTTGCCCAGCGAGCATTGAATTCACTTTTTAACACATATTTAACCAAGAGCCTCGGCCCTGGCCATGGTCGGCCCTGGGAGGCCTGCGTCCATTTTACCCCTCCTCGGTCGCATACCGAGACGACCAATCAGGGGAAGAGTGTCGGCGAAACCCCTGCGGTGCCGCGGCCGGCTTCTTTATCACGCAGTGTCGACATGATGATTGAGACTACAATGAAAATCATGCGGTTCGCTCCTGTGCTCTGGCCCATCGCGTGACTCCGGGGCGCGGGGGTGAATTAGTTCTGCCTGATGTGGGCCTATTTTGCCACGGTGAAATCAAGCAATAACCTAATCACGTGAGGCAACCTTGACAGTGATCCTCCTTGGAGGGGACGGTGAAGCCGTTGCATTTGAATATCGTGCTTGATCTAACATTCGAATTGGTTGGAGGTTGTACATGTCCCACCTGATACATTATAAGAAAGAATTACCCACCTATCTTCTCATAAATAAGCAGAGACTTCTCACGGACGCTTCGCGAGGCACTTGACGAGAGCACGCGGGGTCCTGAGAAGAGTTTTCTTGTGAGATGCGGATGTAATGATGGATGAAAGCCTTTTGCATTCTTTTCACACGGCAAGAAAACAGTAAAACCTCATGAAATCGCGCTATCTCGACTGTTGGTCCTCACATCCTACTCCAGGCATGTGGCTGATGGGTGGACTTGGCCTTTTACCTCATTTCCTGCGCACTCTACTCATTGAATCTTATCGGCAGTTGGTTGAACCTCAGCTCTGACGGGCGGCTCGAGGGGCTCATAAGACGGCAGCAAGAGACGCGATGGGGGAAAAAAGCTGTGCTGTTCGAAATGTCAAACACATAAAGCAATTGGGCTAGAGCACAGTAAGTGCACTGATTTCATCAAAGATATTTAACTCAAGGCGAGAGCCGGTTGACCAAGCAGAAAAAAAATATTCATGGGACAGTTGAACCTGACATGAAAATAGGGAGCCTTGACTCTAAGCGGCTCTTACAACTTAGACCGAGCCGTAACTTTCAGGTCTGCTTGACCTCGAATCAAGCGACGCAGAGTTTTCCCAGACGGGCTCTTTGGTATCGATTCCACAAAGACGACCCCACCTTGAAGCCATTTGAATTTTGCCTTGTGGTCTTGGACTAGACGATGCAAGTCCTTAGAAAGATCATCGTCTGAAATGATTGTTGAATGCGATGATCGCTGGATGTATGCTCTGGGGACTTCTCCTGCCTCTTCATCCTTGATACCGATAATTGCACACTCTGCTACGTCCGGGTGAGTGATAAGAAGTTGCTCGAGCTCAGATGGTACAACTTGATGCCCCTGCTAGCGAATTAGCGCCTGGAGAGCTAGAATCATGACAACAGCCCCGAACCCACCTTAACCTTGATTAACTCTTTAATCCTGTCGACAATGAAAATATGTTCGTTGCCGCTGGGTGACTCCTGAAAGCAACCAATGTCGCCGGTCTTCAGCCATCTCCCAGATTCGTCTTGTTGAAAAGTCTCTTTGTTAGCAGTTTCATCTTCAAAGTATCCTAGGATGATGCTGGGACTTTTAATCCAAATCTCGCCAAGTTGACCACGTGCATGAATCTCGTGGCCTTTTTCATTGACAAGTTTGACCTGAACACCAGTGATGATAGAACCTGAACTGCCGGCCAATGAATCATGGGCGCTGGTGTGACAAGCGCATGCTGCCACCTCAGTGAGACCGTATGCCTGCCGTAGAACCCACTTAGGATAATGGGTATGGATACGACGAACAGTGTCCTCGCTTAGTGGCGCGCCGCCACTGACAACAGTCTTGACGCTGGATAGGTCGTATCGCTGGAGAAGATTCGGATCTTTGCTCATTGCCACAATGATGGGCGGGACGACATTGAACGCTGAGATCCGATACCTGGAAACACTCTCAAGCATCTCCTTCATAGAAAACTTCGGTAATACGACGACTGAGTCGCCTCTGTATGTGCTTAGATGGCTGATGACGACAACCCCGTAGATGTGGGAATGTGGCAGCACACCTAGCACGACCTCGCGTTTGTCAGGCCCCCCACGACCCTTTTGTTCAAATAATTTTAGTTGCATGATGTTTGCAATGAGATTGTGATGTGATATCATGGCAATTTTCTTATTCAGATTAGCTGGGCCATGGACGAGTGAATTGGGAGTTCGCATACCGGATGACCGGAGGTCCCGCTGGAGTGACTGAGGAATGCAATCTGGCGTTTCGATTGCCCCGGCGTCCATTTTAATAAGTCAATGTTGGGAGCCGAAGCTCCCTTGGCCAAGAGATCAGAGATGGTTGTGAAACCTGGACACTTTGTAGATTCTTGACGGTCGTACATATCACAGAGGTATACCCTTAGTTCTGGGATGCCGCAGCGTTTGGCTGCTTGGAGGGCAACTGCTAACAGAGGCCTCACAGTAAACAATACCTTGGCTTTTGCTCTTTCAAGTTGTTGAGCAAGCTCCCTCTCGGTGAAGGCAGCGTTGACTGGTGCACACACTCCATTGAGTCTGTGGACAGCCCATGAGAGGGTCGGAAGATCCACCTGCTTCTGTTTAGTAAACTGCAACAAAGAAAGCGTCATTTGATTCTACCGTGTTCAAGGCAAATATCCCGACTACCTTGTCCAGCTCTGAGCCAGTGTTCACTTCCCAACCCAACTCGGAGGCGAGCCCATTCGCCAGTGTCTCTACCCTGGTCTTTTGTTCACGAGCCGTGACCACAGTTCCTGAGATAGCACACACGTAGGTAGGGAGTGAAGTATTGAATGACGCCCGCCCATATCGTTCGTCAAACATAAAGTCAACAAGCGATACGTTCGGGATATCGCCTAGTTGTGGGGCCCACGAGGGCGCTGTAAAGACCATCTTTGCGACGCGTCACTTGCCGGTTTACCAGAGAAAAGTTTTCGCATATTAGTTCCGAACTGACAGCACTACAGTAACTTGGCTATTAATGGACACTTAAAACCTCTATGCGGTCGTATTCAGCTGACTTGGCTGGGCACCGATGGATTCAAGCTCATTGGCTGGCCTGGACAGCCGTGTCGCGGTTCATAATACGATGTGATTATCCGACGATCGATACATTGTTAACACCTCGGCCCAGTCATTCTCGGGCTGTCAGAGGTGGAGACCGACGAATTAGACCCAATTGGTTGGTATGGATGGCGGAATCACACGGTCACGATGTACCAGTACCATCTACGCTCCGAATCACTGGTGTCGAGATACCTCATCATCCCGAGGCTTCAATTTGGCTGGGAGAGCCTCGGCCTGGCCGCTTTTTGCCTGATGTGGTCGCCGATGAATCATGATTAATTGGCTAGTCAGAACGGTGTAGAGCTGAGCGACGACAGTGCAACGCTACATCCAGCATCCGTACGTCGCAGATATTGGCCTACATTTACCAACATTGTTTCTCCTGACTTTGCGTGGATCATTACCGAAACCTAGCAAGTTAATGTTCCCGGTTACGGCCCTACTTCTATCACAATGCATTCGCCCCCATTCTCTGAGGCGCCTTGGCTTACTGGTGTGCCGTCACCGTACTACAATGAATCCCACTATAAATGGCAACAGACCTGCAGGTCCTTCATTAGCAAAGTGTTCGAAAACGGACTGAATTGGCAGGAGGATGGCAACGCCCCCTCAGACCTGTTTTCAATCTTTGCCGAAGCTGGCTTCCTTGTGCCATGCCTTCCAGCCCCCTCCCCATCCAACAACTAGAACTAAGCGGTATAACGACCCTTCCAGGTGGTTTAAAAGTACAAAACTTCGATTACTTTCATTATATCATTTACACGGCAGAGGTCAGTGTACTCACCTGTCCACACCAGGAGTGATGTAGCTTATTCAACACAGCTGTACCACTGTGGCCTATGGGGTCCCGCTTCAATCATCATCCCAGGAATGGCATTCGGAGTTCCGCCCATTTATAATTTTAGCAACGACGATCTCCAGAAACGCCTTCTTCCGGACTTGTTGTCTGGACGCAAAAGGGGATGCATCGCAATCACGGAGCCGAGTGGAGGCTCTGATGTTGCCAACCTCGAGACCACCGCCGTCAAAACTGAAGATGGCAAAAGCTACATCGTAAACGGCTCAAAGAAATGGTTAGTTCTAGTAACCCAACACTCTTTCTTTGTATACTTACATCGGTAGGATCTCAAATGGAATATGGGCAGACTACGCCACCACTGGGGTTAGAACTGGAGGCCCGGGCCCGGGAGGTTTGTCACTACTCGTCATTCCTCTGAAAGACACCCCTGGGGTTTCCTGTCGCAAGATGGAGATATCAGGTGGTAGCATTGGGGGTACAACATACATCACATTCGAAGACGTCATCGTCGACGCGAATAATTTAGTAGGAAAAGAGTCTGAGGGGTTCAGATACATCGTAACCAACTTCAACCATGAGCGTCTGAGCATGGCAATTAGTGCAACTATGCAGTCCAGAAAGGTCCTGAGCACTGCCTTTGAGTACGCACTGAAGAGAGAGGCGTTCGGCAAGCGCTTGATCGATCAGCCTGTCGTGCGACACCGACTCGCAACAGCCGGAGCAGACCTAGAGGCGGAATGGTCCTGGATTGAGAACTTGACCTTCTCAATGAAGACACTGACAAAGAGAGAGGCTGACAGACTCCTGGGAGGCCATACAGCGCTGGCCAAGGTACGCGCGGGCAAGTTGCTTGCTCAATGTGTCGAACAAGCTCAGTTATTGCTTGGAGGGAACAGCGTGACTTTGACCGGACAGGGTCAGCTGGTTGAGAGTAAGTTATTTAATCCTCCCACCTTACTAATGTTCCAGATATTGACGATGTAGTGATCGCTCGCGAAGTGTACTTGACGCGTATCCCGGGAGGATCGGAGGACATTCTGTTAGATCTAGCGATTAGACAGATGCTAAAGCTGTATGAACAGCGCATGGCGGTATCAAAAGGAACGGCTAGGCTGTGAATCGCGTTTAGGCTGTGTCGAAGCGAACTTGAAAGGTGCCGTGACCAAGATCTTTACGAGGAGAACACTTTAGATAGCCCAGCTTTGCATATGATACTTGATCGCGATTGACCTTTCGCTGCACCTTACCAAAAGAAGACTGTGGGTTAGATCAAGCTAGAACTACGGGGAACCTCAGCCACCAGGGATGTCAAGTGCGGGGACGCGCCTTGTACTGGTACAAGGCACTTGCGGTCTTCTATCCCTCTCTTACCATTTACGGCGGACCAAAGATACAACGTATACAAGGTTAGCTCTGAAATCTTGGAAACATCTTACAACGGACGCTGTTCTTCCGCACTTGCCGAGGTGAGGGGAATGTATCATCTTTCGATGTCCTTTCCCCGCGTCTGACGCTAAAAGATGGCCAACATCAACACTGACTGTCTCGTTTTCACCTTGTGATTTTCCTTGGAAATGAAGTCGACACGAGCCAAATACCGAAAAACGAAAACACCGGCATGCTATTCTTGCCATAAGCGCAAGGTTCGGTGTGATGGCACGCCAGGGATGATCTGCGCCAAGTGTGTGCTCGATGGATTCGAATGTAATCTGTCAAACCTTTCCAGGTACGGGCCGTCTTGAATTTTCATGCGTATAACTGGAAAATCTCAACACATGGCAGGGTGTCCAGTACCGCAGAGCCAGGGAATGAAGATGTATTACCAAACCAGATCACAGTTGAGCGTCAAGACTGTGAGAGAACGCTTGCACGGCGAAACGTTGAGTTAAACCCAGGTCTTGCTCTAAACACATCTCGCCAGGCGCCGATTGTGGATGAACGTCCCAAAGCACCCAGGTCTGATGTATTTGACCAACTATGGGATCACTTCACTTGCGACAATGATGCCATGTCACTTATCCTTCAACAAGTTCCCGCTTCACTCGGCCGGCAAATCTCCCCACACAGCCTAGGTCAGTCATGAGAAAGGCCATAAGATTCAGTTTAATAATTCTTACCAAAGTGCAATACCAACAACCGTCTGAATTTTTCGAGAGCATCCACGCCCAAAGATTCCCGGCCAGGCAGCATCCAGACGGCAAGTGGTGGTCATTTCGATCTTACCGATTCATCCAAGCCGATGGGCTTATGGGTCTCGACAGAGTTGATCATGCCTTTCTCAGCCGGCATGGCTGCTTCTTGCTCCCTTCTAGACCCGCCTTGGATGGATTTATGAACGAGTACTTTTTGCATGTGCATCCCATGCTCCCTGTAATCGACGAATCAGGCTTTTGGGGCATGTATTCGGGATTAGGCGAGGAGCCGAGCAGCTCTTTAATGTCCCTATTCACATTCCAAGCTATGCTGGCGGCATCTTCTACTGTGAGTTTAGTCTGTCAACTTATCCCCTTAGTACAGTGCCATATACGTGAAGATCATTTATGACGCCAGGCACCCTTCTACGATCAACTAATACAGGATGACAGGTCATGCCACTCGAGGTTTTGCGAGACTGCGGCTTCGCCGATTATCGAGATGCTCGTTCGATTTTCTGCCAGCGAGCAAAGGTGAGTAAGATGCCATAACGGCCGCCGACGCCGAATTAACCGGTGTGGTCATAGATCCTGTTTGATATGCAAACTGAAGAATGCCCAGTGGCAACAGTGCAGGGGTGTCTGCTACTTTCCCTGAGCAGCCGCCACGATGATCGACGACAAGGGAACAGTGTTTGGCTTAGTCTGGCGATCCATAGTGCCCAGATGCACAGACTAAATCTCAACCAGACCGTCGGTGATTTTCCCCCACGCCTTTCCCAGAGACTATGGTGGTGTTGCGTCATACGAGATCGATTTATGTCATTGATGTCGAGGCGTCCAATGCAGATCGCACCAGACGTGTTTGATACCTCCGTCGCTGGAAAGTTGACAGTTGAAAGCTTTAATGATATCACTCGCCCAACGAGATTCCAAGAGAACGCCAAACGAAAGCTGGAGGAACTTTTTTTAATGCAGGTTCGACTTAGCCATGCGCTGTCTGGCTTGATCACCATAGCCTACCCTGCAACGGGGTTTCTAGGACCTCAGGCTCACAGTCTTCGCGAGTATTTTGAAATGATGGATCGAATTCATGCTTCGAGGGATGATTTAGATGCTTGGCTGGGTGAACTAGAGGCGAAACAGAGCCCGGAAGCAGACGATCATGGGACACACGAGCCTATTTTTATTGTTTTACAGCGTGCTCATGATGTCTTATCAGTAAGCCGCTATCACACAACAGTCTACCCCTTACCCTGTACTAATCAAGGACAAGTGCTGCGCAAATTGCTCTGCATCATTGCGAGATTCAGATGCCATTGTTTAATCCCGGACTGATAAATTCAATGATCTTGGATATGCTATTCCAAGCACGGCAAAGCATCCATGACAACAGTCTTTCTCTGTATCGTATCACCGACAACATGGTCTCATGTGGACTAGTCGGGAAGTTACCTGTTCTAGCGTATGTATTCAACGATTCCTGGGTTAATTTCATCTTACTAATACTCGTAGGCCGGCATTTTTAGTCCTGCCGTTTCTTTTGATGCAACAGTGCACTAAGTCGTCACCTTCTAACATGCCTCACAATGGTCTGGTAAAATTCCAGCCAAGCTTGATACTGTCTATGGATCTATACAAGAGAAAGTGGGCAGGAATCGAAAACATACTGGAAGGGGTGGAGAAGCTTGCGCCCACAATGATCCAAGCTTTCCCAAAACAGCTGGATCAGCATCGTCCAAGGGATCACGCCAAGAGTCCTTCTGGGGTATTTATGCAACAACATCTACTATATCTGCGAGCAACAGTGCCACTGAACTTTCTAATAGCGAAGGGTATGTACACTGGTAATGAGCAACTTCCAGAGCGTCTCCGAGATGTTCCGTCTAGTTGCAAATGAACCCACAGGAGCAATCATGCCTGGTATTTGGAAACGAAGAGGGAGTGAAATGACCTTGCAACTCAAATTATTTACAGTTCAATAAATGCATTCAGCTTCTCAAGGTAGTTAATTTCAACGTGGGCCACATATTTCCGCGGTGTGGTGACCTTGAAGTACTTATATCCTGGCTCCGTCATCTTGAGAAATGTCCTTAAATCAAGAATCCTACAGAGAGTCGAATGTTACAAATCAGCAGGAGGTGAACATTGACTTATTTTTATGCAGTTAGCTGGCCCCCTTCAGCTACGCCGAGGCAGTTTCTTTGAGAATGTGTGCGGAGAATGTAAAGATTTAATCAGCCAGCATGGCTCATTTTGCCAGACGAAATTTATCACAGTTGTGGTGGATTCAATATCTAAGCACTAGATCCCAAGATGCAGGGACGGGGCATGCATGATATAGAGCTCACAGCCTCTCCAAGGCTCGGCTTTTCTTTGCCTTTATCTTTTCCAACCCTTCCTTAATCATCCGAGTAAATTGATTTCGTTGAACTAGATCGGAAGTTACGCGAAGCTCGTAGGCAGTGGCTCCTACATGGTCCATATTGTTCGACCGCAGTGCCACCTCCTTGAGGACTGTAGTCATCTCGGATCCCGCCTCAGCAATGTTCTTGGCTAGTTTCAAAGCAGTAGCTCGAACCTGTCCAATAGAAGCGAGCTCGTCGATAAGACCTACTCGATATGCCTCCTCAGCTGAAATAGGATCTCCAGTAAATAGCATCCTTCGAGCTTTTTGCGCACCAACCTTCCGCACCATTCCATGATAGAAGCCGTTCATAGCGTATTTGACTTGTGTCGATCCAAACCGCGCATTCTTTGATGCGACAGTCACGTCACACATATTGGCAAGATCCATTCCATAACCGGGAGCTATACCGGCGACAGCAGCGACAGTAGGCTTTCGATAATCGTAGATGGCTATCATGAGTTTGTAGGCAAGGTCAACGAACTTAGTGCGTTCATTGCCGTTCTTGTCTGTTCCCTGGAGAACATCAAGGGCCCATCCAGAGCAAAAGTATTCCTCATTACCCACGAATAGTACGGCAGCCACCTTGTCGTCTTCCGCCCAAAGCTCCAGGGCTCGTATGATCTCGTAGTGGAGTTCCCAACCGAGAGCATTTTTCTTCTCTGGGTGATTTAGCTGGATAATTCCAACTGCATCTTCGATAGAAAGTATTAAATATTCGAAGTTGGTCGATTTCGTCATCTTTCTTAGTGATGAAGGTAGAGGATGATATTGAAGCTGAAGTCCATGATCCGTGTCAATCAACAGCGATTGAGCCCCGCTATAAATCAAGCAGTCGCGATGTCCATGGCCCGACACTTCCAGCAGGAGTGCACCATTGGCCATTACGTTGTACCATGCTCACTACCTGTATGTACTGATACATTACACTCTCTAGAGTACAAGATTATCCCCTCTTCTGACTTCTACCTACAAGGTCAGCCCGATTCCCGAGGTAGATGTGGGTCCAAGTGCACGAGTGCGTCACACCCCGCGGCTTTCTTCATGATTGGCCGCCATTGAATTCAAGGTTTGTGTGCAGAAGCCGAGTAAGATGCAAAGCAAATCAAGTATTACAGCATGTTGTCAGGTCTTGACGCAGTCGCTGGCGAAATGTGGCAAGGTGGTTCGTAGCTTATCCATTGTGTATATTCTCTCAATGTGTGTAAATTGCCAAGAAGCCTGCTTGGTCGACCGTCGAGATCAGATGCGGGATGATTAGCATCTGCATGTACTTCTTGCTTTCCGTGCTAATCTCCGATGCTCGCACGAAATTTATGAGCTCTAGAATTCGTACTCAGGTGAATCGTCTACAATATCTGCATGGTTCGCTTTGTGAGGTCGCTTCGTGTACATGAGATCAATGTAAACTCTAAGACGTAGGGAAGTTCGGATCATTGTCTACAGCTACCTAGGTACGCCTCGAACTGTTGCTTGCCCACCAACAGTTCGCCATTGGGGCTTTCCCAGCATAAACCAACAGCTCGGCTGACCTACCTGAACGAGTCAACCAGATGCCCCGCCCGTGCCGAGCTCTGAATCAAGAGCGGAGTCCCTCGGCTAGAGTTTTATTCCCAAGGCTCACTTTCCCAATATGACTTGCGGGGAGTGTCTCACGGAATTTACCCCTCAAGCAATTGCTCATATGATGCGGGGAGACCCGCATGAGCGAAAGGCCGATAGGCGCAGGGCATTTCGGCGAAGTTGGTGTATGTACCTCGGTCATGTTACCTCGTATAGAATGTAGGTATGTTACTGTATTCGTACCCTGCTTTAAAATTACTTACACACTATACAGAGATGGTTGGATAATGGGCTCAAATCTTAATCACTGCTACAATCTTACTTTTGTGGTTGAGCAGTCTGCGAAGATTGGAAAGCCCATCATCGCCGTCAGCCTGAACTACTGCCTTTCTAGTTATGGGTTTCTCCTCTAAGATGAAGTCGTAGACACAGGTATTACTAATTTGAGGCTCAGGGATCAACGCTAAGTGCAATAATATACCTCACTCAAGCGGGAGCTTTCAAAAAGTCACCATTGCTAACATTAACTGACTCTGGCTTTACAATGGCTGCAAGAAAGTATTAAGGGCTTCGGCGGAGACTCATTAAAAGTTACTATTTGGGAACAGAGAGCGAGTAAGAATATATGTGTTTGAGATTCTAAATGGATCTATGACCGACAAATTCTACTCCAGAGGTGGCAACTCTGTCAGCCTTCAGGCTTTAGCATACAATAGCCGCACGAGAATCTCTTTGGGGCGGTTATATCAGGCTCTGGAACAGTTCCTAGTTTTGACTTATATGGAGAAAACGAGAGTAAAGAAACCTCGGATTATACAAGTTAGTTTATTTGAGTGCTAACCAGGTATGCAGAACGTAAAAATGCCGCTTTTGAGAGTTTTTTATTCTCGAGCCGGCTGTAACGCAACTAACGACAAGATCAGTTGTCTCCGTTCTCTCTCGTACAAAGAGTTTTACGACGCCCATGAGGCTATAACAGATCATTGGACTCTAGCGCCCAGAGTTGATGGTGACTTCATGGTTGACTTTGCGCTGGAGCAACTGAAGACAGGCAAATTCAACAAAGTAGCATACATACTTGGTGATAACTCAGAGGATGCCACTGCTAGCATTGCCTTTAGTTTCAAAACTGAGTGAGATGCCATTACCAAGCTTTCAAAATTAAAATACGAAAGCAACATTATTACCAGAATACTCAAGCTTTACACAGCTTTATTAAACTAGAGGATTCTAGAATGAATCAAACTGTTATATATTTCTTAATTTATAATATTAAAATAAAATACTAGCTATAGTATCCCTCGTTTACAGCTTAGCTCTGTCTCGCAATTACCTAAGTCGCCTCCTCCCCCCGGAGCCAGTGTACACCGGTTGCTTTTTTGGATATCGTTCGATACCAATTGAATTGAGTATCTTCACAATCTCATCCATCTGGAGTTTCTCATCCTCCGTTGCAGTAGCTGTAGTAGGATCGCTCATATCGGCCTGCCATACAAGAACCTGCTGCGTCACCTCGGCGAGAATGGCATCGCTCTCGTGCATTATCTTATTGCGTTCAGCTGGTGTGCGCTCACGCGAGTTCTGCATCGACAGAGAGCCTCAAGTCCAAGCCATACATCTTCCTGAACAGGGCTCCTGCGTTCTCGATATCGTCTGTGCTGATGCCCTCGATGCTGATGTCCTTCTCACGAACCTCGAGCATCGACTTGTCGCAGTCGTAGTAAAAGTATTGGAGCTTATGGCGGAAATCAGCCGCCTTGACGAAGCCGTCGTCAAAAGTCGTGAGCGCCGTGACGCTGGTGCCCTGGCTGGCAGCATCGGATGGGTTCAAGTTCTGGCTGCTGCGTGGGCTGAGGATCTCTGAACGATTGACGTACAGCCAAAGCAGAGCCCACAGGATGACGATGCCGGATACTAGGCCAAAGATGATCTTTTCTATGTGGCGGGACCCGACCGTGGTTTTCGAGGCATTCTGGATGACGATGGAGTCGGAAGGGAAGTCGTAGGTGTCATTAAGGTGACCCGGGATGGCGACGAGGGTGGCGGGAAGGAAGCCGACGCCCCATTCCGCCGTGCTGAGGTTCATCAGTTGAACCCATTTTGTGGCGTTTCGTGTGTAGTAGTTTAGTCCTTCCCACGACTCCATTTTGTTGTTGGTTTGGGAGTTGGATGAAGGTAGGACGGGCCTTAGATGACGCAGTTTGGGAAAAAGAAGATGAGAGATAGGGTGAGTGTGTGCGGGCCGCGACAGTATTGCACATGCGGGATGGAGAAACCCGGACAAGGTAGACTTGTGCCGAACAGGCGGCAGAGATACAGCCGTGTTCGAGACCGGCTTCCTCTTTTCAATCGCATGCGCACTGTCAATGCAGGGCGTCAATAGTGCCATGTACTCGTACGCTATAACCTGTTGAGTACTGTGTTGAGCCAAGTAACTATTGAATTGAAACTAGAAAAATAAGCGGCTATTTGAGCCGCTCGCCAAAATGAATGGCTTTCCATCGAACCAACAGGCATCAACCAAGTTGCAGGTGTGGTTCCACATTCACAGCCTTATTCGGTACTTGGTCGCGGTCAGACAGTGTACAAGTTGTGACTTTCAAAATATACGGCATACAATCCAATCAAGCCCCGGTTCACAGCCACAGGAGAACCATTTCATTTCATTGACTAGGGTCGGCAAAAGAAACGGCATGCACAGCAAGGCGAGTCCCAGCCGCTCCGGGTTGCCCCATGAAATCCTGCGTCCGGCCAGTCAAAAGCTCGAAGTTAACGCCCCGCTGGTTGACGGCGACATCTAGCTGCATTTCCACTTGAAAATACGTTTGATCGCTGACGCGGGTCGGGGATGTATTGGCTAGGTCAAAATCTAGGAGTCTACGGTCCACCGTCGGCCTACAAATTGTGTCAGCGACTGCCCGTGGTGGATGTAGCGCAAGCAACTTACCGCCAGTTATATTTGCAACCTGATTTTGTGGCTCAGTACCACTTCCAATCTCGGCAAAGACTAGTTCCAGGCTCCCGGCTCTGTTGCCATTTCGACTGAGCTTCTTGATGATGGACTGCGTGACCTGTATGCCCTCGTCCGGCGTGATGAGGTCTCCTTGTGCCACTAACCACTTGATGTTGTCTTTTGCTCTCATCACGCCATCAAAAGCGTCGACATACTTCTGGCCCTCCTTGTGATTGTGTTCGGTCCATCGCTCAGCGAGAACAACTCCAATGTGATATGGGCTCTCTTTGCTTGGAGCCGGCGGCGTGCAACCAAGCCCAAGTCCCATGAGGACACCGCCTTGAGCGACTGCAGACCAACTACAATCTCATGTCAGGGTGTGCAATTGAATGAGGAGAGGCTTCTAAACTCACCTGTCTGTCCCTCGGACCAAGTTGAACCTCCACCCGCGGGCGAGGACTCGAAGGCGGTTGTATAGATACGGACTCCGGGAGAATCCGCCGGAAAGGAATATTGACTGGCCATCTCTCAGTCATGGATGTCAGACGGCCCTGGAATTCGCCTCACCTTGACTCGCAGCTTCAGTTGATCGACTTGCGTGAGCTGCTGCGTGATGAGCTCAATGGTTCCATCGACCGACTTTGTGAACATTGTCATAAGATCCGCACTACGACAGGTATTAATGGGCATGGAATGAATCTGACCTGTATGTTGTGCCACGTACCTAGAAATGTGTAACTGTCCATCCTGAATTCCTCGTGACGGATCGTTTTCTTCGCCAACGCCCTCGATCAGATCTAGCACATCACTGACCTCCGGTTGGCCCCGACCTGGAGGACCTTGAAAGGCGTGTTTTATCTCCTGGAATCTGTTGAGAAGAGTCTGAAGCCGCCGGCTGAGAACAACATGAGCTCCTGGACCATGTCGCTCAGGTTCAGGTCCGCCAGAGGTGTCGAGGAGGTGATAGTCTTGCCCAAGTCTGTCTTTGAGAAATTCCAGAAACGCATCGTCAATGCGCGAGGCACCGCATTTGCGACCTGGACCAGTATTTGTAAGTTGGGGTTGAGATGACGTTTATTGGAGGAGGGTGCGAGCACTCACCACAAACGTCTGTGATCTTCTTGACTTCAAACGTTGGTTCTACTTGTTCAACAAGATATGAGACCAAGTCCTTTGTATGTTAGCATCACTCCAATATTGTCACTGCTATAGAGACGTGGACATACGACTGTACCGCCGCCAGCGTCAACAACGATGAAGCATTCCCCCTAGCAAGCCGCAATTAGTTTTGAAGATTTGTTTTGAATAGGCTGCAACGACAATCGGCATACCTTTTTGAGCCGAGCTATGCCCTCGTCTTGACCAGACCTCATAGTGAATTGAGCACACGCTTCGGGCTCCGTCGCAAGACGCGTAACACCTTCATTCTCCAAGGCCTCGGGGAACTCACGTCGAAAGGCTTCATTGACAGCTCTGAACGTGAGGTTTCGGGCCCTGTGGTCCCATTCCTAAGCGCAGGAAGTTAGCCCCCTCGCTCACTAGTGGCTGCATTGGAGAGCAAGTACCGCGGGATGCGTGATGACTAGATCAATGGGGAACTCCAACAGTGTTCGTGCGTCCCTCTTGTTCTCAATGTCCTGGCGCACGGCGATCGCAACTTGACTGAGATAGTCCGTGACAACATCGGAAGCGCTTTTGGTCAGGTGGCGTGGGATCTGACCCTGCAGGACGTTCGTCTTGCCGAAGTGCAGCTGGTGAGCCTCTGCGATGGTGCGTTTCAAGGCGATGAGAGCATCAAGTCGGCTGGGGGCTTCAAGCTCCAGCTTCGACCATCGAATCACATAGGCGTTGTCGCCAATATCGTAGCCCCAGAGCTCGCCGCCATCCGCCGACCGTGAGTATGTGTACAGTGACGGGACTTTGGACTCTATGACTCGCCCCCAATTGTTGACGACATTTACATCGGCAAGCGTTGGAGCCTGTCCGGTTGTCAAGGCCCAAGCAACGCCTGAAAGGTGCTGCTCGTTAGCAGGCCTCAATTTGCTTCGGGGACGAGGTCCCAATCGGCGTACTCACCAGAGTAGGTTGTGCCGTAGTCGAAACAAATGACGAATCGCAGCTCCTGTTCCCACTGGCGAGGAAGACGTTGATGCGACATCGAGGCACGAGCTGAGGGAGAAGCAGAGTAACAGAGACGCAAATGGACGTGCCTTGGAGAATGAATCTGGAGATGCAGTACTTGGAATTTATGGGCATAAACAGCTACTACGTCACATGCAGCCGGCCACAGGGAGCGGTGCGCGGATTGATGGTGAGGGCGTGGGCCGAGGAATTTCGCTGCTTGTCTTGAACATGCCGCAATCCAGGCGGGCTATCAACCTAGTCAAGGTGGCGCTGAGCTGAACATGGAAAAGGCAACGACGGGCGCATGTATTTGGACCAGGGTGCAAGAGTCCAGATTGCGGTCCACTCCTTCGCCACTTCACAGCCTGATTTGAAGCTCCAGGTTTGTTCGACGCAATTCGGCGCTTCCAGAATTTGACAAGACGCACTTCTTGGGATTGCTCCGTTGACAGTCGAAAGTCGAAAGTCGTGCCAGCCGTTGCTGAAGCTGCTTTGTTTCATTTAGTTTCCTCTATTACCCACATTGCTGTGTCCATCCTCGTCCCTCGTTCGCCGCCATGGCCAGAAGCAACACAAAACACGAACCTGGGAAGATTGGCAGCAAGCCAGAATGGTCATTCAAGAGGTTTTTCACAGGCTCTGGACGCCCATCCCACTCCAAGCGGCATCAAGATACGCCATCTCAGAAATTGATCAAGACGACGCCCGAGTCTCAGCTGGATGATGATGCCCTCCCGATTGCAAACCAGTTTGCGACATTGCGCCAGACTCAAGATCTCCCCATTAATGGGTCGTCACATCCCTCAATGACTAGCAAGACAACGCAATATTCACCGCTATGGATGGATACGCACCTGGAGCCAGCCTCAAATAATGGCACCCAACAACACCGGAATGAGGCACCAGCTCGCGTACTACAGGCGCAAGGTCCAGACCCTATCCCCGAGCATCCGATTTCCGATTCACATGCACCATTGTCTTCGTCACCAAAGCCAATGTACCAACATCAATTCTTAACCGATGATGAAATGTTCATGACCGCAGAAGTCGGAGACGCCGAGGTCCTTTCATCGCCGGATGAGCCAGAGGATGGAAGGGACCCCTTTCCCGAACTCCCAGGCGAAGGAGTCGGGGTCGAAGTGTCCGGGATATCAACAGTCTCTCAAATTCCTGACACAGTTGAGGCCCCAGCAAGCCCAATGATGCAGAACAGCACACAGAGTAGGGTTCAATATCCAGTAGAGCTGTCGTCGTCGCCTCGTCCGCCTCACGTAAACATCACCCAAAAGACCGATGCTGTCGCACAGCCGGTTCCCAGCCACACCGGTCGACCCGGATCGCGTCAATTCAACGTCCACACCGGAACCGCCCAAAATGAGGCCAATTCAGCCTCGACAATGGCAGGTCAAGCCACCAGGGAGGCAGTTAAAAAGGACAGCTGTGCCCTCTGATGGTCGCAGCACTCAAGTCAATCCTGTGCCAGTGGACCGCGGAAACTTCCACAACAGTCTTTCATCCAACGAGTCCAATGGCGGTACGAGGCAAAAAGAACAACGTTCACACCGAACCTTCCCGCTGTTCACTCCAAAGCGCGACTCGCAGGATGACAAACCGAAGCAGCTGCAAAAGCCAGATCTCCAGACCTTGAACTTTGACGGAGGCGGCTTCAGCGACCAAAAACGCGTGGATTTGTTCCTAAAGGACTACAACGTCCCCGGGAATCGCCGTCTTGATCCACTATCGACGCTCCTCGAATGGGTGGAATTGAAGCTGAAGGAAAGCGAGCAAAAACACCAGGAGTTTAACCGGCAAGCCACATCCCTAGACGGTCACAAAAGGGATATCGCCAAGCTCAGAGCAGAGCTGTTGTCAATGCAGGGCGTTCAGGGAAGATGGGCCAAGACGCAGCAGAAGAATCAACAGCAGCTGGAAAATGCCAATGGAACGATTGACGGTCTTCGTGTTGATCTTCACAAGACGCGGCAGGCCTTCGCAACTGTCCAGGGCTCGCTCGAAGCCGCCGTCTTTGAGCGGGATCAAGCTCGAAATTATAACAATCAACTTCTTGAAGAAATCAAGGAGAAGGAAGAAGGATATCGGAACTTTCACGAGCAGGAGATGTTGCGCGTCGGGAAAGAACACGCCGGTCAAATTGAGACCCTCAGACACCAGATAAAGGAGGAGAGAGATCAAGCGGAATCCAGGATTGCCACCATGTCCCAAGACCACCGAAAGACGATTGAGAGGATGGGCGCTGAAAGTAAAGAGAAGGATGCTCACCACGAAATCTTGATGATGGAGTTGCAGCAGAAGCACGACGATGCCATGGATACGCAAAAGAGAACCCTCCAGGACCTGAGGCGACACATGGCCAACTACAGCAACACGGGTAGCTACACAGCAATCTCGGACGACGAAATCCGGGGCCACTTCCAGCTACTCACACGTCGCATCAACAACTTGATTAAATGGGTTCCGCGTCCACAGACGTATGCTTTAGAGGAGCATCTCGATCCGAACGGCTTCCTAACTAGAAATTCTCAACAGGGCGGTCGAAATTGGCCCAAGTTTGTGCGGAGTGTCTGTTGGCGGTCCATTATGCGCGGCTTCTACTGCCGTCAGCTTGGCTTTGGTGCGTTCGGAAATGATGGCGAGGGATTCGAGGCGCTGGACCACCTGCGTCAGCTCTTTGCACTACCAGATCCCCAAGGTAAGTAACAATACTCAATTGCTTCATTCACTTAACCCTACGAGTGAGTGCTAACACGAGGTACTCTATAGATCCCAGTGGCCTATGCGCCACCCTCCCCAACACCAAAGAGCTGAATACATGGCGCGCCGGCTTCTTCGATGTCCTTGTAAAGGCGACTCGGCAGGGTGCGATCGGGCAAGCAGACAACAAGTACGTCCGTCTCTTCCGCACAAACGTGGAGACCGTCACAGAGGACCTCGTTTCTTCGCTTCAGCAAGTGGCACAGATTCGCCTTGATCCAGGGATATGGGAAGAAGTTGCCGGCTTTGTTGAGGGGCTGGGCACACTGGCACTTGAGATGGGGTCGCAACGGGCCCACGTTTACCTTGAGACGTGCGAATATGGCGAGAGCATTACCGTGGGCGACCGCTTTAGAGACGACGCAGAGCTGGGCTTCGAGAGACTCACGGTGGATCTCATGACACAGCCATGTCTGAGGAGGGTGGGCGATGGACGGGAGGATTTGACGACCCAGAGGACTATTGTCAAGGGTGACTTTGTAGCGTTAAAGCCGGGGGTTTTGTACTGATTGTCATTTTCGGTTTCGCGTAACGTGGAGTTTAATGGTTCTCATAACGGGTACTAGAATCCGACTTTGCCTTAGTTTGGATGGCATGAATCCATTGCCTAATCCCCATCATCTAGCACGCATTTGCTTCCTCGAGGAGCCTCACTTCCTTGGCGGGACGCGTGGGCGAGAGGTCTGCTGCCAGGCCATCCGACAGTGAGAAACCGACTTGGCCGTTTTTTACGCTAGCTTTGAGTCTCGACTCTGTCCTAGTGTCTGATTGCAATGTGCCTCAAGTGAGCTATCGATTCCCTCCTGGCTGATATGCAAGGCGCACTCCGACTAAGCTAGCAATTGCCGCCAATGTGACGACACTAAAACAAGCGGCGGCAAGCTATCACCTTCCATGGAGAGACATTTTTATCAGGCTGCCGGGGGTTGGGAACAGCGGCCATGTCTCCACGGCCCCCATAGTACCAACGCACTTTCAGCCGACAGATACTAGACTTGTCACCTGAGCGCCCCGTCGCCTTTTAAAACGCTAGCGGTAGACACGGCAGGCAGATTGAGGGGGTGGCGGCTGACGCAGCCTATGAGAGCCTCTATTTGTTCCTGCAGTTTGGAGCCCAGAGTGATATTCTGGACTGTTTCCGGAGTGATGTATCTAGATGTACCTGTCCAGGGATGCTTGCAGTGACTTCAAGGCCATGTCAGCCCGTGGACGAAGCTAGTGATGCAAAAACTGGCTGGGATTGAGAGACAATTAGGCGTCTGGGCCCAGGTTCTAGAGCAGGCAGGCAGACAAGGCAAATCAGGCTCGGGACAAGGCACTATCATTACATTGGCAGTAGAGTCGCTTTTCGATCCATTGCAGCTGTGGGGAATTACTCGGAAGTATTGCTGTTTGGTAGTATTTCTCGTTTTCTTCTGCCGAAAGGCCCTCATTCTGCCCACATTCGCTGGTTGTATCGTTTTCTCTCGAGCCATGGAGACCAAAAGTCTGTGGACTCTGCCCAGCACGGCGCTCCCAGGGCCGGACGGCGTTGCTGGCCCAACCTTTGTGACAATCTGGCTGTTCACTTCGGGTGTACTCGCGTACATCTTCTACCGGTTCCTGACCAAGCCATCTCCAACATGGCCGGAGTTCAGGAACATTGCCCTAGGCGCAGGTCTTCTTTCCTTGTGAGGCCAATTCACATCTTGTGTTTCATTTCATGCTCGGAGAACTAACAAAGCGACCACAGCTGGTACCTTGGCATCGCCATCGACCGATGGATTCACTACGACAACCGCAAAGTAGTTTTTGGATACATCCTCTTCCTCCCTGTCTGGGAGTTCTTCCACATCGGATCGACGATTATGATACTCTGGGGCACGTATAAAATTGTGTGGAATGAACTTGATGGCCGTTTCACCGAGAAACAGCAGGGAATATGGTGGTTCGGGGGCAAGTGTGCTATCTTTCTGGTCTGCATGGTGTCGCTGTTCTATACCATCTTGTACTTGGCCCTCTCCATTGTGTGGATGGAGTTCGTCAGTCTAAATACCATTGCCGACGTCGCGACGAAGCGAACCCAGTTTGAGATATCCATGGCCGCTCTCTTCTTCGGTTTCAGTCTTCTCACCGTTGGCACTGCCACGGTCGCCATCGTCTGGGGTTCGTCAAAGATTGATGGGAGAATTCGCAAGGTTCGTTTCATGTTTCAAATACTGCTCGGATATGCTAACGGAATTTCCAGACACGCATCGTCCTTTTTGTCAGCACCCTTCTGCTACTCGCCCGGTCTATCTCGCAGTTTGCTCTCGCCGCTCAAGCCTACGGAAAGAAATACACGCGACAAGATCTGCTCCTGGCCAAAGACGTCTCGTACGGACTTTTAAGCATGCTCTATCTCTCAACCATGGCATTCCTCGCGTGGTCCGTCTCCACCGGCTTCGACAAGGGCGGTAATGACGCCCGACTCGTCCAATCCGACATTCGAAAACACATACTCACCAAGTTGCAAACCGACACCAATCACGGTCGGCAGGAATCACCTCGGTTTGAAGAGCTCCTCCAGGACGTCTCGGAGAATCTGGATAAGATTCTCGACCAAGGGTCTCTGTCGTCGTCTTCGACCGCGAATCGCGACCACAAGCGAGTAGTCGCGCGGGAATACATCCAGCATCTGCGTGATGGCTACGGCGAGCTCAATCCCAAGGAAGGGCTGGATTTCAACTCACTCGGCTCCCGCAATAGTTCTGCGTTGTCGTCCATTTTCAGTCGTAGACTGGTGCCCAACGGACGTCGCACCACGTCCAACCCAGATATTCGCTCGGCGGCGGCGACGACACCCGGCAATGTTCCTCGCGTCAAGTCACGAGAGATGCTTAATCGCTTCACATCAAGGCTCTACCCACCTGTATCTGAGGAACTATAGTCTAATCTGGGTTAATGGGTATAATTTTAGTTAGGTGTCTAGAATAGTCTCGTCTTAAAGACATCATAGTATTCCTACCGGTAGACAAGACGAGGAAATCAAGTTGCAACCATCTAATAATACTTCTACCCAAGTAAATCCCCAAAGCCACCCAAAACATCAGAAACATTACAGCGCTAAGTAGCTAATTTGCCACCAAGCCAAAACGTTGATTCCTTGCTCCCTCTCCCCTACCGTCCTCCATCCATCATCCTGCCTGTACTTGCCGTAGAATATGTGCTTGTGCTTTCCATCCTTCCAACACCAATCTTCCGCGCTGAAATTGCATTGAACCTTTCCGGTGTAAACCCAAGACCTCCCTGAGGATCGTAGTGTCTTGTACCGTATAGCAATTGCAAGTGTCGGGTCCATTCCAGCCATGTCGTCGACGTCAATGCCTCGCCACAACGTTCGAGCAGGCCGGCCGGTCTGCGGCGCATCATCCGCATCAGTAATCGCCGCCAACACTCGGCGGGAGGACGGACGTGGTCTCCCTTAATCATGGATCGTGCGAGGTAGGCAGAAAGGTTAACGCAGGCCAAGTCCGTGTCCGCTCCAACCAGGTCGCAAAATTTCATGGACGAATGTGTCGTGTTCTTTCTGGGCCTGCTTGACGCATGCTTTCGCATCCAGTGGGTCGAATCCTCGCATCATATCTCGGAGAAACAAGATTCGTAGGCTGTTGCGGTCGCCATCAAGCGGCACAGACCATATTGGGTCATCCACCGAGAGAGTGAACGCGACTACATCCACTGCTGTTGAGGATAATCTGACGGGCTTGCTAGCGCAGACTCGAGCTGCAATGACATTGCGATATGCTGGGTAGATGTCCGGAGGTGCAGTGTCCATCATGAGGAAGATTGCAGAAACGGTGGCTTCGGTAGGTATATGCCGCAGCATCTTGAGGTAATCTTCTTTCCAGTAGCTATGAAGCCAGGTGGCGGAGGCGAGAGCCCGGCCCAGGCGGACGACATGTACTGCAAACCGTTCGCTAGGTTTTTGAGCCTCCAGCTTTGCACATAACTGAAGCTGCGCCTGGGACAGGATACGAGGCCCGCGATGTGCGATATCGAGAGCATTGCCAAAGGCTCTCTGCAGCCGGGCTGTAGAATGGATTACAGGCAGCGCGGCAGAAATAGCCTGCATTTTCTCAAATAAATCATCCCCCCCGATCACACACAGCAAGTGATTGAGCTTTCGAATGCGGGAGATCGGTGTCAGCTCCAGCGCTGCTTCGGTTCGTTCGAGGGCTGGCCAGTTGATCGTCTTGGGCTCAACACAAACGGTCACGAAGAATTGGATAGACTCAACGCCTTTTTTCACTGCGGAATCGAACACCGACAGTAGGTGGTCAAGAATAAATCGGCCGTCGCTCGAAGGGAGGCGGTAGACTTGCTGACCGAAGATGCCTGGGCTAGATTGCCGAAGGGTAGGAAGCTGGTTGCCCGTAGTGTCTGGTCCCTCGAGGTCGAAGATGCACGCCAAAGCATCCCGGTACGGATCAAGAATGGGCGCTTCCCACTCACGAATTCTGCAGCGATCTGGGGCCCATGATGCCCACAAGGGAACGTTGGGGAAAACTTCTTCGACTAGCCGACCAGGCATTTCTAGACGACACAATTTTCTCAATCCACCCACCAGTTGATGAGCGGAGAAGAAATTTCGAGTCTTCAGAAGCTCTTGTAGTTCTTTGTTGAGATTTTCTTTATAGCTGACGCACTGCAGTGTCTTGCGGACAAATGTCACTGGCAAAAAGTCCTCACACGACTTTTCCCCAACTGCTGTAAGGACCCGCAGGACCGAGGGGAAGACCTCCCTGGCCCCATGGTCCTTGACTACTTCAAACAACTCTTTTGCCGCAGCGGGGGTGCCTTCGTAGGAAAAGATTTCTGGTCGTACCTTATACGCGAGTATTAGACACTGCAGGTAGGCTCTCGCTCGGCGGAGAAAGAATTCATCGGACACCTCGCTTCTCTGTTGCAAACTGACGATCTGTCCGTAGGCTATCTCTGGCGTAAATGCATGCAGACAAGCCAAAAGGCCTGATTCCTGTGTAAAGACCTCATCCTTAAGCTCCTCCATCTCAAGGATGAGTAGTTGCTCGCAATCAGGCGACTGAGGCTCGATGCCGCGTGCGAGCAGACCGGCAGGCCTATGCCACGACGTCCGCAGTAGGTTGTCGGTCAAGGCCTGTACTTCCAGTAGCGGAAACAGATCGTATCGTTCATTTCTCAGGTTTGGGATTGCAGTCGTCTTGCGGAGTTGTGCTTGCCAGGTCCCCCTGAGCGCCATAGGTGGCAGTGACTAAGGCGAGCTGGGTGAGGATGATGTATATGGCAAATTTACTGGGTAAAATAGATGGATACAGTAAGATGAACGAGAATTGATCTTGGATTTGTCTTGCCCTTATTAAGCTGCTTTGTACAGTCAGCACTAGCTCAGCCTCTTGTCCCGCCTAAGTCCCAGCCGCCGGGCGTTCTGCAAGTTTGCCCAACGAGAGCTGTTCTCCACTACTACTATAAGGTAGATTAAAGCGCCCCGCGCAACGCCAAGTACCTGTAGGTCACTGAGTAGTCTCGGGCTTCAGAGTGTGTTAGATACTATAGTCTTTTATGAGAATAATTATCTATTTAAAAGTTTGGTTATTTTAAATACTTTTACTGAGATTTAATAAATAAATGCAATTAAATAACTTCCATTTCTTTTGTATTAATATTAAACGAGATGAGAAAAGTATTTCCCGAGTTAGAAATATAAGTATTATTATTTAATACAGGGATCCTTATTGTTTAGCTACTGTTTCTACTTATGCTAGGTGTAGAACTAAATGTTTGTTTCTATTGTTTGCAAATCCTGCGGGGCTTCAATCTAAGTGATAATAGTAGGTAAGGGTTAAAAACCCCCAAATATAATATAGGGATAACTATCTTGAATATCGCTTCTAAATATAGCTTGGGTATTGTTATTTTTAAGCCCTCGAAATACAGAAGAAGGAAAGCGAGATAGCAATAGCAACCCTCTCTAGGCTATTGGCCCTTACTGCCGCTTCGAGTCCTGGAATTGCACAGGGGAAATATAAAGCTCTTTATCTAACCATGTGATAGTTTGATCAGTGACAAGCACAGAAGTTAGGAACCATAGAGTGAAAGCGGCGAAAAGAGAGTCACAGCTTGGGTGAGTGACCAGCGGCTTGTAATCATTGGTGGTGTCTGAATGCTCTAAGAATTGGCGCCAGGCTGAAGCCTAAGCGCAAGTATATTGTCATCAACGAGTTATGTTACAATTTTAAGCCGAGCTGGCCAAGGCTCTTGCCGTTCCGCATTAAGTCTGCTGACTGGTAACCCTTCTCATCCTTCCTGAACCAGTAGTCGTCTGCCCGTCATCCCCAAGCCTGATACCCCGATGAAAAGTTACTGTCAATGTCCATTGGCGAAGAGGAAAGATACTTACTTCTACTGGAAGCGCTTACCTCCAGCTTGTCAGACAAGGCAATCTTGTAGCGTTCCATTAGTAACAACCTGTCGACTTGGCACTGGGGCAGATTTTGCGGTGTCCGGAATTCTTCGGCGAGTAACCCGAAACCATCACGGCAGTGCAGCACGATGGCACTGGTGCACACTGCTCTTCAATCAATCGAACCACCGCATGAGCGGTGTAATATGTCAGATTGGCTCCTTGGCCTTGCGGGCCGACCCTCAGGTTGCAGGTACCAAAGCGATAGGCCAGTCTCTCACCTCTGAAGTGCGTCTTTGCCTTGGACATGAGGTCAAGAACCTTGTAACAGCTAGACCGGTAGGTGAGATTGCTGCCGCTGCACTTGATGCCGTATGTGGCTCGATCCTCAAGATGGGAGACATCCTTGAGGTTGATATTTGAAATGACATCAAGCACGTCGGTATGCGCATCCTTGCTGCAGGGATAGGACAGTTGGTCGCTCTGACGTGGCAGTGTTGGCCGTGCCGTTCGTGTTGGTGTTGGTTGCGTTGGTCGTGTTGGTCGTGTTGGTCCGGAAGAGTGAAGCCTGAACATCGCCGAGTCTCGACCTGATGTAGCAGGGATCGGGCGGGTCAGAAGTAAATTCGACGTTCAGCACCATCCCTGAATGATAAAAATATTCAGCTGCCATCACACCCAACTGGTTTGGACCGTTTTTGTACCCTTAAACACAAAGCACTAGTCTTGTAGAATTTAGACTCAATGTTGATGGTGGGCTGATTTACTTCTGCATGCCTCGCGAGCATGTTTTGTTGCCATGCCCCATGCTATTCCAACCTCCCCATCGGCATGGATGTGCCTACAAACCCCTGTAAAGCAGGGCTTGTTTGCGGTAATCAAGTGCAGTACCCCCTAGCTTAGCCAACGGGTGGCCCAGCCGTGACAGCCGAGCCGTAATAACGGAGCTTCGTTAGCTGCCTGACGGTCTTGAGGAGTCGATTCTCCACCGTATTATCTTGTGATAATAATCTGGGTCGGATATAGCAAAAGAATCTCCACTTCAAAAATGAGGATATTTCTGAAAGTGCACTGCACAGTAGAATCACAATATTAGATGGTCTTGAGGCTGGTGGTCAGAATACCAGGTATCCATTACGATTATTACAATACCATTTGGCAAATCAGATACCAATTGCGTTCAGGGTAAGACTCCTGATACTGTTTCTTTATAAGATAAAACGAGGAAAGTCCGTCCACAGCCATGGGTACGTTGAGAAATATCAAAAACCGTGCTAGCCACCCTCAGGGACATGTTTTCCAGTAACATCCTCCCCCTCAATACGCAAGATAATCTCAATGACATCAGCGTGTCCATCTGCGGTACTCACAGTACCCCTATAGAAGGATGCAGCCTCAGCATACTGCTCCGGCGCATATTTCTTGTATCCCACCGCGTCTTCTGTAATGCTCTCAAGTACAGTCAATCCTTCAATCATACCATTATTCACATCCCCCATGATATTATAGCGCGCCCATATTGCATCGCCGAACCTTCCATCATGGATAGCATCCACATACAAGCTCGCCCAGGGCTCGACGGTCGGTACCCCGTCGCGTTGGAGGACACGATTCACAGAGAGATCTAGGAATAGTTGCTCCACGGGCTCGGCGTCACTTAGACTCATAGCTATTCATGTTATTATTCTTGGACATACCAGCAAGAGGAGTGAAATAATCGTTGAGGTAGAACACCTTTATATATCATCAATGATGAGAAACAATACAGGTTGAGGGTATACCGATGAGTGTAGAATTCAGGTAAAATGCGAGAAAAATAAGAAAGAAAAAGGAGAAAAAAGCTGGACTTGGGTCTTTTATGTTGGTCCGATGGAAGGGCAGAGTACGTAACGAACTAACCAGAACGGGCAACCTGGGAACCCCGCTTTAATTACAAGGCAAAGATTCAACTACTGGAACCTACAAAAACTTCTCTGATCTGAGCTCTTCAAACGATGAGAGGACAACCTGCGCTTTTTGATTCGTCGAGGCGGCTGGATTTTCTTGTTGGTCCGATGTCATCGGTAAGATCGACAAGGATAGAGATTGCAGAGGAGGAAATCGCTATCAGCACAGAGGGATGGCCTTGAAAGTTCATCCGCGAGACCCTGCGTTGATTGGTCGGGGACAGGACAAAAACACCATCGTTGCCCCCGTAAAGACTCTCGCGATGCAGCACATCACCAGGGCCATCGACTGACGCAAATGCTCGGGTATCAAATAATATCAAGGTGGTATGCTTGGTCGTTGCTGCATAGACAACACCCGAGGCTTGCTGCAAGGCCGGCTTGCGATCAAGAGCAACCCTAGTCGGGATGGCAAACGGAATAATCCACTTATCCCAGATGCAATCGAGATATATTGGTGTACGCGGATAAGAGTCTCGAACGCAAAGATTGTAGTGCTTAGATCCATGACGCAGGAGAGCAAGCGACAGATATCCCCTGTTTTGAATCTCGCATTCAAGGATATAAACGTCGTCCAGCAAGCCTCGGTGCCTCGAAGATTAAGGGACAGTCTGCCGTTGGATGTAGTGTAGCTCGATGGCTCCGACTCGTGCGTGTAGTAAGGAGCAACCAACGTGTAGTTCTGAGCTGATCCAAATACATGTGGCGATAGGGCAAGCATGCTGCCCCAGCCGGCGGGGACACGTTCCGGCATCTACGTCCAGCAGAAGATTGTGTGATCACTGGAGGCTCTGATAATCTCTTCCTGCAGCCTAAGGAATACTTTTCGCCCCTCTCCATATAGGGGCGGCATGTTGATGTCGAATATACCCAGCATCCAATACGCCATGTCCTCTACCCGAGGTGTCTTATGGCGAGCCAGCCACGACATCCTCTGGGCGACACTAGCATCATGCACCGATCGGCCCGCTAGGAATTCAGCAGGGATGCCGGTGTCTTCCAGCAGCTCCTGTGTGAGATCCTTGCGATCCCAAAGGAGTGCCCAGCCAGAGCGCATTGCCTTGGGCGCGAGCAGCTGTTGCAGAATCCAACCCTTTGTCATCCATCAACTAGCTGCCACAGATGCTCGACCATTGACGTCGGCGAGATATCCATAGCAGACATTAGCCTCCTGGTACCAACGAAACATGGTATTGATAGCCTCAGATAGCTCTGCCGAGCTCGTCTTGTTAATGCAGTTGGTGTCGCACCACAAGTATCGTAACCCGTTGGTAAGGGCCCGGTGGCAAGCGGCTATGATCTTGTCATACCCAACCCTGTTGGAGGGTCGACTATAAGACTGCCATTCTTGAAGAGTGACTTCTTTTCCGCCCCAAGTGTGTGAGAGAATGGCGTACTGAGGGCGGTCGTCCTCAAAGTACTCCTCCAGCTGCAGTGTGACCACGTTAATCAGTCGCGTTGAAATAATAGTCCCCGCAATGTACTGCAAACCTAGATGCTCAAAAAAAGAAACTGGATATGGATGCCGATGGAGAGAATGCGCACTCGGTACCCCGAACTTGTTAGGTGTTGGAGCAAAATATGGGCCGGCAGTATTTATTTCGGCGGTATAAGGTGTGCGGCTGAGTCCGTAGAGCCACTGCAGAGCAAAGACCTCAACGACCTGTTTAGCGCCCAAAATTCGCGCATCGTACAGACACATGGGAAGGATTTGCTTGATCGTACGTGGAAGAGGTATAATGGAGTCCTTCTCCAAATGCAGTCACATTTCGATGATGGATGCTTGATGTTGTGTTTCATCCTGGAGGGTGACTCGCGACATCTCTGAAGACTAGCAGGAGCCTGTAACGTAAAGTACTGTACCTGCTCCAGAGGATTAGCAAAGTCAATCCGCAAGCACGTCTGTCGTCCGCAGTGTCCGTATTCCCAACACTTTCCTTGCCTTACCAATCCACGGGAATCCACAGCCAGAGACAGAACAGGCAATGAAGCATAAGAAAGGAGCACATACAGTATGGGCTTAAGGGGACAAGGACTCAAGTTGAGCAATGTATAGCACAGTATGGGCTTAAGGAAATAAGAACACAGGTTAGGCAAGGTAGGACACAATTTGAGCAATACACATGTATTGTTACATTTTGGGATCATCGTGAGACGCCTGGAACAGCTTCCAGACCGGCTGCTAGGAATCCGGTCTGGACCAGGCCTTGACCCCCGGCAGGTGGGCCCTCATCTTCATCTATAAGACCGATCCCTAGCCCCTCGTTAGATAGGAAATGAAGAGCTTTCATCATCATCATCCAGATCCTATCCACTCAATGTAACATGTATATTAGTCATCAGTGCCCTTTCCGTTTAAGCCGCCGGGCGTTAATAAACTGAATTGAATCGAATCGAATCGACATATTTATGAGCATACAACAACATGTGTTGGATAGCGTACGGCACATTCGATCTAGGGATAATTCGGTTAGTGAAGGTGGATCCAGAATCTGTTGATTGTATTGATCTAGGGTGTTTCCGGCCCCTTTTCTGGAGAGGGGTTTATCTCATCTCACGCCCCCTCTGACTGAGGTCAGGATATCGATCTATCAGAGGTTTCGTAATGCAGGGTCACAATCCAACAATTAGCTAAAATAGGAAACTAGTTTTGCTCGAAACTGTGCACCGAGACTCCCAAGGCCGTTGCGTATATCCCCCTCCTCCTGTCATCCTTCCCTCTCGGATCTTAACAACAATTTTCGGTTCGCTTACTCGCGTTCGCTCTCAAGCTTTCAAACAACAGGTCACTTCCAAAGTAAAATCGTCGATTTCCTTATTTAGTAATTATTAGTAAAAGTAACGGACAACAATCTGTTATTGCCCTAGTCACTAGAAGGGCAGCGAAAATTAATACCGCTTAAAATAGACCTGTCCTGAAGTAGAACCAGGCCTCTAAAAATGAAATAAACCAGAGTCTAATTTCGGTTACTCTAGGAAGGAATCTACCCTTAGTAAGGGAACAGATACAAGCCCAGGGTCTGAATTTAGCTGCTCTAGATTAGCATAGTTTTTGTGGTTATATTTATAAGTAATTTTGGAAACTGGGTGTGCTGTTTTGCCCATTGTTGCAGCACAATTTGATGTATATGTAATTTATCCAGCCTCCCAATACTCGCTGGAGCCGTACCCGGAAGGCACTGCCAATTTGCACAAATGTGCACCGCGTGAATTTGTCTCTATGGTTAGTCTAAACGTCAATTCGTTTCACTAATTAGCGTAGAATAGGTGGAATATTCCGGTGACAACAGCTATACATCGATACCTAAGTACAAGATAAAGCTCATAGCAAAAGATTTGGAGACCCATTGGCGCTAAGTGGGTGGTAAATAGAGTTACTGCCAAGTAATCTGTGGCTTGTGACCGACGTAGCATCGCGATCATCAAAGCCCTTGCCCGCTTTTCAAGTACCAATTATAAGTTGACAAGCCGATGCCAGCCCTGTCCCTTCAAGTTCCTTTGGACCGTGAAAGACCGAGCTGTTTCCACCCTTTTCTTATAGCAGCGATGCGAGGTTTCGCAGTTTGGCAATTCCCGCAGCGACTGTAGCGGTCCCAATATGACCGAGCAACGCGGAGCGCCGACAGGGAAGGGATGAGTGCCGTTAGCAAGTCTCAGATTGCATTTGTAAGCAATTGTGACTCTTGGACCAGCTGCGTATTGAAATAAAAATTTCGGAGGTTCGCCTTAATCCTCACTCGAATAACCATATACTCGGAGCAAGAGGCGTTTTTTCCCCTCCATAATCTTCACCGAAAAATTAAAGCAACCATTCCATCGGTACCTACCGACTGCTATGCAGAAAAGTCGGGAAAGATATTCGAGGCTGCACTCTAAGTACGTACATGCTCAGCATTAGACTCCATCATACCCATAGGTTAAATTACCGGCGCATTGACCTCAAACATTGCATAACGCTCTTAGCAGTTATCTGGAACCGAATCTACCTTTAGTGCCATCATTAACCAGCTCAGGGATGAGAATAGAAGACTCTCGACAAATTCGCAAGTTGATAAGCCAAGCTGACGTAGACTCGGAAAAGAGACAGCTCGTAGAAGAAACCCATCGATTACATAGTAACTAATAACACATCTAGAGAGCAGTGGTCTATATTCCGTCGGCCCGTTCATCCATTCATCCCGCCAGCCACTCGGCCACCTCGGCGCCCCAAGTGTGGGAAGATAGGAAGAGGGCTTGGCGCCCGAGATCAGGGTGGATAAAAATACTACTAGTATTTAGTATACTAATTAGTATACTAATACTAAGGTAGTATTAGTTAGTATTAGTATAAGATTTTAAATACTAATTAGTATTAGTATTTTTAATACTAATTAGTATTAGTATTAGTATTAGTATTTAAATACTAATACTAATTAGTATATACTAATACTAATATTACTTAGTATTAGTATAAGTATTTAAATACTAATACTAATTAGTATTATACTAATTAGTATTAGTATACTAATTAGTATACTAATTAGTATACTAATTAGTATTACTTACCCTATAGAGGTTTCTTTTTTAAAAGAAGTTATAAATTAAATAGAAGGAAATAGATATATAGAAAGAAAATTTAATACTAAAATAGAAAAGAGTATAAGGTTTATTTTAATATAGTTTATATATTTAAAACTTAAAAGAATAAAAAGTGATAAAAAATAATATATTTAAATAAATTTATTAGTAAATTTAATATAGAATTTAAGAAATAAATTAATAAAAAATTAAATATCTATAAATAGAAATATTTTATAAATAAGAATATATATAAATAAAAATCTTAGAAAAAAGGAAAATAATTTAAATAGTAAGATAAGATCTTTTATTTATTTAATATAGCTTAGTAGGCTATAGAAATAGGTAAGTGATTATAATCTATAAATAGAAGTATTTTATATATAAGATAATTAAATAAATAAAAATTATAAAGGAAATGAGAAAAATCTATACAATAAGTTTAAACCTTTTATTTAGCTTATATAGCTTAGTAAGCTATAGAAATAGATAAGTTATTATAATCTATAAATAGAAATATTTTAAATATAAGATAATTAAATAAATAAAAATGTTATAAAAATAAGAGAAATTTAAATAATAAGACAATATTTTTTATTTATCTTATCTAGCCTTTTAAGCTATATAAATAGCTAAATTTAGACCTATTTTATTTATAAGTTTATTAAAAGTAAGGTTAAAGGCTTAAAGAAAAAAATTAATTAAAAACTATAAAAAAAAAACGCTATTTCTAACTTAAATCTTCCTTAAATTCCTCTTCTAAATCCTTAAGATTATCTTTATTCCAGCTTTTAAGTAAAATAATTCTTTTAGCTACTTCTGGATCTATTCTATTTCTAGATTTAGTAATAATATTATTACTAATAGAAAAAGTACTTTCTATAGATGCAGAAGTAGCTGGAATAGCTAGATATCTTCTAGCTAAAATACTTAAAATAGGAAATCTTTTAGAATGTAATTTCCAGTATTGTAAAGGATTAGCCTATATAAAATTAGTATATTATATATAAATAATAAGAAGAAAAATAGAAAATACTTACTGAAGTATCTAATAAACCCTCACTTAAATAAAGAGTAAATTCTTTTTCTTTTTCTTTAGTCTTAATATATAAGTCTTTTTCAAAGTCAGAATCATCTTCTTTATTAGAGCTAGAAGAAGCCTCTAATTCTTCTAAATTAGAAGAAGTTAAAGAACTAAATCTTTCTCTTTTAACTCTAAATTTAAAGTTAATTAAATAAATATAAAGTAATATAAGTAAAAAAGGAAAAAGGGAAAAATACTTAATAAATTCAGCTTTAAAGATATTTAAAATATCCTCATTTATACCCTCATAATGAGCTAATAAGCCATTACTTATAAAATGATTAATTTTAAATCTAGGGTCTAAAATAATACTTATTAAATAAGGCTTATAATCTCTTAAATTAGAATAAGAAAGCTTTTTAGGAAAGTATTTTTCTAGCTTATTTAAGCCTTTATTTATAGCTTCCTTAAAGTTATAATAAAAGCTTTCCTATAAGTTATTAATATATAAATATTAAAAAAAGAAAAAAAGAAATTACTTACTTTTAAAGAACTTTCTTCTTTAGAGGAAAAATAAATATATAATAAATTAAGCTTATTATATATAATATATCTATAAAATAAAGCTTTTTAAGAAGTTGTATAAACCTGACCTTGTAGCTTAATAGAAGGTTTTAAAAAAACTAGAAAAATCTTTTTTAACTCTTCTAATTCTACTTAATTAGAATTAGAAAGAAATAGCCTTTTATACTCTAAATTAGAAGTAATTTTAGAGATATAAATTAGCGGTTCTTTTAGCTCTAATAGAGTATTAAGTATATAATAAGTAGAATTCCAGTGAGTAGAATTATCTAATTTAAAGATATTAGTATAAAAACCTTATAAGAAAAATAGAAAAATATATATATACCTAGAGGAATTTGACCTTTATTAGACTGTAAATAGTCTTTCTTTTTATATTTTAAAATACTCTCTTTTAAAAGTTGTTTAGGCTCTTGAGTATATTTTAAAATAGTTATAAGCCTTCTAACTCGGCTTATAAGACCTAAAAAAAATAAAATTAGTAAATATATATAAAAAGTATAAAACTTTAAGACTTACTAGTAAAAAGAGGATTAACTAATTCCTCTTTTCTAGCCTCTGAATTATCTATATCTAAATATATAATTTCAGAATTTATATAATTAGATAAGGATTTTTCAGAAGCAGAATTAGATATATAATCTTTTAATATATCTTGAGCTATAAGGTTAATAATATGTGCAATATAGCGAATATCTCCTTTAAAATCCTTTTCTAAAGAATTAAAATATTCTTCTTTAAAGGATTTTAAAAAGGTATTATTATTCCCTGCATTATCTCTAGTAATACTATAAAATATAAGTATATTATATAAAAAATAAGAATCTTTTTGAGTATAAATATTACTTACCTAAGAATATTATTAACCTTAATACTAGGGTATATTTCTATAGCTTTTAAAAATTCACTATAGATATATACTTCTGTATGACTTTCAGTTAAGCTTTCAAAAGCTATATATAGATTAATATAAAATAAAGATTATAAAAAAAAAAAAAGAACTTGCCTATAAGCTAATAGTGTAATTTAAACTCCTTATCTATATAAATAAGAATAATTCCTAAATAAGAAGTCTAATTACTAGCAGTCCATATATTAAAAGCTAGAGAAAATTTCCCTAAAGAAGATATATTTTCTACTAGCTGTAAATTTAGCCTTAATAAGCTAGTATTAAAATTAGAAAATAAAATTTCTCTAATTTTAAGCCTATTAACTTTAGGCCCAGCACTAAATATTTATTAGTAAAGATAATATATAAAAAATAAAGAAAATTTTACTTATTATAATAGCTTAAAAGCTCCTGAAAAGACTTAGAACCTATAGCTCTAAAGGATAAATTATTTTCTATAAGAAAATAAAGTATCTTTTTATAAGCTATATCTTCTGAAAAAAGAGGAAAAAGAAGGAGAATTTCTTAAACTAAGAGAAAAAGGATTTTTATCTTTTAAATCTAAAGATTCTCTTTCTATAATTATAAGTTAGTATTATATAAATTAAATAAAATAGAATATAAATAATTAACTTACTTCTTTTAAGTTGTTTTTCAGATTCAGGATTATAAGCTATATTAGGATGCTTATTCTGATAATGCTTAACAAAGTTAGAAGATTTAAAACCTTTAACTTTTTCTTCTTTAGAATAAGAACAGCTTAAAAAATTAGTAAATATATATATATATATAATTAAAAGGAAATACTTTACCTAGTATAAGAAAGCTTATATTTAGCTTCTTTTCCAGGCTGATAAGGTAATAAAATCCTATTAAAAAGCCCTTCTCTTAAGATATATATATTATCTTTAGGATTTATAGAAGAAGAGGATTCTTCTAAATTAGATCTATTTTCAATTGAATTTTCAGCTATATTAGATATAGCAGAAGAAGGAAAAATAGTAGATAAAGAAGATTTTCCTCTAACTTCTATAGAGCTAAAAATATTACTTTCAGTTTCTATAAGATCCTGAGAGTTATTTTCAGAGCTAATAGAATAAGAATCCATTATAAAAAAGATATAATAAGCTTAAAAAGCTTAAAAAGATACTATAAGAGATATAAATAATAGTTACTATACTATAGGTATTAAAGTAATAGTAGCTTATAAAAGAGAAAGATTTTTTTAAAAGAAAAAAGTTATTTTCTATATATAATACTTCTTTATTACTAGAAGATTCTATTGCTTATTAATATAAAAAAGAGATTAATAATAAAAAGCTTAAAATTAAAATTTTCTAAGTTATTTCTAAGCTATTATTAAGATTACTAATATTAAAATTATTAATACTAAGATTATTAATATTAATTTATAAAATACTAATAATAAGTATTATTAATTTTAAGCTTATTAATATTAAGCTTATTAATTTTATAAACTTAATTAAAAAAATCTTAGAGTTTTCTTTTATTTCTTAAATAAGAAATTTTAATTTTCTAATTAAAAAGTTAAATCTTTTTAAAATAAAAAAAAGCTTATTTTTAAATAAAAAAAATACTTTTTAAATAAAAAAATACTAACGTATATGATAAGCGAGCGACTCAGACAAGCAAGCAATACACTCTGATTTTCACCTTAAATTGCAATTTTTAAAAAATTCCTAAAAGTTCAAACTAAGCTAAAAAATAGCTAGAATTTTAGAAGTTTATCTATTAAATATATAATAATAAGTATAGGGTTTCCTAAATTATTAGAAAAACTTTTTATAGAGTTATTTAGAAAAATCTTATTCGCACTGTTTTTTTTCTTATTTTTTTATTTTTAAAATATTAGATAAATTAATTAGAAATCTAGGAAAAATTATATATTATAACTTTTATAATTAAATATCTGAAATGAAATTTTTAAAAGTCCTAGGGCTATATAGCCTATTTTAGAAAATCTAGAATTTATACTTATAGCTGTACAGTATAAGTGTATCGCTCGCTTATCTGAGTCGCTCGCTTATCATATACGTTAATTAGTATTTAAATACTAATACTAATTAGTATATACTAATACTAATACTAGCTAGTATTAGTATTAGTATTTAAATACTAATACTAATTAGTATATACTAATACTAATACTAGCTAGTATTAGTACTAGTATTTAAATACTAATACTAATTAGTATATACTAATACTAATACTAGCTAGTATTAGTATTAGTATTTAAATACTAATACTAATTAGTATATACTAATACTAAACTAATTAGTATTAGTATCCCACCCTGCCCGAGATGAACTCGACAAATATGTACGCCTCAGACCCCGAGAATCGAGTATCTGGCGTAGGGCACTCTATACCTGGTTCTGTTGCAGGTCCCGCTGCAGGAACAGACAGGAAAATATGTACACCGACATGCAGATCCTACCAAATAGAAACCACGACTAGGTACTTGATACTAGATACTATCGCGACGGCTAGGCCCCGAACACCAGGTGTACAGTACTAGCTGATGGCAACAAAATGCCAGATCCGGCCCGATACAGTACCGGGGGGGTGCTTGTGCTTCCAACTGTTGGGCACACTCAACGCCATCGCCGGAACCTTTCCACTTCCCCGGACCACTCTTCACTCTTCACTCTTCCCTCTTCCCTCTTTACCTGGCCTCTCTTCCCTCTTCCCGCCTCTGCTTACGTACCGATTACGCTAAGCCCGTTCAAGCTGCTCCCTCCAACTCGGGGTCCTCCCACGCGTCCTCTAAGAGCCAAAGTTCCTCAAGACATTTGGCTCGCCTCCGCCATGCGACGTTGTCGGCGCGGCAGCTCCGGACAATCACTCTGACGCGGAGCGACTACTACACAGTCGGCCGCACAGCCGTTGGCTCCTGGCTCAACGACGAGCCCATCCGGCCGCGGCGGCCATTTATGTGCCCAGGTGAGATGGACGCGTCACAGCGCCTGGCGTTGCCCGAGCTGCCGTCAGACCCAGTCTCTATCGGAGCCAACTCCCCGGCAGCTACCTCGACAGCAGCAGTGGCAGGGTCCTGCCCAGCTCCGGAGTCGGACGAGGGCGGTGGGCATTGTGGTGTTCCCCCTCCCCCGCCTCCTCCACCCCCCCCTAATCCGTGGGCAGATCGGACTCATGCTAGCAGCGACCCCTTGATATCTAGCTCCATCTGGCCACATGAACTTTGGCCAAGTCAAACATGACGTTTCTGCTTTGCGGTCAATCCTTCACGAGTTCATCAGTGAATTCGATGACAACGCCCAAGTAATAACGATTCGGCCACTCGCTAGCGACAACTTCATTAGGACACGAAAGCGTCTAGAGAAATTGTTGGCCTTACAGGAACGCAAGGGGCTGGACGCCTTCAACATAACGTTCCCACACACGGCTTACTCTATCGCGCAATGGCGGCGCGTGAAGAATCTTGAGGACCGTATTTATGGCATCGTCCAGACATATCGCATCAGCTGCGATCCATTTCCACCGGGAAACGATTAAAAGTCGAGGCTTCAGGCATTGGAGGACGAATTCGGACTAAAACTGGTAGCCAAATCACCCTTGCTTTCACAAGTATTTATCCACGGTTCAGCAGAGGAAAGTCCTCGGAGAAGTTGGCTCATCACACAGGAATGCAAAGTTGACGACCCGTTCTGGACGAGGTTCACTTCCGAGTGGAAAGTCGAAAACTTATTCAAAACTTTGGAGATCTTAGAGGAAGACAAAAGCGACGGCACACAAAATCTTTATTTGAGTTTTGTGGGCAACGCATGGCATCTCGATTCCTCCGTGGAATCACCAACAGCGTCTCAAAGCCTCTTTCGACCGCATAAACCTGGGAGTCCTGCGCAATACCGAGGCCTAATGCTAGATCGTCACATCTCAAACTCCGTCCTGGGCCGTGTAGTAGACTATTTCGACAATCATGAAATTATGTCACAAGCCGTGCGGAAACTAGATCAACACTATCGTCATGACGTTGGCTATAGTGGTGGCAACGACCCCGACGACAGCGTTAGTTCTCTGGCAATCAACGTTGCCCTTCTTGGGTCGTCCTCAGCCCCTAATCTGCCCGTCGTGGACTATGTTGGTCTCGTTCTGGCTCCTTGCCCCACCCCTAAAACCGTATTCATTCGTACGAACCAAGACGACAGCACTCATGCAGGTCAAGGGAGTCCGGGGGGGTCAAAAAGAATGACATGGAAGCGCATAAGTCTCATGAGATGGACTGAGATATACCACGATAATAACCAAACGCGGCACTCTCGTCTTTCAGCACCGCGCAACGTCGAGTGTATTATAATATAATATTGTTGAGGGACACCGGTTGCTTTTCTGAAGGTTCCAGAGTCTATGTTCCTAAATAACACTCCTAGCTCGACAGGTAAGACCACAACGTCGAACGTCGTCCCGTCTGTATCAATCTGCGGTAGCGTCGGTAAAAACGAGCGACATTCAGCTTGCCGCCGGGCAAGGCCGTAGCCATTCTCAACGCGCGCCTGTGGTGGATGTAGGCATACGACACCAGATGACTCGGATACGAGGCTCAAGCACACCAAAATCCATTTCCGTTCCTAGGGCTGAGTTCTTGCCGCTTTAGGCTGAGCTACGGCTGAGCGAGGGCTGACGATTCCAGGCCTCGAGCTGAGGTGGCAAGGTGGGCTGAGCGAGGGGCTGAGCCGGGCTGTAATATTGAGGGGCAATAATAAAATCCCAGGCTTCTTTATCTTTTGGCTCTTTGTATTGATCTTTGAAGCAAAGTCTAGGTCTAGCTACTTCATCCATCACCTCGTCTACATCACAAGTCCCGAGTTCGTGCAGCCATACCACATTGAAGCTCCCATAGTCGGGCTCTGCTAACCTGCTTTTCCTCTCTCACTAGACAAGAAAAGAACTACCCCGCAAGCGAAATGTCAGAACCTGGTATCGACGGTGACCAAGACAACCGCAAGGAGTCACAGCGGAAAGGCGCTGAGAGGCGCGGGGGGGCAGCTCCTAGATCCTCGCCTAGGGATGATGGTGACACACGGCGAAAAGTATGATGATTCTCGCGAGAAGCAGCAATTGAGTAAACGTAACCTGCTCCAGTGAGGCCAGAGTGAAGGCTGTCCACCTCTGGCACCAGAACGGATTGCGAGCCTACTCCGCCTGAGTAGTAAATCAACTGCGTGACTGGACTGGCTGGGTAGTCGGTGTTAACGCCGAACCAATCAATGGCCCTCGCGAAGCTCGCCACGTTGGTCAGAGGAGCTGTAGTCCCCGACGCATTCTTCCAGGTGCCGTCGCAACAGATAAACAGTCGCTTCTTCCCCCTGTCTTCGTTGATGGCCCTGGACATTTTGGCCGTGACGTTGGTCTCGGTCGCTCCCCATCCTCTCCTTCTCGCGATGCCGGAATTCCGTAAACGAGGTCGTGGCTGTAAGCTTCAACCTTCATACGTACCACCATCTCCAAGTCCTCAGGCGTCTGGGGCGCCCGGTCTTTGGGGTGAGTTTCAGCCACGAATACTTTGGTGCCTTGGGAAAAGAGGCGCGGACTGCGTTAAGATGGGTCAGAAACAGCGGATGAGAAGATGTAATGGAAAGCTAAAAGCAGCGGGGGCATACCATTCTTGGACAGCTCATTCTCATGACTGACGTGGCTCTGCACCGGTTATCTTCAAGGCCAGGCTTTTTGATTCGTGGGTATGTTCTCGATGCTACATTATCCTCTATCTAACCCCCTTGCAAATGCTAGATGCTGAAATGAGGCTAAGACTGGTGGTTATTTAGTAAAAAATACACGCCTAAGTATCTGCACACTGGTTACGTGGTGGTAATCTCACCTTGAAACCCTTATTTTCTTCAAATAATAATAAATTACTAACATATTGAATTAATTAAATATCTTATTTTCTTTAATTAAACTTATTAATTTATAATTAGTATAAATATTATTAATTAATATAATAATTTAACTTTTTTATATTATATTATTTATATATTCATATATTTATTAAGAAATTAACATATATATTTACTTTCTTTAGATTTTCTATATTATAAATATATCTTTTGAATTTAATAGAAATCAATATTAAAATATAAGAAGATAATAATAGTAATATTAATAAATAATATTATATATATATTTTCTTTAATTAAATCTTTTTTTTAACTTTATTTAATATTATTAGATAGATTAAAGCTATACAGTAGTTTCAAATAATAGAGATAAATAGTTAGTACTATATCTAACAGCAGAGGAGACAGTAGCTAAATAATAAGGTTATTGCATACTGGTCTTTACCTTAAGCTTCAATTTAACCCTTCTGACTATAACCCATCTGGCTTCAACCTTACTATCTGCAGTTAACAACCTTACTGTCTGTAGATAACAACCTCAAGATAGTAACCTTATTTTGAGTAATAAGATATAAGAGAGACTGACATCTCCTGTCATTGAGAGGCTAACTTTCCTTCTAACAATCGTTGGGGATCTTAGGGCATTCTGGAGGTTGGGTCGTGGGATGTATGACTCTTATACATAAAGGTTAGAATGGCTGCAGGGCGAAAAGGTTAGATAGGATTCCGGCAGATAGAAAAAAAGCAGCTTGAAACCCAAACTTGAGCCTCAATAACTGTGAGGTACACAACGAAAATATAGTATATTCAAATATTAGGTTCCCTTATTAAGGGAAATATAAATATATTTTGTTGAATTTAGTAATATATTATTATAAATATTTTTCAAAATAATATCTTAAGATTAGATATTATATAATATACGTTTTAACAGTAGAATTAGTAATTAGATATATATGTATATACTTTGCTGCTGGTGTTGATGTCAGTTACCTATTGAGAAGAGTGAGGGACGCTGGCTATTAGCTGTAGGATTGCTGGTAGGGGTTATAAAGGTGCTAGATTAATCTCTGGCCCTGGAACTTCTGTAACTAGCCTTGCTATATATACACTCTCGCCGGTGTCACGCCGGTGACTCGCCTGGCTCTCGTTGGAACCCTCTATATCACCTAGGGGCATGTAACAGTTGCTTAGATTTAAGGTAGATTTGAGGCTTTTCTGGAATTAAGGGCCAGAAGAGTCATATAATCTGTGAGGGTAGGGTGGTGCATAGATCATAAGCGGGCTAACCGAGCTTCTGATCCGTGCTTACATAGCCTCGGGCATTGTTTTAGAAGCATTATTTTAGAATCCGGCTTCGGCGGACCACGAGGTCCCACCCCCACGTGGCGTCTGCTGGGAACTCTAGGAGAAACAATTCGGTTGTCTCCGGGCGCCAAGGGGAGCCCAACAAGGCGATTATCCCCTTTGTAACAACGCACTGACCCGTCGAAATCAACTTCTGAGCCCCTTAAAACACCAAACAGTACAGCCACAGTACGGTAGTTACCGTCGTTACCCAGATGAGATGACTTTCCCCATTCTCAGATATGGCCTATTGGTCAGTATTGGAGGTGGTGTACCGGTACTACAGACGGACAACGGGATGATTCGATTGGGCCACGTGGTGGTGAGCAATCAAACGGGCAGACGCTCTTGAACACACTGGTTCTATTGCACCGCCACCACCAGTCCTTCCCAAAGCGGCGACGGGGCTGTCTCGGGTGGTGACAAGACACAACAGAACACATGTAGTGTGCTAACCCAAGGGCGGGGGAATTCAAGCTGGGCTCAAACAGGCGGTCATAGCGACGGGCATCTCGGCGCACTTGCGCGTGTGATAGGAATGAGTGGCTGCAGAGCGGATGAAAATTTGACGTGTTGAATGATCAGAGAACACCGACAACTCCCTGCCGTGGCTGCAGAACGGATGAGAATTTGACGTGTTGAGTGATCAGACAGCACCGAGAACTCCCTGCCGTGGCTTTGGAAACCCATAGGGCTGTCTCCACCTTGTCTTGAAAGGGGAAAAACGTACAGATTGGAACTAGTGGCGAACCGCTTTGACCTGTCAAAAGGCGTTGGCCACAGGATCAAAGCTCACGCTATTCCAGACCTGGTGGCTCAGCTAGTGCGATGTTGGGAAACAACTCAAAGTTACGACAGCATGACGACACGATCTTACCGGTCGATCAGCCGTGGAATACCGATGCTCTTTTTCGGGCTCAAGCTCAAGCGCCACGGCTTGCCAAGTCAAGCAACTGTTGGGATGCAGTGACCTTGATGAGGCATATTGACTGCTACTTGTATATCTCGGACGAGTACCAGTATCTCCGCGGGGAGCTGTTTTTCCTATCGACCCCCGACCATTTTCCCTTTGTCCTGTGTGATCCCCCCCCCCGTGAGAGTATGGGTGCTTGCTGAGTCGCTACGTTGCAACCTGTGGCTGAATGGCTTACCATCGGAGCAAAGACGAAGAAGTTCGCTCCACAATAGAGACCATGTCCCTGGCAACATGTGGGAAAAGTCTCCATCCTGCCGGGGCGATCCGGAACCTTATCATCCATGATGATGGCGTTTTTACTAGCCATTTACGATGCGCCAAGGGAGCTAGAACTGTCTCCGACAAAGGTGATGGTGTGGTCGACATCCAAGCGTCGTGGGATGACAAGCAGGGGAGCCCTTTCCTCGAAAAGAGGCAGGATCATTTGCGCCGTGAGAGCCCAGGCGCCCCTGGTGATCATGACCCCGACTGGGTTAGTGGATTTGCTAAGTGCTAGTAACCGTTCACAGCATGTCGGTGGTGTTCAAGTTCTCAGACCTCTTGGATCCCCGTGGTCAACCAGATATTTAAAGGCCCTCATCTCCATTTCTTCTTCCAGGCCACATACTCTGACCAACTTCATTTCATACCTCTTCACTTTCAGAGAAACCTCGTTAACTCTTTGATTCCCACTTCCCACATTCCTTCGCTCGCAAACATGGCGGAGTCAAACTCGACAGAGGCCAATGCCAAGCCTCACGCGAACCTCAACGCCCTCGGCATCTTTTGGATCGCATTTTCCCTCTCCTGGACCCTGATCGTCGCAGGTGGCATGCTCTTTCTGTGGCGTCGTCGTGACATGTCCATATTGAGGATTCGAGGTCTACCGCTATCTTTCTTGGCTATCACATTGCTCCATCTCTACTGGGGCGCCGTCCAGACCGGGTATGTCTGGTTCCCTCTCGCTGCACCCCAGATCGAGTACTGGATCATGAGCATCTACCTTCCCTGCGGTATAGCTCTATTCCACGCCTCCAACAGCCGGTTTCTCTATGTCGCCAAGGCCCAGAAGGAACTCTTTGCTTCAGACTCTGCCTCGATTAAGAGCAAGCCTGCCAAGTCCAAGTCCTTGTTCGGCCGCTTTCGATCTCTCAACTACACGCGAAAGATTCTCGTCATTGTGGGAGCGGGCATGCTCTGTCAGGTGATACAGCTTGCAAAGTGATGTTGCTATTTTAATTGCTGACGCGAAAGCCAGCTCTTACTTACAATCTTCATGTATCTTATTTCAAGAAAGTTCCACCCTCGCTTCGGCATCCCCGGCACCGAGGTTACAGGAACGGAAGACGTTCAGAAGTCAAAAATGCGCAGAGGCTGGGAATGGTAGTGCCGACTATTCCCTGGAGCAACCCAGTACTAACATATCTTTCTAGGTGGCCATCTGTCTTTTGGCAGTTCTTCTGGGCATGGATAGTCGCTCCCTACATTCTATGGCAAGCTCGTGGAATCAATGATACCCAGGGATGGAGGACCCAAACTATTGCTTGCTGCCTTTCGAGGTTAGTATCTCCTAACATGAATTAGTCGATTCTATGCTGACAGCTTAAGCAGTCTTCATGCTACCCCTCTGTGGCTTATTGCCTTGTATGTCCCCGCCATGTCTGCTGTTGATAGCTTCTGGATTCCTCCTCAATGGTAAGCTATCCCAATATCTATGTGATTAACTGGGGAGATATTAAGCTTACTCTATTTAAGGATTGCCCTCTCGATAATGATGCTCGAGATCTTTACTATCTTCCTTCCCTGCTGGGAAGTCTTCAGACACCAGGCTCTGCACCATGGGGCCCTCGAGTCAATCGCTCAATGGCAACTCAATAGGAATATCGGTAAGGCCTCAAGGTCAATTACCACAACCTCCACATCGACTGGTGGCTCATTTTTGACCGCATGGTCGAAGGATGGCTCCACCACGAGCTCCTCTGGCGTGAGTATCCTCACCATGGAGGCTCTCGAGTATGTCCTCCAGCGCAACCCTGGGCCTCTTCAGCAATTCTCTGCCCTCCGGGATTTCTCTGGAGAGAACGTCGCCTTCTTGAGAGCGGTTGCTGAGTGGAAGTCTTCGCTTCCTTCGGCAGTTCTCGACCCAAAGAACCTCAAGGATAACGACGTCCAGGAACTCGTCCGCGAGCGATTCAACAGCGCTCTCCGAATCTACATCGACTTCATCAGCTCGAGGGATGCCAAGTTCCAAATCAATATTTCCTCTCAAGACCTCAAGAGGCTTGAGTGTATTTTCGAGTCGTCCGCCCGCGTTCTGTATGGCGATAAGCAAGAGGTTGATCCGGCCACGCCCTTTGACTTCTTTCCTATGACTAATGTCAGGCGGCCTTCTGCGTCATCTCACGGTTCTGAGGCTGGTATTATAGCCGGGTCGACTAATGACACGGACGTCATTAGAGACAAGGCCCTATACTGGGGTGATATCCCCGACGGCTTTGATGCCACTGTCTTCCATGACGCTGAAGCAAGCATCAAATACCTTGTCTTTACTAACACTTGGCCGAAATTTGTTAAAGATCAACAATCTCATAATTCATGACGAATTAGGAGAATAGGGGATCAAAGCTTTCTATCCCTCTCAGGGATGAAAATAAGTCGGTTTCTTGAACATAGGGTCAATTGGGCCTTGTGGCAGTCTTTTCACAGCGAGCAAGGGAATTAAGGGAATATTGAGATTGAAGCCTAGTGTATTGAGTTTGTAGCAAGGTTTTTTCGCTCCATGATATATTATACGGCTGCTACGTCCACACTTCCTCCGCGTATTTGTTCTTCAAGTTGTCGCACTCCGCTATTATTCGCATCGCCCCGGGCTTTTAAATAGATGATTGAGATGGTTTCATATGGTGAAGCGAATTCAATAGTAGAAATAAGAAATTGCGTTTGTAGTGGTTATACTTTTGTGTGATGTAATTAAAAAAATGAAGACAGGTCTTGACACCTCGGATCAAGACCGCCGGGTTTCGGAACCACCTCTACTGCTTTAAACAAGCATTGGCAGATGCCAGTGTTCCCATTGAACGCACTCAATTTTTGTTACAGAGTTGTTGCTTTCCAGTTACAAAGCATTTCTATAGCCAGGCGACGAGACTAATTAGAGAAGTGACCAAATCACCGCACTGCAAATCTTAGATATTGATTAGCTGCCAGCACCTTACTGCCAAAAGGCTCTGATAGAGCCGAGTAGTTGAGATTATAGACACGTACATACCCAGCAATACCTTCTAAACATGGCGGAAGGGCGCACCCAGCTCTTTCCAGTGCCGAGCAACCGCGCAATCGGTCCCCACCGGCCCTGGCGATCCTGGGACCTAGACCTCAAACCCCGCGGGCCTAGCGCGTCAGTCCAAGGCTGATACGCAACCCCGCCAATGAGGTACAGGAGGGCAAGGTGTCAGAGAAACCAAGGGCGCCTGAGCCAAGAGAGTCTCACCCTGGCCATCCGGCCGTCCCTAGCGGCACTCGGAAATACGGTGAGAGTGTTTCTTGTGAAGGGAGATGTGCTCGAGTTTGAGATGCCGCATCGAGTCCGAGGGGCGACGGCGTCTGGCGGTAGTCGGGTCGACAGAAGGTGGAGAAAGGCAAGGGAGAAGAAGTGTCACACGGAGTGGATAGGATCAGGACGATGATGATGAAAGCTCTTGATTTCCTATCTAACGAAGGGCTAGGGATCGGTCTCATAGATGAAGATGAGGGCGGCCTCCGGCAGCCTCCGGGCCCGAGGTCCGGAGGTCTGAGACCGGAGGACCCACCTGCCGGGGGTCTGAGACCCGGTCCGGACCGGATTCCTAGCAGCCGGTCTGGAAGCTGTTCCAAACATCTTACGATGATCCCAAAATGTGACAAGAAGCGACCGAACGAGAGGAGAGACAGGAACATTTATCTTCTGGCCTACAATCCAAAACCTCACTACCAGAGCTGTGCAGTTTATTCTTGGAGACCGTTCGGGTGGGTTGTGAATTGCAGTGGGCGAATGCCAAAAGAGCGAGCTGCCTTTTGAATTCGGACAAGTAAGTCTACAGGATGTGTAGTTCCAGTAGTCTTTGGTAAATTAGGCGCCCGCATTATGTGAGACCGAATTCTAGGACTTTCGACAAGACAAGGCGGCCCAGATGCGAACGCGTTAGCTTCCCGTTGTTTGTACGTCTCGACTGCCGCTTCAAGAAGTGATGCTCCGGCTTGAGGAGTCGACAGCTGTCTCGCAATACTAGCCGCTATCCGGGAAGGATCGGAGCGTCCAAGCTTAGCTGGGTTACAAGAACAATAGAAATACACCGGAGCTGGAGTCTGGTTACTTTAGAAAGCATCCTGGGCGTCCTCAATAAGAATGGTCCCGTAGTTTTAGAATTAGATCGAAACATCTCATATTGTTCCTTACGTACGTCAGCTTGCTCTTGCCGGAGCCCTAGATGCCACGAAGCCATAGAGTCGACGAAGCTAGAGACCGACTCTGTGCTAACGTCTGAGGGTCAACAACTTGAAGCCTCGTAATCATTGTTTCTACGTCAGCCCTAATCCCTTTTCTACCCATAACGATTTGCAAGATGGCATGATCGTGATGCCGGGACACGAGCTCCCATAACTATCACTGCCAATATTCTCAACAGACCCAATGCATGGTATTTACAAGCCGACGTCGCCGCGTGGAAAATCTCGCGGTACGTGTGGCTAAATTTCAACTCCGAGCTGAACTCAGTCTATGGCAGCCATGATCCCAATAGCAGTTATATGCCAGAGGATTCGGCGAGGATAATCCTAGACTGCCGTACATTAGTCGTTCCTAATTGCCGAGATCCGGATGTTTTGGAAGGTTCTCATGATACACTAAGCGTGACCCCAAAAAGCATTCTCTCCTGGACACGGCATAAGCTGTAGCGTTATCCAGACGCATGCTTTCAGCCACATTCACTTGTTGTGCCTAAGTAGCTGAATGAGCTAAACGGGCTACCGTCTGCTACATTATTACCCTAATGCCACAATGAGAATTCCAAGCTACCCTCTTAACGCCTAGCTAAACTCGATGGGATGGGGAGGCTTCAGATGATTTGTTGGTGCAGCGTTATCTGTTTCAAGAGTGGTGCTGGAGTGATAATGTTCTGACGGCATGGGGCGTTAGGAGAGCCATTTCTGACAATTTAGGACTGCAGGCTGTGAAGTCGTAGTGCCACTTATCCCCCCGATTGTCCAGCACTACATTCGGTTGTCGGCACGATACCTATTTGACTTTGTGGCTTTTGGGATACCCTCGGCTACAGCGTTTAGTAGTCCCTGCACATGGAGGCGTGGGACGGCACGGCATATCCCGCACTAATCCGATGTACATGAAATTATTAGCGCCGCAAGCCGAAATAGTTATGGTTCAGGAACTCGGGAACACGTCAGACTCTCGCCGAAGACTAGTGTCGTAACTAGCTGCGACGTTAAACGCCCCGGATTCTCGATCCGCTCTGGTTCCGGCAGAACGGTGGTGGAGATTGATAGCGCATAAACCGGTGGCCGTGGAGTACTGTACGGTATAACCAAAACAAGGACTAAACACCCTGGGCTCTACATTCTGGGCTCACTCCGCTCCTGGCCTTCATCTGGGTCCTGTAAACGTGGGAGGCCTCAATAGCGCCGACCGCGATCGTCCCAACTCCCAGCCGGGGAATCGAACCCGATCTGGCAATTGCGTCTAAAGTCCGGCTGCTCTGAGACCTCTACAATATGCTGGAGGACTCTTGCTGTACTGTACTGTAGTATTGAATCTATGTACGCTGTATATTTCTGGGACCCGATTCTAGACTAAGGATTCTGGGCCGCGATTTGGGACTCATTCTCGAACCTGGTCCTTGAGCTGCCTTCCCATCCTACCAGAGTAGTTCTATAGCTACTCATTTCAATATGCCCTGCGTAGGGTAGACAAGCGGCACGTCCAGTACTCTCATGATACGAGTCGAAAATAGCCGTCAGTCGTACACCAAGTGGCAGCCGATCTACCATTATTCTGTGCATTTCGTTGTCTGAGACGAAGTTGACGGGACAAATCCCCTCATCGTAGCCACACTCACTGTAGCTATTGATATCGCTCGCGTCGTTTATATCCCCATTTCGTTGTCTGTGTCCTACCGATTGTTAGCAGGAACTTCCGAGCTAGCTACGAGCATTGGCTTACCAGAATAGTAGAAAAATAAGGAGTCATTCGGTCTAGCGTCCTTCGGCAGCCAGTGCATAGCACGGAGGAATTTCTTTTTTTTAGTAGGCTGGCTCGCTGGCGCATGCTGGTCATCGGTAAGGATAACCATTTCCTCCGGCTTATAACAACTAGAACATGACCCCAAAACGAACGCTAGGAATCGCCATTTCCTCTTTCAAGCCATAGCAGTCGCCGCTTTAGCCTGAGCCAGCCTGAGCCAGCATTTATCTGACAAATTTGTTCCTCCGCCGCCTCCTTATACCAGGGACTATTCCCAAGAGTGGGGGCCCTACCAGTAGCGTAGGCAATAAAGGGTGTATTATGCTCTACAAACTTCCTAACTGTCTCAATAATGTTATACTTAAAGGGCGACTTAAACGTCACAATACCACATCTCCTGGTTTTAAGGCCCCTCTAACTACCCATCTTGGAAGCTAATGGCTGAAAAATCCCGGTCATAGAATACGTCGTATATGTCACCTCCTGTCCTTGAAGCTGCCTCGATACATTCTGCCAGATCTGATCGAGCATCGGCCTATCCTTGGCACCACCAAGGTTCATCTATATGAGTAAGATTACTTTGATCAGCAAAATAAAACAAGAAAAAAAGAAAACAAGCAAATGGGCGTGGAAGGCAACCCACCAGGCCGGGGACAATAGCCCAATGCTGCAGTACGCTGCCATCAGGCCGCATCACGAGCACGGCTGGCTGCGCCATGCGTGCGGGTACCCTGATTTCTCGCTGATGGCGACATCAAGGAGGCCGCGCGCCTTCAGTTCCGCCGCCAGTAGGTTCTGCGGGTCGGTGATGGCGTCCCCTGTGTACCCCGTCGAGTCGCGCGTGGCGGGAAGATGTGACTCGTCTTCGGCGGTTATGATGACAGGTATGCCGCCCGCTGCGGTGATGGACTTGATGAGCGAGGCGAAGGCGCGCAGATATCCCATGCAAAAGGGGCACCAGTGGCCGCGGTAGTCTGGGACCGGAGAGGCCAGTTAGCTGTCGGTTGCAGGGCGAGCCTGGGACAAGGAGCTGATGCTGCGGCGTGACTACCGGGACTTACACACGGCAAAGATAAATTCGGACTGCTTCAGGAGCGAGTCGAACTTCTCCACAGGACTTGGAGACGACATGTTGGTGATAGGGATGTTGGAGTGAGGGTGACGGCAGCTATGTGCTCTATCTAAGCTGTGAAGACAGTACGGCTCCCATAGAAAGTCATGACACAGGCTCACAGGTTCATATATAATAAATTCAGGTCGGTCGTTGGGGTGCTAGCTGGTCAAAGCCCCAGCTCTTTTAGGAAATATCTCATTTCCCAAAAGGGTAAAATCTAGGCGGCCGCTGTCAGGGTGTGTGTGGGCCTCGTCGGTCGAGACCTCCGTTATAAGGTTATCCTTTTCGGTCATCCCGGACACATTCCTATACACATTCTGATGGATCCGTTACGGTCAATTTGATCAATTGGATAGTGAATTAAGCAGTGATGATGATGTTGATGATTGCTTGTGCCGGTCATCCGGACCGGCCGGAAGAGGGGTTATCAGACCCCCCTTCTGACTAAGGTCAGGATATCAATCTATTAGAGGTTTCGTAATACAGGGTCATCTTCCAACACATTCCTAAGGGCTCTACGGTCTACACCTATTTCGCCCTAGTAAGTACAGTACGTAGAAGTACATAAGCCTAGCTAGGTCCGGGGTCTGAGAGATCCTGGACACACACACAATTCACACTCTCTTTCGTACATATCCTTCTCTGCAGGCTGCCGCAACAGCCGCCGCTAAGCGATTCCAGCTCTTTTTAGGAAATATCTCTTTTCCCAAAAGGGTAAAATCTAGGGTGGCGTGTTGTCGAAAACCGTGAGAGCATGCTGCAGGCATGTGATTCACATATATTCAACTGAGACGGCTTGACGATATTGCTCACGATTAGAGTGTATAAAATAAGGAGAGATTGGAGTATTAGTCGTACTAAAAAACACACTGCATCTATCCAAACTTGGCAATAGATAATATATTACCAATACGCCTTCCTCTCCACATAATTCAGCCACACGAGCTCCCGTTCCTACATAATGGCCGAATCTCGTCTTTGGAAACCACTCAGAATCGCTGGAGTCGAAGTCAAGCACCGCATTGGCATGCCCGGCCTATCCCGCTTCCGGGCCACTGATAACCATACTGCGACGCCCATGATGAAGGAGTACTACAGCCAGCGGTCGCGAGTTCCAGGCACCATGATTATCACAGAGGCTGGCATCATCTCGCCAGGCAGTGGTGGCTATCCCAATGCGCCGGGCATCTGGAAAGACGACCAGGTCGCAGCCTGGAAGACCATCACCGACGAGGTCCACCGTAACGGCTGCTTCATGGTCTGCCAATTGTTTCACATCGGCCGCGCGGCAAACCCCGAAACGGCCAAGATGGAAGGCATCGAGATTGTGTCCGCCAGTGCCATTCCTCATGATGAGGCCGCTCCAGTGCCGAGGGCTCTGACGGTTGAGGAGATAAAGCAGATTGTGCAGGATTTCGCTACCGCGGCGGAGAATGCCATGCGCTCGGGTTTCGACGGTGTCGAGCTCCACGGCGCGAACGGTTATCTCATCGACAGCTTTACACAGGACGTCAGCAACACCCGCACGGACGAGTACGGCGGCAGCATCGATAATCGGTCTCGTTTTGTCTACGAGATCATGAAGGCCGTCGGTGACGCTATCGGGCTCCAGCGTGTCGGACTCCGCCTGAGCCCTTGGAGCATGTTCCAGGGTATGCGTATGAGAGACCCGATCCCGCAGTTTTCCGACGTGATTAGCAAGGCGAAGATGCTAGGCCTCAACTACATCCACCTAATCGAACCGCGGGTCTCAAATAACATGGATCTGGAACACCCCGTCAATGAGACGCTGGATTTCGCGATTGACCTCTGGGACGGGCCGATCCTTCTTGCAGGGGGGTATCGGCCGGATAATGCGCAGAGAGTGCTCGATGACTCATATCCAAACAAGGATATCATGATCATGTTTGGAAGGTCCTTTGTTGCGAACCCGGATCTAGTGTTCAGGGTCAGGAAAGGTCTGCCGTTTAATAACTACGACCGCAGCACGTTTTACGCCATCAAGAATCCTGTAGGATATCTTGATTATCCATTCAGCGAGCAGTTCCGGGCAAGTGCGAAATATTGACCTGAGCATTAGGGGATGATGGAACGAAGGAAAACAAGAGTTACGTTGATAACATGCTATTATTCTCCGTCTGGATGGATCTCTTTCCAGAACTCCTCAACTTGCGCGCGATATGCCTTTTCCGACCAAATGAATCGCTTCATAACCTCTATCAGCTCCGCCGAGGAACCATGCATTCCACTAAACCGCGATGCGTGGTTGTTCTGCAGGAGCGTCTTGAACTCCGAGCGTATTGTTCCCTTGGGAGAGAACGATCCACCCATATGCAGCATCCAGATCACGAGCTCCGGATCATCCTTCCAGAACGGATCATCATTTGACCGCTGTAAGCTGCGTAATAAGTGCTGTGATACGTGAGACTTTTTCCCATCGGGGTCAGCATAATTTGCTCGAAGATCAAATCTCATCTCAGAGAAGGGCGAATATTCGAGAGGCCATGTTCAGTTTACTTACAGGTATCACGGAGTGGCGCCAAACCTTGCTACAAAGCATGCAAGCGCTGAGATACGCCGCTAGATGACAAGCTTCTATAACAGGAGAAAGCTTGGGCAAATCCACGAGCCTGGACCCGATGGACGCCTGTTGATTATCGACGCGGAGCATTTCGATCGGGTTCTGGCAGGTATAGCCAGGGGAGGTCTTGGACACACTGCAGCGCGTGAATGTCCTTGAGGACCTCGATGAAGTCCTCGGGGAACAAGTGAAGACGTTTTTGAAACCCCGGCGCTAGAACAAAGAAGGTGGGAGTGAAAGGGTCCCGCGTCCACTGCAGCTCGCCAAAGGTCGTGTGGTCTATGATGCGGTCCGATCCAGTCATGATGGATGAGTTCAAATCTTGCCTATTCGAAGCATAGGTAATCGTGATTAGTGATACTTGGCTAAGCACATGGACATGTAGGAAAGGAAATGGCTCACCAGAAGATGGCTCGCTTGATTCCATCGGTCAGGTAGATGGTTCTAGACTGGCTCATGTCGAGCAGTTGTCGTATGGCACCCATGTGGAGCTGGACTTGCCACCGCATACCTAGTCGAGCCTAACCGACGGCTGCAATTTAGCTACGGAAATATCTTTTTGATAATTTTATTTGCTTACCTCTATTCCAGCAAGGAGTAAGATGGCTCCCAGCGTCGGCAGTGATAATGCAGTCTCCGGGGAGCTAATTCTTTCGCGGACGGTGGCCAGTACTTGGTTCTGGTAGCCAACGCACTCCTGGTCCATATTTCCCCCCGTCACCGCGAAGGCGAAGGTGAGCATAACGGCATTCAGGAGGGCCGGGTCGTCGAGATCCGTACGGAAGACGGAGCTGAAGTCCTGGAATAGCACCGGGTCCGCAACGCTGAACACAGGCTCCGCGGCGTGTCTGGCGGCACCTGCATGGCTGGCGTGAGCTCATGCCGCAACTGGAATCATTTCACCACAGGCCGTTATAGCGCTTACTGTGACTCAGCAGGGCCCTCAGCCTGGGCGAGTCTCCAAACAAAGTCTCAAAAGGACCGTACGCGGATGGGGAGACGAAGACGGACCAGGGCCGAGCATCTGCCCTGATGCGCCGGCGTCATCCCTCGAAGGTGCCTGCCGAAGCTCCCGACTGTTCCGTAGGGCCTGTTTCACAGCGTGCGAACGAGCCAGGCGCCTTTTGTCGCGGTCTTTCGCTTCCGCTGGATTTTGTATCGAGATGAATTGATAACTGCTTTCTGCACGAAATGAGCTTCGTGCCTCAAAGATTCACGTGCGCGATGGGAGAACTGGCTTGCCTCTGCTAGTACTGTCATTGGCTGCCTCCTGGTGAGAGGACTCGGTCCACTCCATGGCGTAGAAAGGAACCCAACACCGCTGCTGAGCTTGGCTTGAGCTCGCGTGACGCCGGTTTCTCGAGAGGAAGCTGCTTAGTTTGATTCTGAGGTGGAGGCCTTAGGCGAGCATGAGTAAGCCACAGTATCATGCTTTGCTGAGTCCGACCGTGGCGAAGCTCGAACAGGGCGCTATGTGGTCCGAGCGTAAGATCCACAAGTCTCAAGTGGTCAGTGTTGTAAAGGTGCGACAAATGGCTTAGATCTAGCTAAGGGAAGGCCCTACATACGCAATAAAAGTAGGCTCAGGGGGACTTGCCCGCGTGTACGGACTGAAAATATGTATTTTGTCGAAATCCGAGGAGGGACATAACTGTGTGCACGGTCCAGTTTGTGTGTATTTTGTCAAAATATAGTGCACCCATAGTACAGTAGGATCTATCACTCGCCTTTAAACTGACCTTAGATATCATTGCATCAAGTATAGCGCGTCAAACTTGGAACCAATCGTGCCCCCAAGGGCGATGCCGATGAATGAGCACAAGTTAAACAAGCCCTGAGCTCCAGGGCTGAAGCTGTATGGCGGCGCCCCCAGGAGCTGTGGGATGCAAGCGCCGACACTTGTGAAGGCAGCCGCCGTTACACTGTCCGTCAAGCTGGACCAGAGTACCGTTGGCGCCAGCATGAAATAGAAGGGGCGAGCAAAACAAGAGAACTAGTTGGTGATGTAGTCTATTTGTGGGTGGTAGATAAACCGCAGGTTATCGCGCATAGACAGCAGCGGCTCAGCGGTGCTCACATGGGTCTGTGAAGCTGCATCGGGACTTGTTCTGACTGGCATCTCGCGCATCTTCTCGCTCCGCTCCACATCACCAGCGGTAATTCCCACTGTGAGGCCGCGCCGGAAGGTTACCTTGGGGAGCAATAGAAGCATGGTGAGCACATTGAGGCTGCAGGCGATAAAAGTGGCCCAGTACGCCCATCGCCAGCCAGCCAGCAACCCGAGTCACCAATCCCAGCGCGGTCTGGCCCAAAGTGGCTCTCGCCAAGGTGCATAGGGTGAAGAAACACAGAGCCATGGTCAGACCATGCTCATGCTAGATCGATCATCATCGGTGCAAACGACTCCTAGTCGCTGGACGCGGATCCGCCCAGGACGCGGGCGCCGAGCAGCGACTCGTAGTTGGCCGCCACGGCAGCCCGGGCGATGCACGGCAGGAGTAGAACCATAGAAAATAGGACTACCTATCGCTTGCCTGAGTACAGCGTTATCGGCACCCATATCGGATTGCTGAGGCCCTGGGCGACGACGTTGTACGACATGAGGTACGAGGCGGTGGTGATGGTGATGCCGAGCTCAGCGGCCACGGGATTCTGTGTTGGGACTAGGCCAGCCGCGCAGGCATTGTTCAGGAAGGCATTGGCACAAATATTCAGCGTAATGCCGAGCCTGATCCACTTGGCCAGGTCTATGCGAGGAGTCAGTAAGCGCTGCACTATATGGAAATGACGGTCGTCGAAAGGACCGCCAACCACTTTTCCCTTTGCTCATTATCGTTGATCCTTGATGTCGAGGTTATATTTCGGGTTGAGAGAGTTCCAGCCCGTGTCGCCTAAAGTAGCAATACTTAATATATAATATATATAACCTCGTCAAACAATGTGCTCCAGTACGGTAACCCGGAACTTATAGCACAACACTCACCCCATAGACCAAGTGTTGGCTGTTGATAATTTCTCCTCCCTCATAATGCAGTTGAGGTGGCTGCACTCGAGCCAAGTCCTCACCAATGCCACTTTAGCTTCTCACACTCACTCTCCACAGGCCTGCCAAACCCTCCCTGCCTTTTCAACACTGCCATTGCCAAGCAGCTAAGCCCCCTTTGTGTGTAGTACATTCCATTCTGCGCCATTCTGTCTGTGCACCGGCATACTGAATGGAGTGCTGCAGTCCAAGCGCCACCGCAGCCTGGTCGGCTTTACTCCGTGAGAAGAGGAATGCCTAGGAATGCCTAGGAATTGTCGACATTGGTTAAAAGGAAAAATCGCATACACCGGCATACTAATTCTTACATTCAACGGTTAGCCCTGTCCCTCACATTCAAGAAATGACTCAATATAGCCAAGTAGGCTGCACTCTGACAACCTGTAGACCGAGCGATGTGAAGCTGAAATGCAGTGTAAGTAAAAATGGAAATGAACTGCATGGATGCTGCATTCGCGTGACACTTAGTGATCTCTGATTGATTGGCCATTATTACAATCAGGCTGGCTAATTTCGGATCCAGAGCCTCGTCTTGCCGGCCGGCATATGCGGTGGTTGGCGTGTCTCTCAGTTCCGACCCTCCTCACAATCAGGCTGCGAATGACATTGGTCCAAATTTCAGCTATCTTGGCACCGGCCCAAGTCTTGGCTGTCATTCTGGTAGACTACAGTCCAGCCACCGCACAAACTGCACTTGTGTAGCCCCCATGGGCTGAATCCTGCCTCAAAAAGCAAACAGAGGTGCTAACTGCCGAAGCTTGGGCATATATTCACCCCGCCTCCAGGGAAAGTCCCCGGAGTTGATCTGATCTTCAGCTCAGATCCCAACCTGCAAAGCTTTGTTCTTTGTTCTCCACGTTTCCAACTTTCGCCATAGCAAAGAAATCTTGCAACACCACAAGTCCTTATCATGTCTGGGGATCACTTGAACTCGAAGCCTCACAGGTACGAGCCTGCCCATGTCTACGACGTGGATTCCGAGTCGCCGAGTCCAAACTCGGCCGAGTACAGGCGCTATGGCATACTCTCTCCCGCCGAATGGCTCTTAGAACTGCTCACTTCCATCGCGAGCCTAATCCTCCTTGCCGGAATCGCCGTCATCTTCTGGTATGTGGACAACAAGCCCCTCTCGGCCTGGAGCGACCGCATCTCTCTCAATGCGGTCATCTCGATTCTGACAACTGCCTGCTCTGCGGCTCTGATGCACGGCGTCAGCGAGTTCATCAGTCAACTGAAGTGGCTTCACTTCAAGAACGGGCCTCAGAAGCTCGAGAACTTCGAAAAGTTCGATGGGGCTAGCCGCGGCCCTTGGGGATCCCTCAAGTTCCTTGCCACAGTCAAGTGGAACCTGGCTACCATCGGTGCCTTGATCACCATCTGTCGACTCGCTTTCGCACCCTTGGCCCAGCAAGTGGTAAAGATTGAGCAACAGTTTGTCATCACGCCAGATGACAACGTTACGTTTGGATATGCGCACACATACAACCGTGGAATCGGGCAAGCACTGGCGAATTCTGGCGTTGGTAAGTATGGTTTGGAGCTTGGCTGAGCAAGAAGTCTATCTAACCTCTTCCCACTAGGCAGCATCCCGCAGGATCCCCGAATGCAGTCCGCCATCGTCCAAGGACTCTACGACATCAGTAGCCCTGCGACGTTCAGCTGCCCCGGGGCGTGTAGCTGGAACGGGTCATATATATCCCTAGGCTTCAAAACCGAGTGCAAGAATGTCACCCAGGAAACCTTGCGATCCGCAGACTGCTTAGAAGACCCTGATAACACGGCCTCTGTGCACTGTAACATGACGACGCCCGGAGGTTTAGTCATTTCGACTCGCAACATGATGACCGACTATGCGACCAACTACAGGATGAATGCCTCCTCGACGATGGAGGACACGCAAATCACACTACCTAGTAGCTTCCCAGAAGTTGTTCGGTTTGCCTTGTATCGATCAACTTCGGATGGCAACTTCCAGCCTTTCGATATCAACATCACGGACTGCTCTCTGTCACTCACGGCCTATGAATACACCAAAGCCCATGCAAACGGCAGCACCTTCTCCTTTGAAAAAACCCAAGAAGTTGACTTTGGCGTCAAGAATCCTTGGAAGGTCGAAGGCAACATCTTCACGGGCTCGCTCTACACCAACGAGTCCAAGGCTGATGGCATTCCTGCACTTGAAATATCCTGGGCCGACCTCAAAACTTTGCAGACCTTTTTCGAGTCCGAGACGATTGTGACCGAGTGGGTAGACGGAAACTGGGAGAACAAGAACCTTGGACTCAGTGCTGCGCTGACTGGTAACGTGGACATCGGGAAGCGGTTCGAAAAGATGGCGACCAGTATGACGGACTATCTGCGCTCAGGGCCGAATAGAAACCTTGCACCCGGAGAGAAGATGGAAAGCCAGCCGTTTGTCTCCATCCGCTGGTACTATCTGATTGGACCTGTCACTATCGAGCTGACCGCGCTGTTGTTCGGTGTATTCACCATATTCTCCAATCGAAAAAGCCGCAAGGTCCCTCTATGGAAGTCTTCGGCGCTTGCCGTTCTGACTTGTCAGCACAAGAAGCAGTCTGGGTTTATACAGACCAAGGCCAAGGACATCAAGGAGATCGAGAGGACGGCGGAGAAGGATTTGGTACAGCTGGAGTAGCAGCTGGCGCTAGGCAGCGAGGAGCGTGTTTAGGTTTCTGAAGTGCATACTGCAATTTGCCTAAACTGCATTCTTTAACATAATGTATCTCAAGAATGAACTTAGTTAGTATAATACAGTAGCTTGTATTTATGTTAACCTTCTAAGCTTACTATAATTAACTTATAATAAAATAGTTTATTATTTATTTTATTTTAACAAACTTTAATAAAATTCTAATTAAATAAAAGCTATTATTTAAAATAGTAACTTTTAATTTTATATTTATTAAATTATTTTTATTACTATTTTTAGTCTAATCCCTTTTAATTCAGTCTTACCTTCTTAGCTGTAAATACTATAGTATAGCCTTCAAGTATTTTGTTAAGTGTATATCTAATAATCCTATTCTGTGTTTTCAGTGCTTTTTAGCTGTTATTCTTTATATGATCGCATGCTAGCATGAACTGTCGTGTCAGGCCCTGATCGCCGGCACCGTAAGTGGATGTGAGATTGAACCTATACTTCGTATCCAGAATTTGCATCCTAGACTAAGCGCGATTCAGAGACCCAAATTTAGTATTCTTCAAAGGTCAAAAGCGAGCCTTCCAAGCAATAAATGTAGTACATCTTCTATTTTCCGTGTTTGATAGAATCATGGCGGCCATTGCGAAACAGGAAAACTATACAGTTTTACGACCACGATAAATCTGCAGTCAACTGCCCTCTTTGTTGCCTTACGCAGCCAGGGAGGAGAATCAATCGCGAATCCTTCTTCTGTACCTCCATTTCCCAGATAATCATTTTTATTCTCGGGATTGGCCCAGTTAAAGTCAAAGTCCTCCCGCCGAACCAATGACGTGGTTCGTATGAAATGAACCATTTTACCGGGCCAGGGAATGAACACTTTACCCTTGAAATTTTTGTCTATCAAATTTAAATTCGCGTCAGCCAAAATCCGACAATACTAAGAATGCTTGCTCAAAGTGGACTCACACCAAGACTTGCAATTCCCGCTGAATGCCATCTTACGCAGTTGTTGTTGGGCCCATTCGTTGGAACCTCTCTGAGCGGTTTCTTTCACCACGATGGATTTGAGGTTATCGGTCTGTAGTCGATCGAGAAGCTTCAGGATGTAGGAACTGGTGGCTTCAATACCGGGAAAGGCAGATCCGATCACGGGAGTAATTGGCGGGTTGAACACTGTTGCTCAGTGTTAGTATCTCGCGCACCCTAAAGCACGGCATCTAAACAGCACCCGCAAGGCGTTTCAGACTCTCACTCGGCTGACTGGATAGAAAGAAAAGCAACATACCAAACAGGTTAGTGAACCGGGCCACGACAGCACCCATGTACGACTGCGTGGGCTTATCCTTGCCCCAGTTCTTTGACAAGGAATATCCGTCTCGTCCTATGGTAGGCATTCGTGGCTCGAAGGTTGCATCGAAGCCAGTCGCACACACAATTATGCTGACTTCGGTGACGGCGCCCGTTGCGTCGAGAATTCCTTTTTCCGTCATGCGGACGATGTTATCCGAGATGACGGATACATTCTCCTGCTGCAAGGCATGCAGATAGTGATCGCCGGGAGTGAAGCGTCGGCAGCCGACCTCAAACTTAGGCAACAGCATTTCCAGAAGTTTGGGATCGTGCCTTCATGTGTTGGATCGTCGTTTGCTCCAGCTTGGCCTCTGCAAGGCTTCTGGACCAGAGTGCCTGGACCCCGCCGGCGAGAGTCTTTTCCAGCTGTCGACGATACTCAAGGTAGTACTGCGGGTCTTTCTCAAATCGCTTCCAGTTCTTGGCTGAGTCTATGTAGATATCAGCTTTAGTCAACATCCTGTGGCTCAGATACGGAAGTGGCTTACAGTCCTTTTGGACGGCGCCGTCGGAGAAGAGATGGGGTATCATCCAGGCCGTTGTGCGCACATAATTCACAAGTCTTTCCGCATCTACGAGATTGATAGGTATTGGCAGGAATCAATAAAGCAATATTTGCGAACCATCTGGCCAACTTACTGGGCTGGAGTGCCGCAACGCACTGGACTACGCTCGCTCCGTTTCCGATTAACGCGATGCGCTTTCCTTTCAGGTCAACCGTCTCGTCCCAATTTGCGGTATGCATCAGCTTTCCACCAAATGTCGACAAGCCCTCGATTTCGGGGTTCTTCCAGTTGTTCAAAGTACTAACGCCTTTAACCAGCACATCACATTCCCGTGTGACAACGACGAGGTCCCCCAAGCTATTCGTCGTCTCCAATTCGACGCGCCAGGTCGACGAATCTTCCTGCCACCGTGCAGAGATGGCTCTGTGATCAAATTGAATGTACTTCCGAAGCCCGTGCTTGTCCACAACGTTATTGAGATACTGCCGGATTTCTGGAGCGGGAGCTGATAACAAGAGCGGAATAAAACAGTCTTTAAAGCGCTAAACAATCACCACAAATGTAGGCATAACTTAGGAGATAAATATTCAAATTCTATCGAGGGCTTGATTCGAGGGGGCTAACCGTAGGATCCCAGCAGACCGGGGCATACTCGCTGGTCTCCAAGCTAATCATGTCAGCCTCGCTCAGTTCGAAGTCGTAAATATCGGTGTTGTCCCGAATCCTAGCGGGTGTGACGCTCTTGGGCAACGGAATGAAGCCCTTCTGCAGACTCCACCTGAGCAAGATCTGCGCTTCTGACTTGCCGTACTTCTCAGCTAGCTTCACCAACTGCGTGTCACCCCATCGCTCCCCGCGGACAAGCGGGCTGTAGGCCTCGACGATGATATCGCGCGCTCTGCACCACTCTACGATCTCCCTTCTCGCACACCAAGGGTGGAGTTCATACTGAGCAACATTGATCTTCCCACCCTTGCCTTTTCCTCCACGCTCGACCTCAAGCTCGCAGATGTGCTGCTCGAGCTGGTCAAGGTGATGGATGCCGTAATTACTCACGCCGATGGACTTGACCTGCCCGGCCTCCTGGGCCTCTACAAGAGCCTTCCATGCGCCCTTTCGACCTTCGGAGCTGCCGTACGGGCAGTGCAGAAGCATCAGGTCGATATAGTTGAAGCCAGTTTCGGCCAAGGTCTTCTTTATCTGCGCTTTACAGTCGTCGTAGGTGATCAGGCGGACTTTGGAAGTGAAATAGACATCGGAACGCGGGATATTGGTGGCCTCGTGAATGGCCTCGCTAGCTCCAGTTTCATTCTTGTACGACGCGGCCGAGTCGATCTAAAACCTAACTTAGCCAAAAGCCTTATAAAAACCATGTTACTTGCGTTTCTTACATGTCTATACCCAGCCCTCAATGCTTCGGCCACGACCTCCTTCGCTTGGTTGGGTGGCCTTGAAACGATCAGTTCTTATCTAAATTTAGAAGTAGTCACACCTACGTTTTCCAAAGCTATCGTGTACCCATGTTAGAAATGGCAGTCGCGATGTAAGGGAGTGTACTTACGCCATATCCCAGGGCGGGGATCTGCTGGCCGTTGTTCAGCAATGCCTTCGTCTGTAAAGTGGGCATTTTTCTAGATGCAGGGAAGCCTCGATAAGTGCGTGAAGTCAAATTTAAGACAAGAGTTAGGGAGTCGTGGCAAAGATTTCGGCAAGGTTGTTCGATCGCCTGGAATATGTATTGCTCTAAATATCTCATAAGGATACGTGTACAATGAAGATTATCCGGGTTCTCGCCAGCGGGGAGGATTTAACGGATAAAAGGAGCCCCAAATGCCGATTTCGGTGCCGGTTTCGCCGTTGATGAATACGAATACCCGATGCAGCTCATGATTATTAATCGCGGGCTAGAAACAGGCGAGAGGGATTTCAAATGTTAGTTGAGTACATAATATTGCCACAAATCACGGCGAGTTTCCCAACATAGTCTTAGCTGATAAAATTCCTCTTTAAACACTCTATTCGTAAGCGACTATAGTGTCTATCTATCGCGAATGTACCCGAACTAACATTTGACATCCCTGTAGCCTGTATCTCTATTCTCGAATATATATGCGCACACGCTTGAACCCTAATTACAGGTAAGGTATAAGAGGTAGGGCATACCCGCAGAGGGTGATACATCTTTATTTCCTCCTAGAAGTTCCTTGAATTTCCAAAAGCTTTATTACTACTGTCTGAAACATTATACGTTCCCACTATGTCTTTACCTAAGACCTACAAAGCCTGGCAAGTTCAGAGGGCTGGCGACCCTGTGAATCTGGAAACATTCGAGTTGAAGCAGCCAGACGCCGGCGAAGTCTTGGTTAAGATTCTTGTTTGTGGTGCGTGCCACTCCGATGTTGGCATGCAGAAGGGCGAATTCGGACCCGTTCATCCCCGAATCCCCGGGCATGAGCTCGTCGGCGACATGGTGGCCGTTGGCGAGCGTGTGTCGAGGTTTACTGGCGGCGAGCGTGTCGGTGGAGCTTGGCATGGAGGTAAGCTGCTCGTCTCTTTACCTGTGCTATTGGAATACTGACTGAGGAACAAGAACACGATTCTACCTGTCGCCCATGTGAGCTCGGTCAGTTCCAGAGTTGCGAGAACGGAGCAATTAACGGTGTAACTAGGGACGGCGGCTATGCCGAATTTGTTTTCCTCCGTGCGGAAGCCGTTGTCCAGGTTCCTTCGGACCTTGATCCCGCTGAAACGGCTCCTCTCCTCCGCGCAGGCGTCACTGTCTTGAACGGTGTTCGGAAAATGGAGATTGCGCGGGCCAACTTAGTCACCATTCAAGGGCTTGGTGGCCTTGGCCATCTTGCTGTTCAGTACGCAAAGAAGATGGGCTACAATGTCGCGGCTATGAGCTCCGGCTCATCGAAGAAGGAGGTTGCGTTTGAGCTGGGTGCAGACTACTATATCGATGCCAGCCTCGAAGATCACGTACAAAAGCTGAAGGAGATGGGTGGTGCTGCGCTTGTGGTTGCCCGGCGCCAAACGCAAAGGCCATCAGCCCTTTGACAGGTGCGTTACAGATACGCGGAAAACTACTGGTTCTCGCACCGGTGGGAAATGTCGAAGGCAATTCCTTGCATCGGATCGGAGGCGGATGCTCGGTTCATGGATGGCCCAGTGGACATGCGCTTGACGCAGAGGAGGCCATCCAGTTTTCTAAAGACCATGGTGTCAAGTGCCTGATTGAGAAGTTCAAGATGGGTGACGCACCAATGGCAGTGGACCACATGATGGCGAATGAAGTGCGGTTCAGAAGTGTGCTGGTTATGGGATGAGGCCTCCTCACAATATTCTCAACATCGTAGGCTTTGCGCTGGCAGTTACACCCACAGCGAGCTTCCACTTCGGCCCATCACTCCCCATCAAACCCTACGACCACTGCCTTCCAGCATCCTGCAGCTCGTCAAAACAGTCTCGACAGCGTGCGTTTCGTTCGCCATTACTAACATTGACGATATATTCGTCTTGGTAACTTTTTTCGCCGAGTCATCCACCAGCAGAGATCTAAGCCCCTTCAAGATTACGGCTGGTCAATACATCAGGTTCACAATCATCATTGCCATTAGTATGATTGGCTTCGGCGCCTCACTATAGTCAGAGGTGAGGGGGTGTCAGAAAATCCCTCTCGGACCGGCCCGGTCCATTCGGGCCAAAGCAATCATCAACATCACCACCATCGCTTTGAACACTATTGCCCCGATAAATTTGACCGTAACGAATCCATCGCACACCTTACCCGACACAAGTTACGTAGTCATCATTTTTACAGCACATATATGCATGACGTTAGTTTACAGGGTGAACAGGTACATACATGTCAGACTAACTGGGGAAACCGATGTCTGCCGATAGGGTTGCAATGATGCATGTAGGAGGGTCAATTGATCAATTGAGTGATGTATCTGTGACTTCCTCGCTGACAGCGTAACCGGCTCGGATGCGAGGCTGTCCCTTAAGTTACGAGACCGGGCCGGAATTACTATGTTTATCTGACAATTCTGAACAGACTTGACCCCGCAGCGCGAAAGGTAGCAGATAATACACAGTTTCTTACCATAGCAAAGAAGACCACATCCTTTCACGAACATACAATCAATTCCGACATTTGCAATGGAAGAGCTTTGCGACAAGATTACGAAAACCAAACAAGCCCTCGAGGCAACTCCCGACGGCCATCCTGACCGAGCAGCGCGACTATACGATCTTGCAGCCTTGTTCGGCGACCGGTTTTCTCTCACGGAAGAGATGACAGATCAAGACGACGCCATCGACATGGCCAGACAAGCTGTCGAAGCTATTCCCAACGACCATCCTGACCGAGCGGAGTGGCTGAACGTCCTTGGAACCCGTTTAGGTGACCGATTCTCGCAGACAGATACAATAATAGACCTAGACGAGGCCATCATTCTTACCAAACAAGCTATTCGGGCGACTCCCTATAAGCACCCTCAACGACCAGAACGTTTATACTGTCTTGCATTTCTCTTGAATGACCGATTCTCGGTTACGGAAGCGATAATAGATCTCAATGAGGCCATCGCTAGTACCAAACAAGCCGTCGATGCTACCGCTAACGACCACCCTGACCGGGCGGAGTGGCCGAATACCCTTGGAGTCTTTTTATATAACCGATTCTCGCACACTGGTGCAATGTCGGACCTAGATGAGGCCATCAAACTTGCTCAACAAGTTGTCGAGGTAACTCCAGACGAGGACACCGACCGACCTACATTCTTGCACAACCTTGCCCTCCGACTCGACAGGCGATTCTCGTTTACGGGAGCGAGAACAGATCTAGATCTAGCTATCAATAGCATGAAGCAAGCTATCGATATGACCCCTAGCAATCATTCTGACCGAACCGAACGATCACACCAACTTGCAACCTTCTTAGAGAACCAATTCTCACACACACAAAAGAGATGTCAGATCTGGACAATGCTATCAGTGGCACTAGAAAAGCCGTTGAGGCTACCCCTAACCACCATCCCAGGGAGGCGGAGTGGTTGGATACCCTTGGAGCGCTCTTAGGCACCCGGTTCTCTCTTCGGGGGGCGATAGAAGATGTAGACGAAGCCATCAAATTTGCGAAACAAGCTATTGAAACGACTTCTGATGAGGGTCCTGACTCGGCGAGAATATTCAATAACCTCAGCATTTATCTAGGTGACCGATTCTCACAACTGGGTGTTTTGTCAGACCTAGATGAGGCCATCGCCTTTGCGAGACGAGCGATCAAAGCGACCCCCTACGATGATCCTGATCGTTTGGAATGGTTAAGCACTCTTGGTGTCCAGCTAGGCAATCGTTTCTCTCGTACTGGAGAGATAGCAGACCTAGAAGATGCCATCGACACATCAAGACAAGTGGTCAAGGGGACTGCCAACGACCACCCTGCTGATCAACCTCAGCACGCACCTGAACGACCGATTCTCACGTAATGGAACAACGGCGGATTTAGAGGAGGCTGTCATCAAAACCAGAGAAGCCATTAAAGCTGCCCCCAACAATCACTCTGACCGGGCGGGGTGGCTAGACACCCTTGGAGCCTTCCTAGGCACTCGATACTCGGGTCAAGGGAAGATGGCAGATTTGCAAGAAGCTATCAACGTCAGTAGGCAAGCCATTGAGACTACGCCTCATGATCATCCTGAACGAGCATTACGGTTAAATAACCTCAGTGTTCTGCTGGGCGACCGATTCTCAAAGATGCAAGCAACAGTGGATATAGAAGAAGCTGTTAAAGTCGCTAGAGAGGCCGTTCGCATAACCCCCATCAGCCATCCAGACCTAGGGGCATGGTTGAATACCCTTAGTGTTCGGCTAGGCGACCAGTTTTCAGCTCTAGGGGCGATAGCGGACCTAGAAGAGGCCGTTAAAGTCGCTAAGCAAGCCGTCAAGGCGACTCCTCGTGACCATCCCAATCGAGGGAGATACTTGAAGAACCTTAGCCTCCAGCTAGGAAGCCGATTCTCGAATACTGGAGCGATGGCGGACCTAGAAGAGTCCGTCAAAGGCGCAAGGGAAGCCATTGAGATTACCGCTGAAGATCATCCTGACCGAGCCATATTATTGAACAATCTCGTTCTGCAACTTCGCACCCAATTCTCTCGTACAGGTGTGGCGGCGGATTTGGAGGAAGTCATCCAACTTGCTAGACAAGTCGTTGACATAACCCCTGACAACCACCCTGAGCGAGCGGCACAGTTGAGTACCCTCGCATCGGTCGTATGCAACCGATACCAACTAGTAGGTGCGATAGCAGACCTGGAGGAGTCCATCGATGCTGCTAGACGATCTGTCAAGGCGACATCTGACAGCGACGCTAATCGTGCAAGACGGTTGAATAATCTCAGCGCCAACCTCTACTTACGAGTCACCCGATTTTCTCACTTGGCGGAGGGATTAGCTGACCTTGACGAAGCCATCGATATGGCTAGACAAGCGATAAAAGCAAGTCTCGACGGCCATATTGACCGAGCGGGACTGCTAAGTAGTCTCGGCGTCCAGCTCAGCAGCCGATTCTCGACGACGGGGGACATGGCATGTCTTGAAGAGGCCATTAGCCTGGCCAAGGAAGCTGTCAAGATGACCAACGATGGTCATCCTGATCGAGCGGGATGGCTCTATGACCTCAGCCTCTCTCTAGGCCATCGATTTTCGCGCACGCAAGCGATGGAGGACTTGGAAGAGGCTACGACAGCTGCCAGGCAAGCCGTAGAGGCCACCTCTGACGACTATCCAGGAAGGGCTGGGTTGTTGAACAACCTCGGACGCCATCTAGCTGCTCGATTTTCGCACACGGGTTTGACGGCGGACAAGACAGAATCTAGGAGCTGTTTCCAGACGGCCTTGCAGTCTACTGTGTCGCCTTCGAGCCATCGCATTCTTGTAGGACGTCACCTTCTCTCGGCTCCAGAGATCCTCCAATGCGGCCAAGAAGCTTACGATATTGCTAAGACGACCATCGACCTAGTTCCTCTGTCTGCACCCAACTCCTTAGCATCAGTCGACAAGAAGGTCATTCTCTCTCAGGCCACCGGTCTCGCCTCTGACGCTGCTGCCGTGGCCTTGCACTGCGGTCAAGGAGCTTCGGCCGCCATTGAACTGCTTGAGTCTGGCCGCGGTTTACTGGCGGGCGCGCTCCGCGACCTTCGCACCGATCTCTCCTCTATCCAGGACAAACGCCCCGACCTAGCGCAGTCCTTTCACGATTTGCGTCGTATACTTGATGCTCCAACTTCGACGGATGTTCTCATGACCGCCGACGCAGCGTCAGGCCCATCCCCTCGCCTCGGAGCCGACCAACGTCACAGGGCAAGCAACGAGATGCCCGCCCTCCTGGACAAAATCCGTACTGTCTCCGGGCTTGAGCGGTTCCTGCTACCCGCGACGGAAGCCGAGATGCGCCTGGCGGCCCAGCAGGGCCCCATTGTCATGTTTAATGTGAGTTCCCACAGATGTGATGCCCTTCTCATCGAGACGTCTGGTACCCGAGCTTTGGCGCTGCCAGGGCTTTCTGAAGGGGAGATTTATGAGCGAGCCCAGAGCCTTCAATCCCTCGAAACACTGCAATGGCTCTGGGACGTTCTGGTCGAACCCGTACTCAAAGCTCTTGGCCTCAATGGACCCTTACCCGTCGGTTCTTGGCCCCGCGTATGGTGGATTCCTACGGGGCCGCTCAGCAAATTTCCACTCCACGCAGCAGGTTATCACATGCAATCGGATGGCAAGACCGCTCTCGACAAGGTTATATCGTCCTACAGTTCTTCCATCAAGGCCATTATCGATACCCGCCAGGCGCGCAACAGATCTGAGCGAGTAGGATCTAGTGGCGATGTTGTTCTTATGGCGATGAACAAAACTTCAGGACAGAGTTCGCTGAGCTATCCAGGTGCAGAGATCCATGCTGTGAAGTCGATGTGCGACTTGGCAGGGCTGTCAGTCATATATCCGCAGCCGCTGCAGGCCGAGACGTTGTCGGCCCTCGAAAAATGCCGTGTCTTCCACTTTGCCGGCCACGGCAGTACGAAATCGGACCCCTTGAACAGCTTACTGTATCTTGAAGACTGGCAAGACCATCCCTTGACGGTGGCGAGCCTGCTCGAGATCAATCTCCGCTCGGGTGCGCCCTTCCTCGCCTACCTCTCAGCCTGCAAGACGGGTGAGAGCTTGGATGAAAACTTGGCCGATGAGAGTCTTCACCTCACAAGCGCGTTCCAGCTGGCCGGGTTCCGACACGTCATCGGTACGCTATGGGAGGTGGACGATGCGTTGTGCGTAGACATGGCGCGGATGACGTATAAGGTCCTAGGCGAGAGTGGATTCCATGATGCATCCATCAGCAACGCACTCCACCAAGCCACCCGGGCACTACGTGACAAGTGGCTGGCCGAGGAACGGACTAAGACTAAGAGCAGAGGCCAACGGGATGCCGTCTTGTGCGAGGATGTGACGTATCAGACGCCGCTTTGGGTACCCTACGTTCACTATGGCGTTTGATGGGCTGTTATCGAAGCTATACTCTATCTAACTGAATGGATGGATAAATACAGCTTATGGTAAATGCATTGTTACTGTAGCGGGCAGTCCGGGACTTTTAGGCTAGCTAGTTACTAGCAGGGATATAATAGGGATAAGTAGGAGAGGAAGCTGTACACATTCTTATAGAGTTATTTCTATTTTAGTAGTAACTATCACTAGAGTCTAATAATTAAGCCTACATATCAGGTTTACCACAGCTTACTACAGCTTAGGTTAAAATAATAGCAGCTGAGGATCATAGACGACAATGGAACTTATCAATTCCTAGATTTGTCTTAGATAATATGCTGATATATGAACCCCTTTTAGTTCATATACGAGACGCGGCAACTCCCGGTCTCTCTGCCCTCGCAGAGGATCCGAAACGTCAGAGAGTCGTCAGAAAACCGCATGTTCGCTGTGACAGTAACTCTGAGCCACCGCTCACTATTCACAGCTCTGAACGGGATTGCGGATAAGTCCAAGTTTCCGATAGAAAACTCGATTTCCGCCGCCTCATAAACACCTAGGAGACATTTATTAGTCCAGCCCGCAGTCAGAAATAGGGCAACGGGGGGGGAAACCTACTGTTACCCTCGATAGTCTCCGGCGGCTCGTGCATTCCGCAATCATAGAGCGTCAGCTTTCGCTTCTGCGATAATTTCTCGCCGATGTGTGTGTGTGTGTTTGAGGCAGAGAAGGAGGTCACTGTTAAACTCCGAACCATCCCCAATGGGTACGCCCTGTTGAGACGATCCACATTAACATATCCAGCAGCATTAAAGATGCCCCATAGTGGTGGAATAAGACGCACGCAGTGGACGAGGATGGTCTTACCCGGTTCACAATCCATGTTATGAATCCACTGAGATACGTCCTGTCGTTGTCCCAACCATTGCGCCACACGCGCCCGTTCGTCGCACCGTATCCGCTGTGGATGGATGGGTCGTACGGTTTGGAGATTCCAAACCGAAAATGCCGACGGCATTTACGCCATCCGACGGTGGATGAAGCTTCCAAACCGAACAACACGGCGCCTTGCACCACCGCATACTCCCTAAGCCATTAAGTCAACCGATCCGAGCCTTCGCGAATCAAACTTAGCTAGAAAAAGAGAAGAGAATAGTTACGGCGCGTACCCTCCTGTCTGCGGGTTGATCAACTGGATCCCTTGGGGGGAACACCAAGCAGATAGCGTCTGCTGCACATACAAGGAGCCCGAAAAAGTCCCATATAGTACGACACGTTCCACAGGACCCGCTCCTGCCTCTCTGATCTCGCTTGTTTGCTTGTTCAGTAAGCTGATGATACCCTCGACCGCCGGGTCGAAGAGCGGCCTGACGTCCTCGGGAGATCGCAGCAGGACCTCTTCGTCATCTTCGTCGTAGTATTCCGAGATGCTAAGGTCTAGGGTTTAAAATACCCATGGGCTAGAGGCCTTAGCTTAAAATAGAAATGGGTAAGAATAGGTAGTAAGAATTTACTTAAAAATAAAAAATAAAAAAAGAATAAATAATTAATTTAATTTTAAAAATAGAATATCTTTTTTTTATATAATATATATATATATTATCTTTTTAAATATTATATTTTTAAGTTTTTATATATTTTTAGGTACTTTTAGGTAATTTAATTATAGCTATAGGGTAATTTCTTATCTTTAGGTATAGGCTTATCTTTATGGGTACCCATGGGTATACCCTAGCAGCCCATGGGTACCCAATTTTAAACTCTACTAAGGTCCCAGGAAGGCAAGTCCCGCATCCTCAGATGGAATCGAGGCACCCTTCTCCTCGAGTTTGCCGGGCTAAAGTCGCTCATGGCCATCTCGAATTCCGTCATGAACCTGCTCCCGGGGCCCGTCTTCTCGGGGCCCAGGCTAGTAAATGCAGTACCAAAGCGTCTTTGCATCAGCGTCCGAAAGTTAAGATTGACCATGTAGCGTCCGTACACACCCTCTACATTCAACGTTAGTGGTGCAGGGTTTTTGAGTAGAATTAGTTTCTCGAATGGCCCTAACCGGTACCCACGCAAATCTCCTTCAACTGTAGACTTGGCTCCAGAGCTTGAACTTTATATGCTGTGACATCCTAGATCCTGTTGGTTTTCGCGAATAGTCACGCCAACGTTATCAACACATACCGTTGCCCTATCTCCACAATCGCAGACGATAACGCTAGATCCCGGCTAAGAGCATGTCAGAAAGGCCTTGTAATCTAAGTGGGTGTGAGCATACTCGAAGGAGCACATCAGGCTGCTTTAGGACCGGCTTGAGAGCCGCATGTGCCGCGGCCTCTGGCTCTGCTAGAAGAAGGATGCTGTCCGAGGGCTTTGAGAGGAGTCCAGCTTCTGTAGCGGCTTCTTTCAAAAGCATCTTAGCTCTACCAGACCATATCGCCGGCACAGTGAGCCAAAACGATATTGACGTCACTGACACTATCGCCTCGCCCATCTTGATGCAGATCTCGTCGTAGATCGCGCGGCGCAGACCCCGCAAGTAGTCCGCCACCACGTCTTTCACAGTCTTGCCTACGGGAATACGCAGGGGGCCTAAGCCAAGGCCGATCCCCACATCACCTGGATCAGCGAAGCATTCGTCTACAAGCAATTTGGTACCTCGGTAGGCCTTCATCCCGGGCGGCACAAGAAAACCCCAAACGTCTTGACAGAGGTCGACATTCTCCCTAGCATATGCGACGACAGATGGAACTTGCTTCGAGGAGGATAGGTGGTCAGTCCCTGGATGGTTACACAAGACCTGAATGTCATCAAGACACTCGGCATATGACCAAGCAAACGCAACGCCTGCAAGACATGATCGGGTTAGCCACAGGAATCACCTAACACGGAAGGCTTGCAAGACAGACTCGTAAAAGAGACGCCATAGTCAATAGCAACAATGATACTCTGACTCGGCGCTCGGTGCCGTTGCGGCCCAGTGGCGGCGATTGGACTGGAAAAGCTGTATCCAGGCTTTGGATCCGCCACCCAGTCAACCCACAGATCGATATCATCCGGTGGCGCCTACTTTCGATTGAGCTCTCGCATGATTTCTAGGTGCTCCTGAAGTGAAATCGACTCTGGGGGAGCTTCCATTAAGAGCCAGCTTAGAATGTTTTGGATGGCGTCCAAGATCTGGCCATTGGTCACCGTTTCCTGGGGCGCCAGTACCCTTATGCTCTGAATCTCGCCTAGAATCTGAGCGTTTTGTGCCGTAATATTGGCCGTGTCGCTTTGCACGCGTCCAATATCCGAGCTAATGCCAGCAGTCGGTTCACATCGCTCCGCACCAAGACCCAGGCAACGGAGCGGGTGCCGCGACGTCGGGTCGTACACTTGTCGACAATGCGGCCGATCTCTTCAACGACTGTCCGGCAGTTGGCCACAATCTTCTTGATCTGGGTCTGGAGCTCCGCGGCGCCGGAGTCGCCTGACGCCTGTGCCCGGTTGCCAATGTGCCGGAGCGGCACCTGCAGAGATGTCAGCTCGTTGCTGACACGGCTGAGCTCGTCTTTGGCATCACGCAGCTCCTTGGTGATTGAGTCTAGCAGTAGCTTAACTACTGATTTCATACCGCGATCCGTTGCCATTGTGAGCGCACTGTGGGACAAATCGGCACTCCAATGCACCTGAAGCCCCATGTAAACCTTGCCTGAGGAGATAAGGAGTTTCGCCGTAGAGGCATGCCCGTTTTTGATAGCCAAGTACATCGCCGAGTTGCCACCCTTGTCCCTGACATTGGCGCTAATCTTTTCCAGTAACAAACTCACGACACGTTCAGGGCCATTCGAGGCGGCTAGCAAGAGCGGGGTCTCGTTCCGCACGGAGCTTGTTCCGGCGTCAACCTTGGGCGAGCTCAAGAGGTATTCCACGATAGTACTATGTCCGCGGCAGGCTGCCAATGACAGCGGCGTCAGGCCTCGCATGTTCTTCAAATTGGGATCGATGCTTTCCAACCCAAGCAGAAAATCAGTAACACTGATCTGGCCAGCTTCGCAAGCTCTGGAAAGAGCCGTTTCGCCCTCTCCGTCGCGAGCATTACCGTCAACTCTGCCGGTTGAAAGCAGCAGGTTGATCACTTCTTTGTGTCCATGCAGGGCTGCTAGTCGCACTGCTTCACACGACACATTCCTCCATATGTCGGCAGAGACTCCTGCATCTATGATCATCTCTGCTGTTCTCGTTTGTCCATGAATGGCAGCCCATGTCAATGCGGAGCTGCCACTAGTTTTGGCGTTTCGGCGATAGATATGTGGATTTGGGACATGATAGAGGGAACTAGCTGTTCTGACCATAGCGTTAAGATCCCCTTCCGAGTCTAACGACTGCAGAATGTTCTGAAAGAGCTCAATCGGCAGTTCATATATCATATTGAGCAATGGCGAGTCATCAAGATGGTGGAAACAGACGCCTGAGTGAAGGGTTGTTTAGAGGGACGAAAATGTTGAGAAAGCCCCACACGTGACACGGGTGCGTAAGCTAGGCAGGGTATCTGCCGGGTTCTATAGAGGATGGTAGGGGCCACAGTTTCAAAACTCCCAGTCCGTTTTTTATATAGCCTGGGCCATGCACTTCTACCTAAAGTTAATGGGGACGAAAGTCCTTGATATATATTAAGGTAACTGTAGTCAAGGAGTGTCTTATTCTAGACTTTAAAATGTTTCCTTTTTCCTACTGAATCTGACATTAAGTTTTATACTTTCATCTCAAGACATTCCAAGGTTAGCAATGTATCTCGCGGCTCTTGACATAACAATACTGAACTTGGATTGTGCGCAACCTCCCGTCTTCTGGTGTTTTTCAATCCTAACCTATACTAAATCCAAATATCGTACCCCTAAAGAACGTACACCGGAAAATCGGAGATGGGGTAAGTAATAACAAAGAAACAGTCAAAAACAGCCCATTCCTTGACCCATCAGCACCAATCGAGACACCACCGTCATCAACACCAGTCAGCACCTACTGCTCATACGAGTTCTCCTACTCATAGTACTAGCCACGCCGCTCGCAGTTCTGCGAGTTGCCGTTCCACTTCTTGCCCTTAGGGCACTTGCATTTGTTTCCGACCTTGATCTGGCCGTTGGGACAGACGCACTTCCCGTAGTTGTTCATGACCTGGCCGTCGGGGCAGATGCACTTCCCGTTGTCCATGATCTGGCCGTTGGGGCAGACGCACTTCCCGAATTTGTTCATGACCTGGCCGTCGGGGCAGACGCACTTCCCGTAGTTGTTCATGACCTGGCCGTCGGGGCAGACGCACTTCCCGTAGTTGTTCATGACCTGGCCGTTAGGGCAGACGCACTTCCCGTAGTTGTTCATGACCTGGCCGTTAGGGCAGACGCACTTCCCGTTGTTGTTCATAACCTGGCCGTCGGGGCAGACGCACTTCCCGTTGTCCATGATCTGGCCGTCGGGGCAGATGCACTTCCCGTAGTTGTTCATAACCTGGCCGTCGGGGCAGACGCACTTCCCGTTGTCCATGATCTGGCCGTCGGGGCAGACGCACTTCCCGTAGTTGTTCATGACCTGGTCGTCGGGGCAGACGCACTTCCCGTAGTTGTTCATGACCTGGCCGTTAGGGCAGACGCACTTCCCGTTGTTGTTCATAACCTGGCCGTCGGGGCAGACGCACTTCCCGTTGTCCATGATCTGGCCGTCGGGGCAGATGCACTTCTTCTGGTTGCCATCCCACTGCAATTCCTTGTTCTTGCAGACGCAGCCACCGGACTGGAAGGTCGCATCAGAGCCACAGTCGTTGTGGCCGCCGCGCTCAACAAGGTTGCCCTCGGCGTCCCTAGCCTCGAGACCAAAGTCATCGTGCTCGGCGTGCGGGAGAGCCTTGACCGAGACGGCCAGGACAAGAAAGTTGATCAAGAGGTTTTTGATATGCATGATGGTCGACTGCGGTGTCCTTCAGCAATGAAGCTAGTGTTGAGTGAAACCAGAGGCTTGAGGTTTCTTGTATAGAGGCAAGTGAATAATGGAAGAAGGTGTTGGGAGAGAACCTAAGTTTGTGGAGGATACTGTGGGCTTTAAGTAAGAATAGTTATCTCGTATATACCAAGCTTAATGTGGATCTCGGATAACTTATCTTCTCTCTCCACGATCTGCCTTGCCCTCCCAACTTCCAGAAAGGAAGTCAGCTTCATACTACTTTTGGTCGTATCATGCTCAAATCATAGTTCCAAAGCTAATTGTCTTTTGACCGTCACCATTCTGTCACCATTCTTAGCTTTTTGCAGTGTGCCATGCATGCGCTATAACAGCCTCAACTGTGGATGTCAGCTGGCACGGATGTAGAGGATTCCGGGTTTCCAGGGACAGGGGAGGCAAACAGCCATGGGTCCGCAGGAGGTGCTTGGTGCCAGGACAAATCAAAACGGCAAAATCAAGCACAGGCGTTATAGATGCAAGCATAAAGCTTACTCCATGGTGAGTTAGGAAGCAAGTCGTCCTGGGCTAGCATTAGAACGGTCACGATCCCTTTAGCCATGAGGATAACTGGTTATGGTTCGTTTTACTATATTTACAGTAAAAGGATTCTATTTTTGGGCATCATACTTCACAGACTACGGTTTCTCCGTGAACTGACGGCCTTGTAGCCATTCAACACGGGGCGTGATGCTCTAAAGCCAATACTAGCACAACTAAGTCCTATGGGTCCTACTATTTTCTCGCCGATATGACAGCTATGACGCAAAGTATTCAAGCTAATTCATACTCTGGCTGCAGCTGAAAAGCATAAATCATCACACCGAGTCCGGAATACGAGCTTTGGTGCATCTTCTTCGGGCGCTTGTGGGATAGGTGGTGTTAACCTGCAAGATCTCGTTGGACACCGTACTAATGCGGGAAGCTATTTCGAAGGCTCAAGTCGAGCACCACTATACAGTTGGTTTAGGCAAGGCGAAACTGTTCTTTAACCAGTTGGAGGACTGGCTAATGCGAGGGGGAGGGACTAACGATCAACGCACTAATTGCTTAAGGGGAGGTGCTCCTCTCCAAGAGTTAGCCAGGAACTCAGGTGAGACAGCATGGACCCGGCCGTCTAGGTATCTCTCAGAGCGGAGTCTTGTCTCTTCAAACGTTACAAGTTTGCGAGGGAACTGCTGACGAGACATGTGGCCATATCTCTAATCGGATGGTGCTTCACTCCTTGATTGCACACCCTGTGGGTCGGATATGATTTAGGCCGACCTGTCTGCTTGTACCATTTTTCACAGCTGAGTGTGCTGGGCTACTCACAATAGATCGGGCCTCTACTGAAATCACCACGTAGCCCTGGTTGCGATATTCGCTGTACTATAGAGAACAAATGGTGATATCATCGTCGGATGATCCTAACTGATGCCTGAAGCTCGAATGAAGATGAAAGGCGGGACTGGGGTCGAGAAGCTGGTGATGAGCAGCCTGCGATGACATCTTGCTTGGAACCAAAGGCTAGAGAGATGCTGTTATATTATGACAAGAAGCTCCAGGTACCTCCTAGCATCTTTCTAGCATCCCGCATTTTGGCTTCAAGCGAGCTTGCTAGCACGGTATAGAGTAGGAGTGGCTGGTTGAGATATTCTCACAACGCCACTTATGTGGTGGTGACGAGGGGTCTTGAGATTGTCGTTGAATGTTACTCTTTGAACCTCACGAGGTATTCCAGAGCGATCAAGGTCAGAGGTGTACAAGGTTCTTAAAATAGTCGCCCCGGCCCATGGAACAGGAAACAGCCGTCAATCCCGGCTCTCGACTCATGATACAGGCCAGTCATGACTGGTCATAGTGACCACCGCGCTTGCACTTCCCTGTGTAAGGGTTAAACTTCTTTCCTTTGGGATAACTGCACTTCTGCTTGTTGTTGTCCCAGATCATTTGACCCTTGTATTTACATCGCTTAGCCTTGAGGTCGAACTCCTGACCGTCCCTGAGGGGCACACCACTCACCCATCATGCTTCTCAAACACTTCTTCCTTAACACACTCCTTGCCCTAACCTCGCGGGGTCACCATCGTTAGCCTTAGCCTTGAGACCATATTTCACGGTGCCAGGGTTGGGGAGGGCGGTGACTGAGGTTAGGGCAAGAAGTGCAATAAGGAGGATCTGTTTGAGAAGCATGATGGGCGAGTAGTGTGCCCCTCAGTGACGGTCAGGAAGGAAAAGAAGTGCAAATGCCCCGATGGTCGGAGGTCCGACCCTGTTGCCAAGAAATGCAAATGCCCTGACGGCCAGGAGTTCGACCCCAAGACTAAGCAATACAACGAGCTAACGGCTAGAACGGCCAAGGCGGAAGAAGGATTAAGGTTGCACAGTGTTGCAATGCATCCATCGGTCAGAGAATAGAACTATTCATGGAAGAGAAGCTACAATACATGACGGAGAAGACGAACTGAGTTATTCTGGCACCTATATTCTCTACAGCAATGAGGATACAAGGTTGGCGTTCAGCATACACGTGTAGGTATATGCTATATATTGTGCTAGTGACGTTGACTGTGAGCTGAAATGTATACGTAGAGATTACGAATTTCGGAGAGACGGGGGAAGTATAGGAGATGAACAGGCAATTCATCCAACTAAGAGGAATAAGTGGGGTCGAATACTTTTACGTTATTGAGACTAAGTGAAGTCAAACAACGGTGAACTGAAGGGAGACAACATTAGTGGTCACAGCAATCTAGGGATATGCAACCACACAATGTCGTGGAGGTAGTGTGGCACCCGTATACTTGTCCCTTGCAGGTGCCGACATCCGGGCGGCCGATGTCCCGAAGCCTGATGGTGCAAAGCCTCCTCTCCGTCAGCCTGTTATAGTTCTGCACCCCATCTCGGAAGTTATGCCTCCCGAAGATGGGAAAGGCCCTAGATGGGAAGGAGGGGGTGGGGAAGGGAAGAATATGGACAGAAATAATGAAAAGAGCGGGTCTGAAGACATATACAATAAGGTCACATAGGCTGCCAGCAGGTACTTGCCACATGCGCCATGCGAAGAGGCAAAAGTTGTGAAAAAGATCGCAGCAGGCACAACACGTACAGTGAAGTAGTGGTGACCACTTCTTCCAGATCCGCGAGTGGAAATAATGGCGAACACAGAGCTGCATGATGTAATGCGACGAGTAGGATATCACATCTGCATTGCTGATCATTTGTCACGGCTCACTTCGGCCCCCTATCCACGGCCCTCTCTCGTAGAGCTTGCTCTCGACTTCCGCAGCCAGCAGCGGCCAATCATGGGTTCTGCGAACACAGGTGTCGTGCAATACCGTGAACGCCTACCAGCCTGTAAATCCAAAATAACGCGGACAGACATTGGAGGAATCTCAGAGCTCCGATGGCGGGGTCATGTCGTGTCACGGATGCGCGGTGACATACCCACGCCACCTCCGCGGCTCGATGCTTTGCTCTAGAATGGGGAACCCGTCATGATTGCGCAGTGGGGACTCGAAATTCTAAGCGCACTCAAAGCAGTGGTTGTAAAATCAAGTGCAGACCTAGGGATAGGTAACTCTGCAGCTAAGCTTTAGGACAACCCGGGTCGAGCGGCCGCCGTGGACGCATTGGGTCGCTGAGCGCCTCCTTATGCAGGTGAGATGCTCTTAATAAGTGTCATCGGTGGGATTGAATTGCGTGTCGAAAGGCGGGGGCGGGACAGAGGCAGGACTATCATCGAGATCCGTCCCAGGCTACAACTACAAACTACAAACTACAAACTCTCCAACACCGCATCCCTTACATGCTCGCATCAGTGGGCAGGCGCCTGGCCGCTCGACCCGGGTTGTCCTAAAGCTGAGCTGCAGAGTTACCTACCACCAGCATCGGCCCGTGACAGCATCACCCAGCTCCTCAGTGGCAAAGACCCCCAACAAACAGCTCTGAGGAACTGCCGCCAGGACGAGATGCGAAGTTTTGGCCATCAGTAACTCTGTTGGGGGGGTTTTGGGTCGCGTCTCCCCTGGCCAACCCGGCATAGATCGTTACATTGTCAACGGCTTCTTGAGTCCCAGCCCCATCGCCTGGGAACCACGACTTTATTAGGTGCAATTCCCGTAGGATTGCTGCAATTCTCGGTCATCTTGTCTCATGCTTGGCTTTTCCCTCTCTCAACTGCCATCAGCAGACTACCAGGTCCGTTCAAGCACGTGAACTAAAAGCCGTATGCTCGGGACGCCACTCTGGCAAGATATGTTACAGGTCGTCAAACATCGAGCCATGATTAGAAAGAGGCTGCAGAGCGTCAACGCCTGGGACCTCGGGGGCTTGAGACTGTGCGAGCTTGTCAAACGTCAAAACACACGGGTAGACGGCAGACCAAGAACTTCCCGAGTAAGCACACTATGCCTAAAAGGCTTGTTGAGGCCATGCCATAACTACAGGCCGTCTTGACCAATGACGGCGAACATCGTAACCACTACCTTAACAATCCTCACTCTCGACTGACCTACACCAACACCCTCGTACTAATGACAGCAGGCCTCGCTTCAGCCGCCGAAGATAAGACACTGGACACTTGGAGAAGTCGCCTTCAGTTCACTTGCTACTAACCCACGAGGTCCCGTAGAAAATGTCCAAATTGGTAACAGGAGAGCAGAAAGCGGATCTACGAACGGGCTTTGGTACACCATGGCAAATTGATATAAAATGATAATGTAATTAGTAGGGGTACTTTAGCGGCGGAAAAGTTCAATAGCCAACATCCCCAAATCAGTAGCAATTCCTAAGGAGAGTGCACAGAAAAGCGTCGCACAGTCGTCTTGCTCGATCGGCCCGAAGCCGCACCGGGCTATGCATATGTAGTCAGACTGTTTTGAGATTGACGCCTCCGAATAGGAAAGCATCTAATCAGATGCTTTATCGAGTCAGTCGCAGGAAATAATGTTGGCAAAGTATCGATAAGGCCTGCGACCAATTGTCAATTGGTGTAGTAGAAGACTGAGGTCAGATAAGGATCGGGATAATAATTAAAATAGTCTTATATAAATCTCTTAAAATTAAGGGCAAAAAGTCAACATTCTCTAGAGCTCTTGTCTCTCTCTGCTAAGAAGGGAAAAATTTCTTAATGAAAAGTGCGATAATTCCTTTCCTCCCGTGTGCGCGGCTTCCGTCCCTACTTATCCCCAATTGAACCCCTGCTCGCAACCAGCTAGCCCAATGTCACAGACCGCCCGTCACAGTACTCTTTCAAGCTTAGTGAAGCGGGCGTGCCAGATTGAGGAATCTAATAGAGATAACAACCAGCAGGGTCATCGTGCGGACCGGCATCGGACGAAGCGACCGAGGCCATCAATCTATACCGACCCGGTCTCCTCACCGCGCCGTCTGGTGCGGTCCGACGTCGGTATGGCAGCCCTCGATGCCTCTCCCCCCTGTGTCATTAGTTGTAGCTCACCACATCATCACGACGGTGCTCGGCAATCCAACGCGATGGAAGGTGTAAGACAGCAATATCAATGCGGTCGTCGTTATAGCGGACAAAACATAACAGTGTTGGGCCGTTTATTGATATCGAACTTATCGGACTCACCAGCCACCCCACAGCCATGCCACAACTAAGTTACAGTCATGTAATAGAGATTAGTAGCAGTCTAAGGCCCTTTCAAAGGACTTCGCGAGCTTTCATTATTCCCAGAATTCTCGCTTTTTCTCCCCCAACCTCCATTTTCCATGTGCCGACGAGCTTGACTCCATGATATCACTCTCACCACTCCGAGGCCAATCCTCACCCACCGAATCTTCCAGTAACGTCCAAATTGTTGACCAGAGCCAATCGCGTTCAGAAAGTTTCGCTACACGTCCATACCTGATACCTTTGGTGCCCATTATTGATAGGCGAGCTGATCGGACAGGCGGAATCATGTTACCCTTGACAGGATTCGAGGTCATGATGCAAGATGAGTTCTTGTTGCTTGTGTAAGACCTGTAACCGCCATCGTTGGATATATTCAGAGCATAGTTAGTGTAAAATCCATCGTTTGTATCTGAAGTTGTCTCGTTGGTGATCGTCAGCATGATGTGCTGGCCATAGATGTCAACGTACGAGTTCTTCTCGTCGGTCGTGGTCCGGCCCAAATTTACACCCAAATATTAGTTGTGCTCGAAGCCAACGATCAGCGTTCTACATTAAGTGGCCATATTAACATACTCATGTGGCCGAAATATCACAGGCTGTTAAAATGCGGTCTGGGAGATAAGCTAGCCCACAGTTAGAGCAAGGGAAGGGCTGGGAATCTGCCCACTGTATTTGTAGGGGGACATTCCCCAAGCTTCCACAGTAGAAACCACGGATCCGTAGAGACTCTGACTCGACGGATGCAGCGGTTGTAGCTGCAGTTCAACACAGGCTAGAGTCTACTCTATAGACTTCGGCGTAGCAGATTAGCCCCAGGACCCGCTCTGGTCCTCAGCCTCCCGGTTAACACTCGAATAGGAGACGCTTACAAGCCAGTAGCATATGGAGTTTTCTTATCATTTACCTTAAAGCAGTTAAAACTAAAGGAATTCCCAAGTTGAGTAACTTGGGTCTGACCCCTTACACAAAACTCCAGAGTAATACTCACTATTAGTTATTGCTCACTTACTTAAGGAGGCATAGGGCTTTCTGGGTTATAGGCTCAGTCTGGTGGGCTAACTGTAATATTAAACTTATATTTTATAGTGCTACTTATATTAATAGTTATAATTAAGATCTATATTATTCTATTTAAATAGAGTTTTCTTTTTTTTTAGATAACTTAGTAGAGAAGGTTATTTTTAAGATTAAAATCTTTATTTTAAAGATTTAAATAAATTAGTTAAAGCTTATATTTTCTATTTCTAATAGAGTTCTCTTTTTAAATAGTATAAAAATCTATAAGTTTTAGAAATTAATTATTAAACTAATTTATTACTCCTTGTTAATGTAAACTACAGTTATATTATAAACCTAGTTAATAGAGTTTTTCTTTAGGCTTAATATTATTATTAATTTATAATTTCCTAAATAAATTTAAAATAAATATATATAAAGTAGTACTTAATATTATAATTAGGTATAGTTATTATAACTATTCTAAAGTATATTTTCTATTTCTATATAGCTATCTTACTTTTTTTTTCTACTTACTGTAAATATTATAACTATATATCTTACTTTTATTACCTAAATACTAATTTATTATATATATTATCCTTCTTTCTTTTATCTAGCTTTATACTACTCTTACTTTAGCTACTATTATATAGTAATTATAAAAAGTCTTAAACTCTATATTAAATTAATCTAATATATATACTTATATTATAAGCAGTATAAACTTAACAGTAGCTTACTATAATTAATTAGCCTTCTATATAAATAAATCTATTATAATTCAGTATATACTCAGTATAGCTACTATAGATAGAAACTTTAAGAGTAATATCTAATTCAGCTTAAACTATTTATATATAAATAAGTAGACTTTACTGTATAAAATTACATATACCCTTAGTATCAGCCAGACTTAAAACTTTACCGATAGATATAACGCTAACAACTAGCCTTCGGCAATAACACTCCTGCAAATATAGGACGAATTATTAGCAGTTATTAACTGCGGAGGGGGCTACATCTGGCCATATAGGTTGAACTATAATAATAAAATAAGCGAGATAAATGCAAATCGATATTATCAGTTGATCAATCCTATATTGGCTGACAGGCTGGCAAACTGATAGCCTCCGGGCTTTGGTCATAGGGAGATTTCCTATAGTACTTAACTCCAATAAGTCAATCGGATGTATTTAGTGTTGAAATTTACGTATTATGTTCTATTTAGTGAGAGAATCTTATCGCGGGGACTGTCTGTTACAAGCTACCACCCGTTTTATACAACGAGCCAGACCAGACCAGTGAGTCGATTGCTAGACCGTATTTAAAATCCACGCCGGAACCGACCATTATCTAGGGACAAGTGGGTCATTTTTTAAGGACAGGAAACGCCGTCCTCGTGGTTAGTAACGTTTCTTCCGGTCGCCGCCTATGATGAGTGAAGGAAAGTGATGGCAGGGCAGCTCTTCGTCAGGAGTAACGATGCTGTGGTCTGGTCATTCCGCCAATTGCCCCTAACGTATGAGTGCGTATAGTGCCACCAGCCAACGGGCTCGGTATGGGTAATACTCGAGATATCGCCAATAACACGATCTTCGATAAGCAGCTTCCGCAGGAGGATATTATAAGGGCTATACCGTAGTACGTGGCCGATGGAGAAAACCTTAGAGGCCTGTCAGGGGCGTAACGCCTTATACATGTCAAGACAGTCTTGAAGGGAGCATGCAAGAGGCTTTTCGCACATAATATGTAACCCGAGCGGCGAGAAACCAATAACGACCTCGCGATGCATCTCATCTAAGACACAAATAAAAGTCCCGTCAACGCCGTCGGGAACCCCTTGGTCTCCCGCCGCCGCCCGCCGCCCGCCGCCGGCGGTCCTGCTCGTAGTCGAGGAACTCGAGCCAATCATTAAAGGACTGGCCCTCTCGGGGACTGTGGTTACCCAGATATAGAACCGGCCTAGGAACTCGCGCTTGGACTTGACAGGCTCGGTGACGGCCGCTACAACGCCGTTAGAGCTTTCGATGATGGTCCTGGCGTAATTGCGGCCCCGAGAGCCGGCTCCGATGATGAGAAAGCGTGGTGGATGCTCTGACATTTTGGACCTAGGGGTAGGTTTGATAAGGGATGAGGGCGGATGGGTAGCAGGCTGGGGGATATTGGGATTGGAAGTGTCGCCTTTAATGAACTTGGATAGTAAGACTTTCAATGGAGGCATGGTTGAAGAAACCTCTTGGTGATGTATTAACCAGAAAAGAATTGAGGAATATATCTTGCGTCCGACTTGGCATCTCTGAGGTGGCCAAGTATCAGTAGCTGATTCGGGTTATGTCTGCCTGGATGGTGGTGAAAAGGCAATAGGGAGCTATCTACAGTCGGGCAGCTTAACGAGGTAACGAAAAAAACGATGGAAGAGGCAGGCAGCGAGGTTTAATGAGTCTAAGGCAATCGAAGGTACCTACGAAGCTAATCCGAGACCATGCCATGAGGAGACGGCGATTGAGAATACGCAACGTTCCACGCGGGGTGTGTTGCCTGTCGTTATGCAGGCCTGGACGGTGGGAGGAGCGCCACAGCAGGGGATGTGAGGGGAAGGCCTTTCCTCGCGGGCTGTGCTCGGATATGTGGGTGCTGGAGGAGACGTCGTGAGCCTTAAGCTTATGGCGGTCTTTTGCCTGTTCACGTGGACGGGGATATCCGCAATGGAACAGACATATTCAAGTTAGGACGGCTTGCCACCTTAGCTTGGACGCCATGTATCTGATCAGTTTTGTCTCCAGAGTGGTGTGTCATTTAGACTACTGGTGCGGGTGACGAGGAGGTGATTCTGGACGGAGATGTACCCTGAGGCACACGGTGAGAGTAATAGCGGGTTTTGGTTACAAAGGAATGCAATTCAACGCCTGAACAACCAGCCCTTAATCTCTTTGCTTCAGCTAGGGCGCTGTGGCTGAGAAAAGGCGTAACGGCAGGCTGGAGATGACCAACAGGAAGTTGAGTTTGTACCAAAACGGTTTGGTAGCATAATTGTCGGGCGACAAATAAGCATACCTACCCGCTACAAGGGTCTTAGTGATGGGTACTCACCCCGATGTGCCGAAGACCAAGGCCGCGGAGATCCAACCCCGAGGCATACAGTGAGGGAGTAATAGTGGCATTCGGTTTCCAGTTGGGACGTGTGTTTAAAGAGATATATTGACAAATTATCATGGATTACGGGTCATTCCGTACAAAGAATCCAATCCAACCCCTGATCCCTTTGCTTCAGCTAGGCGCTGTGGCTGAGAAAAGGCGCTACGGCTGAGGAAAGTCGCAACAGCAGGCTGGGGATGACTAGTTAATTGGTCAGAAAGCTCAGGCTGAATGTAATAGTTTAAGCCATAGATAATTACAGGGGCTTTACATTTCGCAAGGGTATGGGATGGGCTGCCACTAGCAAGTAATAAGTAAGCCGGCGACATTCCATTTTCCCACAAACAATCCTAGTCCAAGTCTTATTGTCGTCTCCCCTCGAGACTTCTTTCTTCCTTCTTTCCGTCATCTTCTGTTTAGCACCCAGATTTCAACACAATCTCACACGCATCCGCCATGAAAATGCTATCCATCATTCGCATAGTCGTAGGGTTGGCGCAGCTCTCGTTGGCTCGGAAAGCCGACACGCGCATGCACCTGGACGAGTGCCGCGAGGTGAAGTCCATGGGCATGAATACTTGTGCGTACTGCAACTGGACCGGTATTCCCCATTGCGATACTACAGCGTACTGGGATAGCTGCAAGGACAACCCGACGCCAAATCCGTGCCGGTCCGATGAAATCATCGCCGTGGACTCCAGAGACTACGCCACCAACTATGACAACACCTGCGAAAAGGTCTGCCCCGGCCAAAATTGCTACTCCAACACTAATAAATACACCACCACGTGCTGCCGCTGCCCCAAGGGTTATGTGCCGAGTATCACGCCGCCGACGTGTCGCGGGAAACAGGGCAGTGACGTCGGTGTTACATGTGTCGGGTGTGACAATCCTGACGAGGTGCTCACAGGAAACGACAAGACAGGGTGGGATTGCCAACCGAAGCCGAAAACGCCACCGGCTCCCGCATGCAACCGCGCCTGCGACAAGGATACCTGGTGTCCGGCCCAGTGGGTGAAAAAGACTGGCAAGAATGGAAAGACGGTCAAGTTGTGCCAGTGTACTGGCGGGCAACTGCAAAGGGAAAGATGCAACCTGCCCTTCTGCATGCCTAGGAAGCTACCAAAAGCCCAAGACCTGCCCTTCCTTCAGCTGCCCAAAGGTGAAGGACAAAGACTTTTGCTTTCCCAGCCAGGAGGGCCTCGATCTAATCAAGAGCTCGGAAAGTCATTGCAGCACCTTCTACAATGTCTGTGATGGAGTGAAAACGATCGGTAAGTCCTATCCGAGCTAGAAATAAGGGTGATAAAGGACAAGTACATTCTAACAGCAGCTTATAGGATGGGGTCACAACTGCAAAGCCCATAAGGACTGCGGCAGCCTCACTCTACCTCTAGCCCCCTGTGAATCCGAAAGACTGTTCACATGCGACGTCATGGAACTAATGCAGCGCGTCAAGAAGCTGCCCAACTACCGACGCTTGTCCCTCAACCAGTTCTCCGCCCTGGTCAGTTTGGCGTACCAATATCCAGCTGCTTTCAACAAAGGACGGGCTATCTGGAAGCATATGGATGTCAAGGCTAGCGAGTTTGACTATCGCGCCGTTTGCAAGGACATCTTGACGGCAACATCGGATCACCAGAGCCGGAGGCAGAAGGAGTCGAAGTTATGCCTTAAAGAACCCGTTACGGCGATGAAATGCGCCGAGCCAATCATGGGAATTCCATAATGTAAGATAGTCGGGTCTTAACTCATGTTTCTTTGTCTAAAATGTATTTATGTCCGGTGCCTCTATCAGTATTACAGCCCCGTGTCTTAAATAGCCTAGCCTGTCTTCTTTTTAATAGATTAGAATTATGCTGCGCCCACTCTTCCTCCCAGTTGATCGTGCTAACTTATTGAACCCCAGAATACCACATTTAAAAATCTTTACTTGTGGTTACCCTCGCCAATGCAGTAGGGAATAGGGTATGTCTCGCTACTGCAGAGACGAATAATCCCCTTCACCCAGTTGAGATTTCCGTAAGTCTGACTTTCATAACTATCGCAGACAAAACTTGACTTCTCCCAGTTGTCGGTGCAGCCATCGAGAACATTTCCCTGCACACGGCGCACGTAGGGCTGGCTGACAATAACACCGTGATGACCATCGGGGACCTCGAAAGTCAACGATTGTTCCTGAGAGGTGGACCAGGACTCAGATACTTCGACTGAGAGCGACAACCCAAGAATCTGCTCTGCAGCGCTGACGCTAATTTCGGTACCAACGGATACCGAGTTGGAGATCTCATATCCTGAGGACACAGTGACGCTGCCCTTACCACCGACGCTGCTGATAACTGGAGAGATGGCAATGTCCCAATTGAGAAATTCTTCGTCTGATAAGATTTGGAGCTCGGTGTTCTTCTCGCAGCCACGGCGACGAAGCACTGGATTTGAGATTTGTTGGACACTAGAAGTCTGGGGTGCAGCTCCTCTAGTCTCAAGTGCATGAAAGTCGGCAGCCTTCATGATCCGAGAAGTGCCGTCGCTCCCCAGGACGATTATATCGTCAGCGGAGAGAGGGCCTGGGGTGGTCGCGGCGTTGGAAATAGAGATGAGGCCGAACATGGCCAGAACAACGTAAGGAATCATTTTCAGGACTCGAGCGATGGAACCCTTAGTTGTGAGGGGTGAATTAGGAAATGAGTGAGAGTTTGTAGCGAGTGAGAGTTGTTAACGAGTGAGAATTGAAAACGAGTGAAAGTTGACAGTGAATGCAAATAGATAACGAATGTGAGTGATGCTGTGCGTGATCTAGAAACTGTTCTTCTGTTCAAGAGGCCTTTTATCTTTTTAGAAGAGGCGACTTCACTTGTGGATTCTACTCAAACTCTGCTTCCATGTTCTCTCCTCTCAACCCTAGTGGAGATGCATGAAAGGGATCCCGGGTAGTCCATGATGAGGCGCAGGGAATAGAAGACGGATGAAAGGGATAGTCAGTGCCCATTTCCAATGGGACTCTCTTCTGCAACCCCAGTCCCTCCGATTGGGGGAAAATGGATATCGATGTCGAGTCAGGCATGTTTACTAACGGCGGCTTCCCTAGGAGAGGCGGACCGGAGCGCGATTCTCCGAGTTTCAAAATGAACAAGGGCTCTAAATCGGGAACAGCAACTGACCATTTGAGATACATTACCTTATAAAATCCCGTGAGCCCCACCGCACGGGTCCATGCAAAGATGCAACCCCATGATTAATCGGACGGTACGGGAGATATTTCAATCCGATGTCGAGGCGGATGGCAGACGTTGCAGGGGATTTAGAGTTCAATACCGGATTAATTAAGGTGGGCTCGATTACCGATTTATCACAAAGACCACTACTCAGCCTCGAAAATGTCACCGCCCCGCTGTTTCAGGTACCCCGTATTCTTTAGTTGCAGTTCATGCATGGCCTTGGCACATGAGTAAGCTGCAGGGCTATCGTAGGGTGCCTGTGAAAGGCATCGTGGTAAGAGCAGAGTTGATTGCTCCTATTGCTAAAATAAGTTGCTGTATATTCTGCCCATTCTTGTCTCTGTCACCCACACCAACGCCCGTTTCAACATTGCATCTTGTCGATTTATATTGGCTTTCCTTCGTTCTCTCGTTTATTTCTTCCTTCATTCGTTCACTCAGTCATTCGCTCATTCAGTCATTCGTTATTCAATATTTATCCCAGCTACAATACGCAGCTCAGCCGACAACATGCTGGTCAGAATCGTTCCCGCCATTCTCTTCTTCGCTCTCGCGTACATTCCCACAGTTATCGTCCCCTAAAGTAATCTAGCTGACATGTTCATAGTGCGGCAGATCTTCATGATAGCTGCACGTGCCACAATGGCGACAGCTACAACTGGCGGATGACCACAAACGCATGTGCTTCATACAACGACGCCAACTACAAGGTATGTAGCAGACTGGCTCTGCAGCAGCTAATAGTGCAATTCTAACTGTGGTAGTGGGGTGGCGCTTTCTACGATACTCCATCTGGACGAGTATGTACATTTCGAATGAACCGGCGAGCTTATCTAACTATTCTAGTGCACCCAACAATCGGCTGAAGAACATCTTGCCGGAAATGAATGGGAGGCAGCATGCAAAGAAATTGCCAAAACTGGCTTCCAGTGTGCGGATGGTGTGGGAACTTGCTATGCTAACCCTGATGATGTTAGTGGTTGGTGTTAATATTCTTAAAGAGAGAGGTCGACTTGAGAAGAGAGGAATCGGGGCCTCGATGAGGTGATCAAGTAGGGAATGAGGACATAATGGGGTAGTCAAAGAAAATAAAATGAATTAATAAGAATTTTGGCCTAATAAACTTTCAAGAGCCTTTATTGTTAGCTGCAGTACAAGTCCGTAACTAACTTGTATTGGGAGATGTCGTGCATGGACTCTCAGGCTTTACTCTTCATAAGGGTAGATTCAGCAAAACATGCTTTTGTGGATACTCGAAGCAATCACTTAATTGAAGAAAGCCAGCGCAGCAACTTGTAACAGCACAAGGCGTGCAAGCTGTTGCACCAGAGGAATGTATTCGTCCCAACGGGTGGGTTCTTAGACACATTACCAAGCCAGGAGACATGCTGGCCCTGGAAGTTGCAGATGGCACTGATTCCATGTCCGTCATGTTCTCAGCTCATCAGCAGCATCCAGGCCTTCACCTTCACCGCCTTCACTCCGGCGGGGATGTGTGAATAAGGGATTCAGATGGATGAGATCACTATAACATAGGGGTTGTTCACATTGGAGATTGGTGAATAACCTGGTTTAGTATTGGCTATTCTTGTAGGTACCCTTTCCGACCGAGGCCATACCTAACCATCCCAAGCCCACATTTATCGACCCTAGTTATTCGACTTGCATTTGCATGCATCCCTCTCAAGCACGAACCTCGCGCTTAAACCCATCCTGCCCAGCGGGAGCATTGCGCCCAAAGAGACCTAGTGATTTCAATGTTAGCAAGAATTGCAAGAAGGGGCCTGGGGCGCTTACCGTTGACTCCACCAACTGCGAGAACGCCATTGTTGAGAAGCACAATCACGTCGTTGTTGCCAACAAGGTTGAAGACCTGCAGCGTGCGGATCTGCTGGAGCTGGCCCAGCACGATTATCTGGTTGGCGAATCCGATGTTGTTGACGTTTCCGAGGTTAATGATGCCTTGCATACCCATCTGCTTGACGAGGCTTTCGATTTGAGGGGCGAGGTTGAGGATATCACCGAGGTTGATCACCTGGCCGTTGTTCTTGCCGTCACCCTTCTTCCCGTCCTTGTTGTCGTCCTTGTTGCCATCCTTGTTGTCATCCTGGTTCCCCTTCTGATTCTCTAAGGCGTCAGGGATGCCATTCTCATTGGCATCACCCTCTGCAGGCGCTTCGGTCTCAGCCGGCGCGGCAGTCTCGGCGAGCGCGGTAGTCTCAGCCGGTGTGGCGGTCTCAACCGAGGTTTCACCCTCAACAGGTGTTGCAGTCTCGGCCGGCGCCTCAGTCACAGCCGGCGTTTCAGTCTCGGCCGGCGCTTCACCCACAGCCGGCGTCTCGGTCGCGGCCGCTTCACCCTCAGCAGGCGTCTCGGTCGCGGCCGCTTCACCCTCAGCAGGCGTCTCGGTCGCGGCCGCTTCACCCTCAGCAGGTGTCTCGGTCTCGGCCGGCACTTCACCTTCAGCAGGCGCTACGGCTTCAGCGCGGACTGCGAGTTTAGCTACCTCGCCACTAATGGCGTGGATGTGGCGGGTATCAAGCTCTGAACGGCGCTGGTCCAGATGAGGAACGGCGACGGCCGACACCAGGCCAGCGGTCAGGAGGAGCATAGAGAGAGACTTCATCTTGTCGGTAAAGAAAGTGATGAATTTTTTGGAAAGAAAAGCTGAAATCAATTCAGAAATGAGCGAAGTAATGGACGATGAATGGAAATAGAGCCCAGCTCTTTGAAAAGAAGGTAAGAAAGAAGGAGGATGAGGAATGTGTCTTGGATGATGAGAAGAAAGGACATTGTGGTGAGGCGAGAGGGGGGATATTATACTCCTCGACTCATCGTCGGACAACGCCCATAGTCGCTCAATCAAGTTCCTCTCTCATTGACAATGGAAGTGTATGACAATGCCAAGAGCGCATCTCCACGGAAGCTCTCGCAGCCGCGTATGATCTCGTCGCAAGTGCTAGCGGCAGATCCAACATGATGGAATTCGTAGGCAAGTATCAACATCGTCCCGGCATCCCGCCATCCGTCACCTTAAACCATCCGATCCCGTACTACAGATGTACAATGGTGTGGAATTCACTGTCGTCCCGTCTTGTGAAACTTGGCGGTCTGGTATTCTGGAGACGAAGGGCCTGTGCATTAATCACAATCGCATGGTCCTACCGGAGCTCGGATACGGGTTTTTTTGCAAGTGCAGTGCTGATCAGGAGGTTTATGTTACAGCCCATTGAGAATGGATCGATGCCAAGGGATCGAGTGCCTAATAGGGGAAGGCCTAGTTCGTCAGGAGTCGGTACAGGCGGATGTTAAACCCCAGTCGCTTCTCCAATGTAAGATCGGCCGGCATCCGGAGAGCCAGAATCCCGGTCTCGGGTTTTACAGAAGAGCATCTGACATTGAAGATCAATAATACGCGTTTTGGGCTCGCTGTGGCGCAATGAGCTGTAGGCAATGGGCTTTCAAAGTTCAAAGTAAGCTTGTTTTTATCCGGACCGTGGCACTTGGGTTAGCTTGACGAGTGATGCTTGTCTTGCAAGCGCCGCAATGATGGGGGAAAGCATCCCTCTGGCGGGAAAAGCATGGCCTAGTCCATATGTCGCCGTTAATTCGAATTCCCGTCACCACTCCCGTGATACCCAATGCATTTCCAACGTCTTGGTTGATAGAAAGCCAGTCCAGCCATGTCCTTTGTCAACAGAGTCCTTTGTCAACAGAGATGCAGGTACCAAGACGACAAGCGTAGGGCTCCAAATGCGGGGAACGTTAGCTTTCGTCTGAAACAAGTGGTGGTGCATCGGAACGGAGGTATCCGAGATCTCCGACAGCTCCAAATCCGACCCCTTTTTATGAAATGCCTCAGATAGCATCTACTGTGGGAGTCCAGTTTGACTCGAGCAACGCCAAGGAAAATTTCTAAGCATAGGAGAGGGAGGAGAAGAAGACGAAGCCACGCAATAGTCAAAGTTCGTAGTTGGTGATGCAATGCATCAAGTGTCATATGGCAGCCTCCCACATCGACTTCGTTCTTAAATTTCCTCGTAATCATTCACTAAAAATGGTACACGTCCAAATTCAAGGACTGAATTACATATGTAGGCATCATGAACATGCATAATGTCTCTCTTAAAGTAGTGCCGACTCTGAATAGCAAAGCAAAGTTGGGAGTCTAGGGTAGGTGTTCCGCTTTTTTAGTCTGAAAAAAAATGATGATCGCCAAGAGAAAATGGTCCGAGGTAGTAGAAACAGGGAATATTTCGGGGACGACTCTTCAAATATTCCCAGATAAATTTGAAGGAAACAACGAATAGATGTTCTGTATGCGTGGGTTTTGAGGGTGGGCCAAGGACCAGGCGAAGATGTTTATGGCACTCCGCTTTAATTTGTGTCATTTTGATATACGCCTCTGGCTGTGAAGCACAGAATGCCGGTACACAGTCTCTAGCACACAAAGAAGTATTTGAAGTTACTTCTTTTGCCTCTCAATGCCTTCCTCAATGCTGGACTTCATAATGAACTCACTTTACGCTCTTGGACGCCCTCGTGATGTTGATTTTACACTCACAGGTCACAAGCGTTTTGCCCAGGCGCCAGCAGGGAGTAATTAACCAGGGGGTAACCAACCAACCTCGGGTAGTCCGACTCATTGCAGGCCCACAAACTCCACCCACCCAGGTTGCATAGAGATGAGAAGCAGACGCGCGTCCCTTGAGAAATTAAGAATTCACCATCAGAAAGAGAGCGAGTTGGGCAACATGTTTCCTGTGCTTCATCAAGTCATCAAACACCTCCAGAAAGGCGGAGAAGTTGAAAGTTGTACTATACACGTATACGCGTTGGTATCTCAGACTGCCGCAGAGCCGTAGTAAAAGTTTGGGCCTTAAGAGTTTTGCATTAGGCCTGCTAACTCCTGTAGGTATTCAGTTGGCCCTAAAAGAGTCGCTTGCATGATTTCTTGGCAATACCGTAACGCGACTCAGGCAGCCACTCTCACAGTGCCTGGTTAGAACTGTGAGTTGGCTCTTGTCCGAGCTTTGCACGCAACTTTCTTACCTCTTATGCGACTGAATATGCAGAATCTTCTGTCTTTATCCAACCCTGTGCTGTAATGCCCCCCAACGCCTATTTGCACTCTTGGCACGTTGGTGCAATAAGATCATCAGATTTGCATGATAGAAGGAGCAAGATTCGGGTATCAGTAACACGCCCTTAATAACACCATGTGTCTGGATCAGATTACCAAGAGCTCTCCAGGTTGTGCATAAAATGGGAGATTTTACTCTCCCGTTGTGTCGTATGCTCACCGCCTGGGGGGACAGGGATATTCCGACTGATTTACCAACATGTGGGGATATAACTGGGGATGTGCCTCTCCGTACTATGTACTCCGTACGTGCGCAGAGAATCTAACAAGACTCCACGCTTTGTCAGGGGGTCTACCGTCGTGTGAGATGAGATTTAACCCCATGAGCCATTGCACGCGAGACAGTCTGGTCCCTCCAACATTGAATAGCCGCTACGGTTCTAACATCAAGACAGCCACAAGGTACCAGTCGGGATTATTCTCCAATTATATTGCTACGGGCTATTCAATAGTGCACTTTGTCTCAATAGCTTGTTTTGACACCTAGGGGCTCCACAGCGAATTCCAATAGTGCCTCTTTCAGCTTCGTGGAACAGGCCGGATCTGTCTGCCACGAATCCCACGATGGCACGACCATGGATTGTTTGTTGGCTGGCGACAATTATCGGTGTTCTGGGTCATTCTACTGGGCCTAAAACCGTCAAATCTGCCACTGCCTTAGCAGAATAAACAATCACTTGTATAAAGGGTACGCATCGTGCCTCCCTAAAGGCCATCTCGTCCATCGGCACCCTAATCTTTTGACCTGATCCATTATTCACTCCGAATACGTTCAAAATGGTGTCCATCAAAGCGCTTCTTGTCTTCCTTGCCCTTGGGGCCGATGGGCCGATGTCCTTGCCAAGGACTCTTACCGCCCAGTCGTCTGCTCCACTAAACTTGGCACCAAGTTTGTCAAGTTTCCCTCGACCAAAACCTCGACCAAGACCGTGTATGCCACTCAAACCGAGAAGATCTACAAGCGAAATGATGTCACCATCACTCCCCGGGCGATTACGACTACTGTCAGCGAGACCTTGACGGAGACAAGCACTACGACGGCGGAGACGGAGACGGATACTGCTACCGTGACTGAGACTGGTAAGACTGCGCATGTAGTTTTAGTGCTGTTTCGGTGGCTAACATACACAAAGAGACCTCAACGGAAAGCATTACGATTACCTCCACCTCGACCGACTACGTCACATCCACCGAGTACTCTACCTCCACATCGACTAGCACAGTCGCTACTCCCGCCAGCTTCACCCCCATCTCTCAGAGTCCCGGCTATGTTGCCAAGCGAAGCCTTCCCTGCGAACGCCGGGCCGCCAGCGCCAGTCCCCCCAAGGGCAACACTCTTCAGTGCAAGAAGGGTGCCGATCCCATCTTCGGCGTTCGCCAATATACTCAGAGTGTCGATTGCACTCGAACCCTTGTCCGCATCGTCAAGAAGACTGTCACCGTTAACCTCAAGCCTTGCACCACCACCCTGAAGCCTCAGACCGAGACCGCCACCACCACTCTTACTGAGACAGCTACTACCACCGAGTACCCTGCTGATGTTTCGACCACCGTCACTACTACGACCTCGACCACCGTTACTAAAACCACTGAGAATACTGAGACGACCAGCATCACATCTACCTGTGAGTTACACAATCCAGAGCCATGCTGATGATCGGGCTGCTAATGTATTACTTAGCTACTATTGAGACTGTGGTGCCTGCTGCGACTCCTTACTACGCTGCTTGTGGCGCTGATAACATCATCAGCACCGCCAACGGTGGCAAGCCTATTACGCTTGTTCAGGCTGCTACTGGTGGTAACTTCCAGTCAATTGGCAGTTCACAGACTGCTTACAGCTGCTGTGTTCTCTGCCAATCCACCACCAACTGCCTTGCTTCAATCCTGAGCGGAACTAGTTGCTTCGGTCTCATCCGAACTACTTGCGCAGTCGGTCAGCTGTCCTCAGACAAGTACTACGCTGGGTCTGGCACTGCTTTCACAATGAGCAACGGTGCTTGTGGAATGATTGCCAATGGCGGCAATCTATAATAATTTTGTAGTGGGATGTACGAATATATCTTTCTTCGGCTGAATTTGTTAAAAATATGCCTTAACCTTCTCAGAGCAGACCGTCCGAACGTGTTTTAGACTGTAAACACTTTTATTTCTCCCGGCTCTGCCTTTTGTTTTAGATACTTTTATTTATATATTTTATATTCCAGTTCCTGCCCGAGAGAACCTAATGCTTCAATCTGCTGCGTTTTCATTGTGGGCCATGTAGCAACATAGGAGGCGTGCCGTCAGACCAAATTACGTTCATCCAATCCTCAAGGGTCCAGTGTTAATAGGCAATGCACCAATCCACCCGAAAAATATCCGAGGCAGGCAGATTCAAGACAACCAGTCAATCGCTGAACACGAATACAAAAAGGCGCTTAACTTTTGATTGAGGCTAGGAAAAAGTATCCAAATTATCATTTTCCGCAGTTGCTAGATATAACTCAGTTCAAACGGACTAACTGGAATCTGAACGCCCTTTGGTGGTACGTAGGTTCCCAACGTAGAGCCTCAGCTTATCTCATCTAAAGAACTCGTAAACCCCAACCCCTTTTTGTATTTGTAGGATAGAAGAATCCACTTTCCGCACTTGAGAGCTTTAATTTCTTTCTTGGCCTAGCTTCTGTGGTGCTAGGCGTATTACAGAAGATGTCTTGGAGGGTATATTTTTGTGCTTCCAGCCTTACCGGGGCTGGACGTGTACTTGCTCTCTGGCCCGACGGCCTACAGTCTTCATCCACAGCGAGGTTACCGTTGCTTACGGAACAGTCAGCCTTGTTCCTGATTACCCATTAACACAAGATCTGCCTCATCACCGACATGTGACACCTTGACCCATCTTTTGTGAATTTTGTACATCACTGGATGCTACTTGGAGGTGGAAGTCATCATCAACGTAAATGGCTTTTGCTTCCAGTCGAAGTGTAAGTAGCAGGTCTCCATTCTGATTGAATTTAGGGTCGCGCACCTTGGGTGGATTGTATGAAACTACCGTTTCCAACTCGCCAGCTTTGATCGTGTTCGTGCGCAGCGTCAATGTCCAATCGACAAAAGTTCCCCTTACCTCCGCGTGCGCCGAGTTCCAATTTTCTGCCACCGATATAATATGGACTCGGACTTCCACGATATCTGTGCCTGGTGTCCAATGCATGCGACTGTCAACCGGTGTGGATGTGTCATCCCTAGCCTTGTCGTCCGGCGAGGAGGAATGGCCAAGCCGAAGAAGGATGCACCACTGGAGGCACTACTCCACTCAGCCTCAGATGGTTTGGGCTTCAGTGAAATGTTCTAAGTGTTGGGAGAGGCCTTTTTCTTAAACCTGACCCAGTGGTATAAATCGATGGCAAACATCAGCGACTGCAGGCTAAGTTCGGAGAATCTTTTCTCAAAAAGTCCTTCCCGAAAGGAAAGCTTAGATAAAGCCAGACGGTCGACTGGTATTTTCGTTGATGACACTCAACTTTACAGAGCTCAGGCCTAGTAAGATTTGTGAAACAGAGTACGTGTTGCGCTTCAGGAGAGAAGCTTAACTTGTTATTTGCTTAGGAACGCTAGTGAGTTTCATCTGACTGAAACCGACGTCAAGGGCGATACACTAGCTTGCAGCTAAATGGGACCTTAGTTTAGCACTAGGACCTTAGGGTTAGTTGGGACTTTTCGTCAATAGGCCACCCAGGTTTAATGATCTCTTCTGCGCTGAGAGGGTTTAGGCGTAAGACAAGACTGACAGTGGTGATGGTCGACGAATTTCGACTTGCCCAAGATGAGGTCCCGGACAGAATTGATTTGGGGTTCCAGCAGATCCTTTGGTGAGCCATCCAATAGAGCTATATATCATTACCGGATGTTCGAATCTTGATATGCACTAATGGGTTCCTCTAATGACGAGGGGCTGATGGATGTGTAGAGGTTGTGTAAGGAGACTCTACTATGGCAAACTCTTCTTGTTATTGTGCCAGATTAATTAGGCAGTGCCCACCGAACAAGCTGACGACTCGAAGCTATGGCCTGCCGCAGACCTGAAAATTCTTGATCTAGAGGACGTGAAAGAGATAAGACCCTATACATGTCAGGTCCACTGCCTTAATGAGCATGGGACGCCTTCTGCAAATACGGCAGTCCCCGTTTCAAGATCAAGCCAGATCTGTGGCGCCATCAATGGCGAGATTGTGTACCTGTCACAGAGCACGAGGCCAGCTCAGACAGATGATGGAGACAATTTGACAATTGTTCTGCCCGCAACTGATATGACGGTCTCAACTGTAGCAATCAATGGAGCTGGATTACCAGAGACTTTTCTTCAGCCGACTGAAAAGGCTTTCGAAAACTATCGGCGTTCGCTCAAAAGGAACATTACAAAACACACGCGGCAAAGAGGGCAAAGCTGTCCCCGAACATGAATGATGAAACAATGAAGGCCATTGGCAAGCCTCGTGATGTCTACAAACAGAAATCTTCTCCTAGAGTCGCATTCAGTAGTCTGAGTCTGCACAGTTTGTATGGCTCGGCTAGGATACAGGCAACGAGTGGCCAGGAGGCGATTGGTCATTTTGGCAAGACCTAATCTCTGGCGTTGAGAAGTTGGTAAATTTAGCCTATGATTTTGGAAGATTTATCGTTACACCAGCAGGAAAAGTGTGGTCCTTCGTGGTAAAAACTGCCGAGAAGGCTTTAAAGGCTATTTCAGGTATCATCGAATGGGTTGGAGCTGAGCTTGAGGATACTGTCGCTTGGCTGGCGGAGAAACCGGACCGAGAGAGCTTAATAGAGGTGTAATTATACTCGAAATCCTTTGTTCTGCCTGGTATCAACTGTACTGAAGACCACCTGCCCATTGGAGGTGAAAAATTAGACGGGTGGTTTGATGCAGCAGAAGGGGAAATTACATCCTGACATTCTAGTCCCGAGCTTACCTCCACAATCTTTGATCAAAAGCTTGAGACGGGCAAAGAAAAGGATAAGACAAGACAGATGTTAATCTGTAGGAACTTGCCAAGTCGATATGGCCATTGGCGAACTCGGAAACTTTTCCAAACACCCAATCAAAATCACTCGGCTTGTTGCCGGCATGTGAGTACAATTCTTATCCGTACCGCTGGTGTCAATCAGGCTACTTCGTACGTACTCTGCCTGCAGGTCTCGGCTATCCTCCGGTTCATTGTGTACAGGTACTGAAGCGGAGATGACCATAGTTCTTATTGGCTAGATCGGACTCTTGCGGTAGGAGCCAATTAGTCTAACGATTTAACGTAAGCGTCTTTTAGTGAGGCGATGGATCCGTTACGGTCAAATTTGAGCAGCAGGGCAATAGTGTTCAAAGCGATGAAGATCATGTTGATGATTGCTTGGGCCCGGATCGGCCGGCCCGGTCAGGGAGGGGTTTTCTGAACCCCCTTCTGACTAAGGTCATGACATCAATCTATCGGAGGTTTCGTAATACAGAGTCATCTTCCAATATGAGGTATTTTTTACAGTAAAGGCTTTTTTTCTTTGTAAATATCCCGAATTCATTCCTTCAGAACGTTAAGCGTAACTAACAGAAAATAACACATACAGTTGCTGTTGAAATCCTTTCACAAAATTACGTGAAGATGAAAGGCACTAAGTGTGTCTTCTCAGCATTTCTAGTGAGATCAGCTTGATTTCTTGGCGATGGCCGCGCGCGTTTTGCCCAGAGACCCTTCCATGCAGTTCCTGAATTGGACGAACATTGCCTCAGAAATCGATAAAGCGATGTCTTGCGTCCATTAAGTAATATTCTATGAGTGCTTAGGGGCTTTTCTTTACTAGACCATTGAAAAATGGAGTAGGGTACCTCGTCAATAGATGCTGTCCCATGGAAGGGGCGAGGTTCTCTTTCTACACTGCTCTTCCGTGAGACACCTTGGACGATTTGATAAACATCACGAAATTGTTCGGGGAAGATGGGATGCTTGAGCATCATTGAAGATTTGGAATTGTTACCGGCTTCTCATATCTCCGGATACTCTTAACTATGCTAAAATTGAACGTATTCTCCTTGAAGAATCCAAAACACTCCCATAAACGAGGCTTCCATGCTCCGAGGCCAAACCTTGCAACAGCTTGAGAGTTGATCTCAGCTCGGATGGAGACAGTTCAACTTCCTATATCATGATAAATACAGGCTCAAGTTTGATTCGTTCCACGCCACCAATAACCGTTATCAGATATGACACGTAACCACATTCCCTAGCATAACCCTGACCATACTCCTGACATAAACCTGGCGACTTGTTTATCAGTTGGATCCAGCCCGACTATTCCAGCCCGCCATCGATGACGAACTTCTCAACGAGCTTGTCGTGGTAGTAAGCATCGCAGGTGTAGCACCCTCCAGCCTCTGGTGCATATCGAACTCCTTCAAAAATGTGTAGACACTGCTGAGCGGCATGTACTCAAGCAACGGCCTGAGCTCATCCGGGAACATGTCTGCCCCGTGGTCTTTGATGTCCTCATTGACACGGTTGAGCCTCAGCACCTGCATCCAGGACACGATGTCGTCGGCCAGCAGAAAAGCCGGGAACCGGGCCTTTGCCATGTCTTCGAGGATCCATGTGTTTCGGAAGTACGGCCTGTTAAGGAACCCCGAGATGGCCTTGTAGCTCGGCACTTCACGCGGATCTGTAATGCCTTCGGGAATATCGCTCAAGTGAGCGACGGGCCCCATCCAATGCAGGATAGGGGCGTAGTTCTCCGGGTGGAGCTCCCGGTCACCCGGCTCGCCGAATGTGAGAGGCATGCACTTATCCCACGCGCGGATGATGTCGATGGCGAGATCAGAAGTCGGGTCTTTTGGCCCCAACCAGCCAACTACCATCTTGGCGTGGCGGTATGCAAGTGCTGTCTGCGAGAGCCGCTCCGACGCTTCACGCGCGTCCCGCCTGTTGATGCATAGTAAATCAAGCCATATGCGCAGAGGGGTCGGGTAGTGCCCGACTTGGACGGTTCGGCGAAGATGTGTCGTACGTTCTTCAGGAGGGAGCGGAGCCAGCCAGGCGGCTTCTTCGGGGGCAGCGGCGGATGTGGTTTGGTCCGGCTTTGTTGGGGCTGAAGATCTGCTGTAGAACCATCTGGAGTTGGCGGCGATGCTGATAGAAAGACGGCTCGTACGTATCGCAGCGCCTCGGCGACGTGGACGGGTATTGCGACCCTGGAGCCGTTAAGCACGATGAACTCGGTGACGGCGATGTCACCGTAGAGTGCCGAGAGGCCAATGAACTCGGACGAATCGCTTAGGCTCTCATGCACCAAGCGGCACACGACCTGCTCGTTGATGTTGTTGGTTGAGGTCGGCTGCAGCTCGAGTAGCCGCACCTCATTTTCGCTTCGATTGAGCGAGCGGTACCGGATTGACGTCATGCCTTCTTGAGGCATCGTTTCGGTCTAATAAGCTGCATGGCCTTTATGCAGGTCTATTTTGAGGCAGTGTTGGTGACAGTTGGGTGGGTAGGTGTGAGCTTTTCAAGGCCGTTCCATGCGGGAAAGAAAGGCGGTACCCAATTTTTGTTATTATAATTACGACTGCCGTGGCACTTATGACAACAGCGGTCAGGCTATTTCTGAGCTAACAACATGACAAGGCCCCGTGAGTAGTGTCCCCAAGGCTGCGCCGCATTAGGCGAGGGCTGTGATGAACGCGGCATGATCAGCAGAAGGGATTGCATAATTTGAACTAGGCCCACAGCCTAGCTGAAGTCAGTATTCTGTACCCTGCGCCTGCATCATCAGGTGGTTCGGTCCTTGGAGTTGGAGCCTGCATTATGTTTAACAGCCATGATTCCCTGTTTGGTACACAAAGATTGGTGTAAATGTTTACATCCACCTTGCCAGCCCCTTTCTTACCAGAGAGAGCCCTGTGCAATAGGGCGCTGTTGCTATGCCAGCCCTACTACAAGGTTGTCGCATCGAAGGGATCTAGAACATCCTGCCTGCCGCGACCTTGTCTGCCGAGATCGATAGGATTTATCCAGCTGGGGGCTACGGGTTTAGCATGAAGCCTTCACATACCTAAGACCTGGACGCCGGAAAAGCTCTAGCCTCAGGGTCCAGTCCGAAGGTATCCACATGTCTGGGTTATCAGAGATAGCTACTGTAGTAGCCATCGATTAGATAGAAATTGAGAGCTTCTACGCATGCGAAATGCGCCTTTCCTGGTGAGATCCATCGAACATCTTCTGAGTGATAGTAATAATGGCGTTGTTGGAAGTCATAGTGTTGTTCAGGTGGACATGAACAGGAGAATCGACACTCCAGAAACACGCCTTGCGGGAGTCAGTGAATGTATCATGTAACGACGGAGCAGACGTCTGCTCCTAAACTACTGCAATGCTCGTGAGCAAACCAAACCATCAAACATGCCATACGGAGTAGTTAATAACCAGGGTGGCGAATTCTGGCACAGTATCTCACCGCTTCACACGACAAACAACGCATACATGCTACTATTCCCAAGTCGGCCAAAGCCATGCTAGTAGGATCACTAGTGTGACTCCAAAACCTTGTCACGGGGTTCCAACTGAAGTTCTCACGAGAAAGGCCAGACGCCTTAGAGTAAATATTCCGTAGATGTTATCGACTATGCTTGAATTTTTACAGAAAGACGAGGCGGCAATTCAAAAACTGTGGCCTCACCCCACTAGTAGTTAAATTTAATTATTTCTGTTCCTTTATCTTACGATGCTCCTATTCCAGGATGCTTCTTCCTCATTGTGGAGAAGAACAAGGAATCAAACAGGGAAACCTTGTTAGACCCCTGCTTAATGCCTGCTAATGCCTGCTCGATATCTTCCACTGTTCTGGATGCACTTTCTCCACACCTCCCCAGCGATGGGATTGGATACTTCCGTATCGTGCGTCGTAAGTGTTCGCCGATGACAGGCGACTGTATCAACAAGTACGTGCTAATTGGCTACAGTATAGAACGGATACCCAGTATGCTAGCCCATGACCAGACCAAGAGGATAAGTGATTTGCAAAGGAGGGGAGAGCTCTTATTTCAAAAGTTGAGGGATTTCGTGACCGAATTTGAAGCACAAGCGAGCATAGATCATCCTCCTATTTTACTGTATTGAGAGACTCCTCCGGTCCGCAAACGCGGCCTTCGGACGAGAAGACGGAGCATGTAGGACTGTGACTCTCCTCAGGGTTCGTATAAATTAGCAGCGGACTCCAACGCTCGGACTCACTCCTGGACCACAAATCTCTGTAATTTCCCAGTGGCGATCGCAATGGTTCTCCCCTGGTGTTTATCCTGGTCTCACCAGAGCTACTGGGACGAGTTTTCCCTGAAGGGGCTCAAGATCAAAGTCAAAAAGCCCAAAAACGAGGCTTTCCAGGGTAGTCCTGCTGGGATTCCCCCGTATTTCTGGAACAAGGGCCTCCGAAGCCGTTTCAAGAGGCTTCTAGGTCGGAAGCTGAGACGGGACCCTTTCCCTGTATACACGGGTTACTCAGAAGCGAGAAGTCTAATTGGAGATGGGACTGTGGCGGAATTGGAAGCCCTGTCCCTACAGGCTCGAGACTTGGTGATCCAAGTCTTTGAAGACGCCAAAGACGCCACCGAGGCGTCTGACAGCTCGGTACTAGACGAAGCGTCGTCATTGTCCTCGACAGAATCAGGACCCCGGCTAGTCTCTCTGCGGCTGTCGTCTGACCTCGAGAGCTGGAAGACAACCCAACACGCAGCTGGCAACATCTTGCCGCCGAAAGGACACGGGTTGGCGCAGGCCTCAGACACATTGCTTGCAATATTCGGAGCAGCGGGCTGGCCCGAAGCCTTGAAGACGAACAATGCGCTCTTCGGTTGCGGCATCGCCAGCTTGCTGATGGGAGCTTCCGACGCGCCAACCATGTTCTCCAACTACGTGACTGACATGGCCTTCTACTACGAGCACGGCTACAACTACGTCTTCCCGTCGCTCGAACCGCTATTTGAGAAAGGCCTGGACGATCCGCATGCGCTACGAACTCCGGGGGGGCGTCAGCGGCGTGGCGCCGTCCGCGCCGGCAAGCGCTACGTCCAGGGCAAGATCGCGCTAGAGAAAGAGCACAAGGCCGATTTGACGAACCGATCGGCGCGCCTAAGCCGGAAGACGGCGCAAATCATCTCCCTGTCGGAGAGCAGCCTGCTGGGAATGGCGGCCGAGGCGACGGCGCGCGGCTTCGACGCTGCTGCTGTCATGAGCGACTTGGTCTTCAGCTCGCCGGGCACCGATGTCGTCGACGTTGGGTGTGACTTGGTCAATTCCGAGGTCATGAACTCGTTTCTGAATGTGGCGGACATCACAGACACTGGCATCGTGAGCGAAGAGGTGCTGCGCCGGGTGTACGATGCCTACGCCGCCACGGGAGCCCGCATGTTGACGCAAAGATGGCATGAGCCCGTGGCCAGGATGTGCGCCGCGCTGTACACATGGCATATTCAAAACGACCGCCACATGTTCTTCCGCCGCGCTCTTCTGGGCTGGCCCAAGGCCCGGAAAACGCCGGCCAAGCCTCAGTGCGAGGCGGATTTCGACGAGGTGTTTGACAAGACGTACCACATAACCGGCTTCTCGAGACCTCTTGATCTCAAATATGCGTGCTCCGGCGAAGACACGTGTGATCACGTCGACCATTTCCTCCAGCGCCATGAGGATGAGCCGCTGCTCAAGGAGCTCTGGTGGTTTCTAGTCTTAGGCCCGCTGGAGTATGTCAGGGGAGGCCAGGTTGATGAGCGGCGCGAGCAAGACCTTGCCGAGGGCTCGCGGTTACGGATGGCCCAGCTGTTCACGCGGGGCCGAGTACTGGAAATGGTCTGGCTCATTGCTCATGCGAACCACCATGCCTGGCAGGTCAATTTCCTGTTTGAGGCCGCCATGTTCGGCAGCATACTTGACGGGGGCACACTTGCTGGCAAGCTCGACAGGCAGGAAGAGAGCTAGTCGTGGCAAACGAGTTGATGTCCTTAGCCTTCGAACTGGGCAATGATGTTTGCTCGGGACTGAGGTCCAATCGGCCGTATGGGAGTCCCAACATGTTGTAGGACGCGGTGGTGGGGATCGTTGTGATTTATCGTTCAACTGTATGTAGGCTGCGAGTTCTGGACTATTGTCCTCGGAGGCTGGGAGGCATCATTGCTTACTACGCCTAGCGTCGTGAATAGAATTATTTTTTGCTTCAACCGTCACCTGAATGACAATCGACAGTGTCCTGATGATTTGACGGAGTGACGTTTCACATGTGCCGTACTGCAGAAGTGAATGAGTAGCTATGACGAGCATGAAGTTGGAGACCGCTCTAGCGATATAATAAACTGCCTTAAATTGGGATGGGTTTGGAGCCGCAGCACGGAACGCTGAGCGGCAGAATGGGTCGACTTAAGACTGTACTGTCCGCAGATGCCGGCGTTGCAAAGGTTGTAAAATACTTTTTAATAATGCTTGGGTGTCAGATATTGATTCTGGGCGAGGAGCACGTAGAAAAGTCGGAGCTGAATTGGCAAGGATATTTTTGACCGCCGTCACGAAATCATTCATTGGTACTTTCATGCAAACGAGCATCCTTACTAAAGAGATCACTGAAGATATTGATTGGTGGAGTTACTCTTCTCTGTGCTCTACGTTGATCAATACATCAGGCACATAATCTAGTACCCCCTCCGACTCCTACAATGCTTTCTTGGGTCTCGGCATTACAGTGTGTTTGAGGTCCATGACGATGAAACCCGCCGAATTTGAATGTGTTCTGGATAAATCATCAAAACTCCCACCAATAAGGTCATCCATACCATCACCCAAAGCCTCCCAGCCCATTGGGAACTATCAGATTGTGGGGCATGAGCCTTTTACCTGTGACAAGCTTTCTTGAACACTATTATATCACGGCCTGGTCGTAGTCCGTTACGGGGTGAAGACAGGCGCCCTTTTGGCATAAACGTCATCGTAACAAACGAGTTGGTTGTATAATTCGCATCACTAAAGTAAGGTCTCATTACATATTGTAAAATTCATGTAATTAAACCTTACACTACTAATTTCTAAATAATAAGAATGCCACTGCATGTTAGCTGCATCAATGTCGGCTTCCACTACGGCGACCAGGGAGGAGGGGCTAAGGTCTCGAAGGCGAGAGCAGATGCAGTGCAAGAATGCGCATAGACACATGTTGAGTGGCAAAGCTTTCACTCAATACGTCAATCGTACTAGTAGAGAAATCTAGAAGTGACGACATCAAAAGAGAACGGAAGAAAGTCTACCGGGAACGCTAATAAATATGTCATGCTTATTTGAACCTGTAAAACTACTGGTCCATGATTATCTAGCCCGGGCCTTACCCCCGCACGAGGGGTGACTGAGGTTTGGGACGGCATTCGAATGATGTCAAATATTATTTCGATAAGACATGCCAAGGTTTCCTAAGTCGTGAAAATGTAACATAAACACCATCTAGCAGAAACACCGGAGAAGTCGGTCAGTGTTCCGAATGCTTGGCATGAGAGGAAAGCACATGACCCATGAGACTCGGGATGCTGAGCCGGATATGACTCTCAAATTCGATTGCAATTGGTTCATGTATAGCCTAAAACTTTATTTACACAAATATAAGTTACATTGAAACACCCTTCAGCGATCAGCACATCGTGGGTGGCGTGATTGGACCCGGCGCTGAGCTAACTAGTGCTCGTTTCGTAAGAAGTATTTCGGATGCTGCGTCTCCTTGGAAAATTGCTCCGTTTTGGGGTTGAGCGCTGCTCCGTCTACCAAAATCGGAATCAGACCTTGATTTGTTTGAACATGTCCACGCAGATGCTTGGAATCTATGCTGTGAAGACATGAATATAAAACCCCTTTCCCCGGGGAATACATAACCAGATGGACAACACGGTCTTCCTCCTTCATTCCAATCATCGCCAATCCTACATTATCTGCTCAACTCATTCCAAATGCATACCAAGCTCTACAAAGGTCTACTTGCTGCCCTGTTGGCTGGAGCTGCTCATGGCCACGGCTATGTAGCTACCATCATCGCAAACGGCGTCACCTATCCTGGCGGCCTTCCATGGAGCGCCTCCGTCGATGCAGTGGGATGGGCGGCTGGAAATCAAGACAACGGTTTCGTAGCTCCGGATGCATTTGCAACTGCCGACATCATCTGTCACAGGAGTGCTACGCCCGTTGACAACGCCGTGTCAGTGACTGCCGGGAGTACCATCACTTTGAACTGGAACACCTGGCCTGAGTCGCATCATGGCCCAGTCATTGAATACCTGGCGCCTGTTTCTCTGGAGAATTCGCCAGTATCACCAAAACAAATCTTCGGTGGACTAAGATCGCCGAGAAAGGTTTGATTTCGGGCTACAACCCTGGCGTCTGGGCTGCTGACCAGCTCGTGAGCAATGGCTTCTCGTGGAAATTCACGGTCCCCAGCAAACTCCGCCCCGGACGCTATGTTCTTCGCCACGAGATAATCGCTCTTCACTCTGCCGGCCAAGTCAATGGAGCTCAGGCTTACCCCCAGTGCATCAACCTCAACGTCACTGGCAGTGGCTCAGCTACTCTACAGGGAGGAGACTTCACCACGTTCTATACTCCCCAAGACCCTGGTATTCTGTTCAACCTCTATCAGTCGTTCTCCAGCTATCCTATTCCCGGCCCGGCGGTAGTAACTCTCTGAGCGAGTGTTGTCATGTTGCCAAATTTGCTGTGCTATGGGTAGGCTCTTTAGGGTGGACTTCACTGGGCCCAATTTGTACCTACGAACAAAGATTGTTCTCTCGTTTTATGTTGGGTTTCGCTTACCGTCACTCGTTGAATGATGTCCAACGAAGGACTTCTGTCAATTGATTCATACTGGATGAGATTCCTTGTGCACAGTGATTAAAACGGAGTGAGTGAATCGTAAAAGTGTTCAGTGGGGTGATCGGAACAAATGCTGGTCATCGAAGTGAAATGCAAAGTGATATGTAGTCACATTGTTGCGGATACGCGTGTTCACATTTGGCCAGGTATGCAGTATATGCAGTAGGGCCCAGTATTCGAGATCCGGTGGTTCTGAAATTAGTATAACTATTCAGCCTCACATACATGACACAATGTCCCCAGCTGTCCAGACACACCCCTACACAGACATTGTATCTATACCACTGCGCTAGAATTTTCATCAATTTTGATGCCAAATCCAGCAACGGCAGTGGTATAACTGTGGTGAACAGCCTCGCTGGCGTAAACCCTCATCTCGTCCTCATAGGCAAGTGTGATGCCAGACTTGTAGCCACCAGCTTCGTGCAATAGCCTCCCAAGCAAGGCGGAGTCTCGAACGGCAGTGTTGGCCCCAATGCCTCCTGCAGGAGTCATGGAATGAACGGCATCACCAATGACGGTCACACGAGGCTCGTTGGGCCACTGTGGCACACCCGACGGGGTCGAGCACGTAATCTTCCAGAAGGCGGCTTCAGACTCGTTCATGTTGTCGAATAGCGGCTTGAAGCGTGGATGCCAGTCCTTGGAGATGGACTTGGCGATATCCGCAGCCTGCTTTCCCACGATGGAGAAGTCGTCGTTGGGGGCGCGGATGACGCCTGGCTGACCTCCCATCGTCCAGCCGAATTGGACGTTGGGATCGTCCATATCATTAGAACGAACGTTGGTAATGATGAAGACGGAACCTTCTGGGTGAGTTTCATCTCGGAGCCTGAAAACGCCTTCGCCTAGGCCTTTGAAGGCCGCGGTAGGCGCCTGGCCGTGTATGCCCCTGGCACCCGTATCATAGACCTTGAGCTTCCCGCCCGAGAGCTGTCTTGCAACCTTGGAGTAGATGCCCTCACCTCCGATGAGCATCGACCCTTCAACCGACTTAGTGCCATCGGAAAACGTTGCCTGGATGCCGTCGTCGGTGAGTGTGTAACCCGTAACGTGCTTGCCCCATTCAATGTGGTCTTCACAGCCCTCGGCGAAGACCTTCCGCATGTCTCCCCGGGCTATCCCGACAATCTTGCCGTCTCGTGACGACAGCTCCTCAGGCGCAGAACGCTCCGTCTGCTCCCCGGTCACGGCGTTGAATGAGGTGAGGCCACTGCCGCCGGTTTTGCCGCATTTGTTCCAAAAATGCTGCCATGTTGGAGCGTCAAGCACAGACTCGATGGCGTCGAGGCCTTCTGACGATAGCCGGAGTCGGTACCCTTGGGCGCGAAACACAAATGACGCATCGCGCTCGAAGATCTTGAAAGGGATCTTGGACAGTCGCAGGGACTGGGCAAGGAGTAGTGAAGCAAGGCCAGCGCCTGAGATCAGAATGGGCTTGCTGGTCGACATTTCTGCTGTATTTATCTAGGCCAGGAACTTGGTATATTGAAAGAAGATGGGCAATTTAAATACGTTTTATGAACAGCGGTGCATTGAGGCTTACAGCACGAAATGATTGGGGCTTACTTTCAGTTCTGGGCTTACTTTTAATTCTAGGCCCGGCCTTCGGCCTTGCCAATATGCCGACATTACTAATCCATCTCTCTAGCTGCTTCCCTCCCCACACCAAGCCATGATTCAGTAGTTGATCCATGAACAGACATCCGGCTCGGCCGGAAAAGTCTAAGAGATATCTTTCCAAGCCACAAGATTCCTAGATATCTCTGGATACACGAGGGAGGTGTGCTACAGTCGAAGCACCTGGCGCTCTCCTCCAAATACTCAGCTCATTCCGATATAGAGTCACAAGGCACTTGGCGCACACTCTTCTATAATCATTGGCGAGAAACGTGGCTATGAGAGATATGGTGGACTTCAAAGGTCGAGGCTTTTGTGCTAGCCTGAACCTACCTAATTTAACATTCCCTCCAGCTCTGGCTAGTTAACTCTATGTAGAGGATAGAAGAAAAGACGAAACTAAGGGCTACCATTTAAATTAAAAGAGACAACTTGAATAAGATCGGATTAATCTCTAAGAAGAAATACAGGAAATAAAGCTTGCATTGGCTAAGTCCAGTGAATTTAGGATTTTAACACAATCAATCGCTGAGTTATTACCACGATATATTACACAAAATGTAAAATGAAAACGAGATCTCTCTTCTAATAAGAGATACACACTACATCTAGCTTACGGACAGAGCAGCTATCAAAGGCACTTAGTAGCCAGGAAGGTCGAACCCGGTATAAACTCACTCCTCTAGTATTAATCTTGAGTATCCCTTCTTAAATATATTAAACTGAAGCACACAACTGCAAGTTGTTGACCGCCTAACATTTGAGATTGACGCATTTGCCCTTCCAGCGATGAGTATGTCCCTCAACAAGCTCATCAAAAATACATTTAGCCAAGTCTAGACGACTAATCGTATAGCCAACCTCGACTCCATGCTCCTCCTCATCGCTAGTCTTGTACAGAGAATCTTCCCAAATCCATCCTACACGAAGCGAATGTGTGCCTCCATTCGACCATGCGTAAGCAGCGGTGGTTTTAGCATGATGTAGCCACCGAGTGGTGAATCCATCTCTGTAGCAGCTTCCCGCACAACCTTGTTGGCAACCTGTCCGCATCCCCATCTTTCGCTGTCACCTTAGCTACCCTACAGACAGGTGCCTGGTGCTGATTGGTCAGAACTGCCCTACCTACAGTTAGACCTGCTCAACGTATTAAACGGCGCAACGCTGTTATCTCTTGGCAGAAAACAAGGCTGTATCATTCTATTGTGTCTATGCGAGTATCGGACAAGAGAGAGCATATCGTGTAGCATCCCAAGAGCTGGTGACTTTCTCTTGGCTCTTCCGAGTTGAAGCTGGGTCATGGTAAAATCTCAATGGATCCGGGCGGCTTAGCGTAAAAGGCCGTCCCACTTTCTGCTGTAAATTACCTAGATTTACGCTATATCCGTAGATATGCAGAATGCAATTGGCTACCCCGATATTTCATGTGACGCTAGGCTGCCCGGATCTGTTGAGATTTTACGGTAGGCGTAATTGAGAGTTGGTGCCTTACTCCGCTTGAGGCCACAGGGCCCAGGGTCCTTGGAAGATTGCCGCGAGGGCTGCCACGGAATTGACAAGGGGACTTGTGGCTGGACTTTCGAGCTAGCGAGGAAAAAAGAGAGGCTGAGAGCTGTCTACATAAATCCACCAGGGGAGGGGTAGTGTTAGGCAGCAGGTTAGTAGAAGTAGCAAGCAAGGCAAGGTCATGTCATCACGAATCCTTCCGGCAAAGCGGCAATATGACTCCACATAACCATTACCAGGTGATTCTCTGATTGGCTGGAATCACTCCTCGAGAAACTGCCTGACGCCTTCCTACGTAGTACACAGCCACAGAGGCGCCCTCATAATTACTCTAACATTCCCCGGACAAATCGAACCATCTACTTTCATGTCAAGTCCATCTACCTTTGCAACATCAACGCAGGTTTCTTTCTGAATCAGACCGGTCGTTACAATGGATAGAAACAGCCACTCCCACGGGAGATCCTTCCCAGCTCACCGAGACGACGAAGCCTCGCGTCTTCTGCTCGATCCCCAGGACGTCGAGGAACAGCCCTCTTTCAGCCTCACCTTCTCCACCATCCGGCTCCTCCGCATCCCCATCATCCCCCTGGCCATCGCCGATAGCGTCCTCATGAGCAACGCCCACGACCACGTCGCGTTGGGTGTCTTGTTCGAAGCCCTCCCCGTCGGACTCTGCCTGTGGACCGCCTTCAGCGTTTTCGGCACCACTGGCGCGAGGAGGAACAGTTTTGAGCTCACGGTTGGCGACTATGTATTATTTTGGGGACGGAAGAGCCAGGATCTCGATGCCGTCTCGGAGCGAAAGACGCGTCCGTACCAGATCATTCTGGGCGACTTCTTTGTTTCCCTACTTCTCATCCTCCTCACCGTCCTGTCTCTCACGACGCACATCTGGCAATACGACGTGCGCCTCAGGGTCTTTGCCTTGAGTCTTACATTGGCGTATGTGTTCGCTCTTATAGAACCCTTCTGAAGCTTCAACTAACATGGGTAGTATCCTCCAACTTGCCTTGACAGTTCTCAACTTCTTTACCCTCTTCCGAAAGGCCAAGCTCACTTTGCACATGGCCGAGTATGACCAAAACTTCAAATACGTGATCCCCGAGGCATACTCGGATGAAGAATCGCAGTCCGCACAGTCCGTGTCCTCTGGGACTAGGGGAGATGAAAGTAAGCCGAGCTAAGATGGGACAGCATCGTGATTCATGCTGACGATCTGTTGGGGTTAGACACCAAAGCTCTCCCTGGGATACGACATTGATTTGTTAAAAATCTATGGCACTAAAGATAGGTCGCACCGAGGGCCATTTGTTTTAATAACCCTTTTCGTTTGTTTGGAATCAAGCTGCATATACCGCACCCGTTTGTAACACGAACTGAGGTTACACAGTAGGGGGGTGGGGGATGCATTACGCTGCGTGTTACCCACTGGGTACTTCAAGTCCAGCATAGGTCCGCCGCTCGAGGGGAATCAACTCTTGCGCAATCAGCACAGCTGCATCTAAACAAAAATGTTCCTGATCTATCTTTCCATCCATACTCCTGATTGCTGGTTTTTCTTTTGACAGTACGCTTATACTTTCAAGGCCTCTTTATGGCTTCCTCTTCGCGATACCCTTCAAAGATATATCTAGTGGACAATAGTTACAATTACCGCATAGATATCACATTCCTTTCCTCTTGCGGTGTAATGTCCTCAAAAGATTGTCCAATTGGGTTCAGAGTAGTCATTGCTTATTTGGACCCCTAGTGGGAGTCTAGATTCCTAAAATGTCTCAGATCAATCCAGAACGAGGCTGCCTGAAGCTTGATTTAACCCGCCGGGACAACCGTCAATTTCGGTAGACTGGATGCAAGCCACAATGCTTTCCGACCACTTGGAGCTAAAGTACACCCCCCGGAACTTTCCATATTGGACATCATTTGACTTCGGATCTTATATTCCTTTAGGCAACTTGATCTCCGCTTTCATAAACAGCCCAGCCAAAGCATCGCATTCGAAAGCTGGAAGGATAGTTTTCAAGGATACAACTAACGCTAGTCGGAAAGTCGCTGATTCGATGGTTCATCAGCCCTGCAAACAGCTCCCTAACCTTCTGAGGACTGCGACGAGTTCTCGAAAGCACAACTAGGGCAACAAAGGAAGGTCTAGAACCCGGAGTTACACTGGGTCAATATTGCCAGAGCCTGCAAATGCAAAGATAGTCTGAAAGCATAATGCCTCAGTTCTCATCGACGACCCGATCGCGCTGGTGGTGCAAGGTGCAAACACCTACGACTGGGTTGATCCTTTCGATGATACCACGGCTCTTGAAGACACCGCAGAGCACGGTAGTCGCTCATTTGTCACCGAAGGGGAAGACTCGTGTACTCGGGTATGCCGATCAACGTCCATCGTCATCGACCTGTTCTTCAATGTGAACACGACGCTGAGGACCGCCGTTGATGGATATTTAGGGAACCTCTTGGTACGAAGCGCTTACTGCGTAAGATCCAACGACAATTGGGACGCCTCCTTCTCCGTGAGGATGCAGGTGACGACGAATCTGGCCATTACTGATTCATGGACCATAGAGGCGGTTGTATAGAGACAGCCTGAGGAAGTTAAGGTGACGTAAATACACAAAACTTCCGACATCCTCCCGTTCCCTCCCAAACTTGACGCATTTAACATCAGGTGCGAACTTGGACTCAAGGGCAGACTCGGACTTGTCTTAGCGGTCAGAATAGAGAGTACTCGGGTCTTGGGGGTCCCTCTCCTCGACGATCTCAATGGTGGCTCCGCGGGTGCACTCCCGTCTGAACCAACATCAAAACAACCCAAATTCCCCATACAAACAAACCCGGAAAGCCTCCTCAGTTTCGGGCTTTCGTGAACCATGTTCACCCAGTACACCGATTTGAAAACATTGGGTTCCGTCCGACGGATAGTCGGCTGGCGCTATGGCAAGCTATGTTGGCTCCTCGACGTCGAGCACGATCACGAAGCAAAGCATATTTACCCGGTACCTGAGGCGCCATCATTTGACGTGGTTCAGTTTGTGAAATACTCGCGCACCGTGGCCACGGAGGCGTATTCTGGCGTCTCCCATCTCCTAGCCTACAGCTGTTAGAGATTTAGCTTAGAAAGCTGTCTAATGGCTCATAGCCGGACTAAGTCACTGAGTTGTTCATTCGGCATCCAGAACCCATACCGTGAGCTAACTTGTCACCTGCAAGCCTAATGACAAGCCACGACGCCGCCAATGCCAAGAAGGCGTCTATCTCAACAGGCTTGCTTTTATGATGGGTAGTTAGAATAAATTTAAGTTCTGCCAGCTGAAAGCTGAAAGCTTAGTGCACTACGCCACAGAGAATCCTAGACCGCATTAAGTGCTAGTAGTTGCTCAGAGTAATCACGCGTTCAATAGATCGCGGTAGTGGGTGCAAGTCTCAGCCATAATTCTAGGCAAGGCTATGGTCAAAGCGCACAATGCACCTTCGACTCAGCGTTTTCAAGCGTCGAAGCCCGCGGGATGAGTTTTAGCCTTAGGAAACAATTGGAACCTTAACGAGCTACTTGGGATTACTAAGACTATTATTTATTTAGGTCATAGGTAGTTGCAGGCAGATAAAGCATCTTCCGTGATTATCGAATGGGGTGAGGATGGTTAAAATATATTCGATCGGGTGTAACTCAGCCGCACCTCTCTATACGGCGAAGGCGCCTCATCGGTCCACAAAGCGGGGGAGACAACAAGACAAACTTGTATACTATTGGCTGCTACTGCCACGCACTTGAGTCATTGTAAAAGCTGCAAAAAGCCACGCTTTCAGCTCTCAGGGAGTGGATGCCACCAAACCCAGCCACTTTGCAGCATTACATAGTATAAGGGCGGGGCTCTGGTACGTCTGCAAACCATTCTTCTACTTTACCTTCATGTCTTCATGCTTTCACAACACAGTTCCAATCCGTAACGTCCTCTCGGCTCCAGACGTACATCAAAGGTTCATCTCAACCAATAAAGATCAACTGATTGGATGTGTTGCTGCAAGCGGAAGAGGCTCACGAGAGCCCAGAAGGCGGCGAGCCGATTTGAAGACTACAAGAAATGTCTCGGCGGTGGACTTCTTACGGCCATTGTTGGCCTCGGCCTCTCGGCCGCCGTCATAGCCAAAGTGCCCGGCAATGCTGTCATGATATGGCACTTGTGCCTGGTAGCCCCAGCGTCTCGCTCATGAATAAGTGGCATCAGGCTGACACAACCCGATAGTCTATCCTTACCGGTATCATAATGATCATTCTCCTCACCCGAGCGGACAAATTTGCTCCTGTTGACGGATGCCCAACTATCACTAAAGCTGGCGTGGGGATATATGCCACCATATTGTTTGTCGGCGCTCTTTGGGTTTCTGCTTTCGTCTCCTTGATTTTTTACTGGCCAAGTGGCTCAACTGGCGATAGCTTGAATAAAAGATATGATGGGATAGTAGGGATTGAGCATGGAGCTTTCGACGGACCTGTAATTGGATGCTTTGCGGTGGATCTGGTGTTCGTGTAAGTTCCTTACTATTTTGTCTCTCTCCACTCGTCTCTGTCGCAAATGTTTGCTAATTACTTTTAGTATTGGTACATTTGAGCCTGTGTTCAATCTGGCTAGGGCGATGCATCATGCCAAAAAAGCCCGTGAAGAATCCGTCATTGTCCCTTAATCTGTGCCGCCCTGATAGATAGCGACGCAAGAGAATACTATTTTCGCCAAGCCTTTAGTCTTTTATATTTATGTCTACTGAACCCAATTGAGATATCAGCTATATATAAACAGAAAATTTCTGGCTAATGCTACATTATTTGTAGTTATATATGTCTTGATGAGATTTTGCAAACTGTTCCTAACAAGTATTCAAATCAACTGTAAATACGCGATAATGTCGAATACCGTGCATATAATGTCAATTGATATCTACAATGTTTTGTGGTTCTCTGTCATTTGTAACAGGCGGTGCAGATGATCCAGCAGTATGAGGGTGCATAATATTCTTGATATTTCTAACACTCAGGTTAGAAGCTGCTCTACATAGATAGGTTTGGGCATGTGATCAGTCACGGTACCAGCGTATATAATACTCGGCACTGCTTGCGTTTCGGACCTGTCACATTTCTGGGCTCATCTCAAAGATATCAGAGGCGCCTGGAGACCGAGATTTCGGTTCTGGGTTCCTTCTTACCAAAGGCCTTCAGTGGCTGAGGCATACTGGCTCCTTTTTTCTCTTTCCGTCCCATGGGCGCGCGAGGAAGTGCAGCTCTGTCAGATACCGAAACTGGCTGCTTTCCTTGCCGCCATAGTCTTCATGTTTAAGATTACCCCCTCGAATATTATTAGCTGCGAAATCTCAAGCGGTTTCTCATGACTCAGATCCTCCGATCCATCGCTGAATGCAACATGATCAGCCCTGGGGTTGATTGGACGGGGAGATTGACTTTACAATGGTAGCTATACACTCGATTTTCATCTTCAAACTGCTTTGTATCTGATCAATCCCAAGGTTGGTTGCCTGCTTCTGTCCTGCCCCTTAGCCTCCGCCGCCCTTAGGCCGACCTAAACACTCGATCGGCCCCTGGCATCTGGGAATCACAGTGATCCACGGCACGGTCGCGATCCTGGTATGATTCGTCCTTGTTGGCTGAAAAAGGAAGACAGTGCCTCTGTTCTCCCATCTGCCGCTCGGAGCTCCAATTCGGGTCGTGATAGCTCCTACCTGGGTATGTAGCTCTCCCTTCCACAAATCGCACCAACCTTACATCTTTGCAAGGTGAGATAGGCCGCCATCCAATCTAATCGTCGCACCATTGCACCAGGCCCTAAGTCCAGTTAATAGTTTGAAAATCGTAGCGGAGTCATTATCCCCGATGTCTTGATCGGGAGCCTCAATGTGACCAAACTTACCCAGCTCTGCTTGACAAATATAGACAGGTACCTGCTACGTCTTCGGGCGTTCCTATCCTGGATAATGGGTTCGCCTCTTTGATCTCGTCGCCCATCATGTCGAGAATAGGATCCATCATTTTGCTTGGAAACGCTCCGCATGCAATGGTGTTGGAGGTGATTCCCCGGGGACCCAACGTGGTTGCAAGATGCCTGCTGAGATGGTGCAACCCTGCTTTGGGCCGCGCTGTAGGCGAAATTGTTGAGATGCGGCACACGCAGGGCATCTACGGAACCAATGTGTATAATGCGCGCCGGATCCACGGGGATGCCATCCGTCCTTACTGTAGCTGCCTCCAACAATGGGAGCACGAGTCGGGTGAGTGTGAAGACGTGGTGGAGGTTCAGAGTAAGCACCTTGGTCCACGCAGACTCCGGATAGCTGTCGATGTCGCCCCCCAGGAGGCGCCGCTGTTGTGTACGACAATATGGAGCTTTTCTTCCCGCTTGGCTAGTTCTGCTGCCAGATTCTCGCAAGCCTCGAGGGACTGCAAGTCAGCGGGGATTGCTATGGCGCTGCCCGGGCCTAGGAGTTGAAACGGTCAAACATTAGCAATTGCGCGCGCCGAGGCAAGTATGAGAGTGCGAATATTGCAGATAAAGCAGCGAGAAAGAGCTAGCAAGGTAAATATTTCTTCAATAATTCATACCTTGAGCGGTGAGCTCCGATGCCGCCTTTTCACACGCGTCGGCATTGCGAGAGGAGATGTAGACCTTGGCACCATTCTTTACAAAGCCAGTGGAGATCATGAGGCCAATGCCCCTCGCACCACCAGTAACGAGGACTACCTTGCCCTAAAATTGGTTGAGGAATATCGTTCCTCCGGAGTTGATAATGTGCTCCCTCACCTTGACAGCAAAAAGTTCGGAAACATCCATATTTCTTTAACTTCTTCGATCGTTTTATAGGTGCGTGGAATGAGGAATTCGACGATGGAATTATTGCAAGAGAGGGCACATTGAAGGTTGGGAATAAATAGCAAGGTTGAACTACTAAACAACAATGTCAAGGCCATCCCGGGTTTCAACTTGGATAAATTATCCCCGCTTATCACGTGGTACCGCACCATGTGACATCTCACTGAGCTCCTGAAGATCCGTGCCGAGGCATGGATTACACCAATGGGGGCTTGTATTTGACTGCTTGCTTGGGTCTTATGTGAGGTATGATGCACCCGCCGGATAAATTAGGCCAACGTTCGAGACAGCTGTAGTTGAATCAATCAACTTTTCAATATCCTTAGGTCTCCTTTCTATTCAAGGGTAACAAAATTTGAATGCGTGCATTTTGGCACTCAAATGCCAAAATACAGGGGATCAGTACCTGGCACATCAAATATTTCCAAACTTGACTGGTAGAGTGGTTGAAACGAGAATAATGAGTACAGGGAAAATGCATGAGTAATCGAGCATCTATTAGTAGCAGTCAAGGGATACCTGCTAGTAGAGAGCTTAAAGGCGGTTGTCAATCAATTGCCCAAGCTTGGGGAACCTCGTCGACGACTTATTTGTTCATGCCCTTAATTACCTACTTTATTCTTTACCAACCCAACGAGTTGTGGATTGTCGGTCTTGCTTCTAGTTTTATTCCCCGGTTCTAGCGATTCCCCAACCAGCGTTGCTCTAGGGTAGGTAGTACGGCGAGCTAAGGGAAATAGCATCATGCACTGCCCCTACACTAATGGAAGGGGTTGCTGACCTTGTACCGATATCTTTTAGGGTCTCCTCAACCCTTGTAATCTGTAATTTGGCATAGTCAACATGATCGTTCTAGTGGACAGGAGGCACGCCAGGTCCAACCCCAGACTGGGCTGTGGCGTGGGCGTGAGCATAAGGGACCGTCGCTTTCTTCATCTTCATTTTTGGTGCGGCGATTATGGAGATGCAGTCGATGTAACTTGGCTTCGGGAAAAGGGCGAGCATGGTGTCATGGGGAACCCTGACAGGTGCTAGCGCTGTCAATACTGGTTGGATTGAGTTGGTGGCACACTCGTACCAGAGTCCAAGACCCGTGGCATCCAGACCCCCGTGAATTGAATTGATCAACGTGGATTGAAAATCGGGATGCGCAATCCCATGGGGCGCAAAGACATTGTTTCGTATGCAGAAACATTTAATTTCGCATTTCACGGTCGATTGATTCCAGGGGTGGCAGGTGGGAGGTCGGTCAATTACGAGCTATTGGATGAGGAGGGCCGTGGAGATTCATACGAAGTAGAGGGTGGCTTAGATACTTTGAATGGCTAGCCTGGAACCCCGTAACAAGCCTGACACGCTTGGGGAGAGATGATATACTGTCGTAGTATGGCACAAAGAGCCGGTATCCGAGTCCAGTCCTCGAGGCCGCGTGTGCCGGGCTCCGTCACTAGCGTCGATTGGTCGGCTTCGGCACCTCCAGTTGGCGTCATGGGGATAGTGGCAAGGTGGCCCCTCTGGTCTCTGGTGTGGTTCCAACTGACGTACGCACCATGGCTGGAAACGCGGCATCTCGGGGCCCCCTAGACTCCACACCATCGTACTCGTCGGGTCCATCCACCCGCAAAGCCTCCTTTGGCGCGCAATCGGTTTGAATCGGTTTGGGGCTAGCACAGCCAAAGTCACGCCCGCTGCAAGGTACAATGCTCAGTGGGCCGCCAATCTGGTTCCACGGGCCGTGAGGTGATGCGTCGCCTGGTAAAGGGAAATGACGTGGAAAGGGCTCTCGTACACAGGTACCGTTAAAATAGCACTTTAGAGGGGGATGCTCCCATTTTGTCAAACGCCTTTCTGAAAACCTTCCAGTCCCTCGCTCGCTCAATTTCATCCGACACACCTTGCAAGTTGTCTTTTATTACGCTCGCTCACCTAGACTCTCTCTTGATGGTTTGAACACCTTCATCTTTCTTCTTTCTCTTTTTTATTCTCCTTTTTATTCTCCTTCTCCCTGTCATTTCCCCCTCTCTTCATCCCTCTGACCCGTTCCATCGCCGCCCGTTTTACCGATTCGAGACACACCCGATCGCCAAGCTCTTGGCTCGATCTCGTCCACTTTTAGCCATAAATAGTACAACCACGTCGCTGATCGTGCATCATGACCATGCTCAAACTATCCGTGTCGCTTTTCGCGCTGGCGACTTGCGCGCTTGGCGCTGACCTGCCGTCAATCGAGAAGAAGGTATATTGATCATTCTGCCCTCCGTGGCCGTAAAGTCTACCACCCGCTAACGATGGGCTGCCGCATTCGTGACATTTAGGGCTCCAAGTTCTTCTTCCCCAACGGAACCCAGTTCTTCTTGAAGGGCGTCGGCTACCAGCAGGATTCGTCTGCCGCTGGAGCGACCACCACGAACTCGACCTTCGTCGACCCTCTTGCCGATGAAGCTCGCTGCAAGGAAGACGTCCCTCTACTCGCCGAGCTCGGTACCAACATCATCCGAACATACGCCATCGATCCCACCGCGGACCACACCGTTTGCATGCAGCTGCTCAATGATGCCGGCATCTACGTCATTTCCGACCTCAGCGAGCCTAGCCTTTCTATTGACCGCAGCGATCCCGCGTGGAACGTGGAGCTTTTCAACCACTACAAGGCGGTCATCGATGCCATGGCTGGATATTCCAATGTTCTCGGCTTTTTCGCTGGCAACGAGGTCAGCAACCAAGCCAACAACACTGGTGCGTCTGCCTACGTCAAAGCTGCCGTCAGGGACACAAAGAAGTACATCTCGGACAAGAACTACCGATGGATGGGCGTTGGCTATGCTGCCAACGACGACACCAACATCCGTGATGACCTTTCGGCCTACTTCAACTGCGGTGATGCCGACCAGTCCATCGACTTCTTTGGCTACAACATCTACTCGTGGTGCGGTTCGAGTGATTTTGAGGAATCCGGATATAACCGTTTCATCGAGGCCTTCAAGGACTATTCTGTCCCCGTCTTTTTCGCCGAGTATGGGTGCAATCTTCCCAGTGGAGCTGCTAAGCGAACCTTTGATGAGACCACCACTGCCTCTACTCTTCCAACATGAGCGAGGTCGTGAGCGGTGGTATTGTCTACGAGTACTTTGAGGAGACCAATGATTTCGGTAAGCTCGGCTGGCCTGCAATGTCCCAATCGACGTGTAAGGAGGGAAGATATTCTAACACCAAGTTCAGGTCTCGTGAAAATCAGCAGCGGCAGCGCAACCAAGATGGCCGACTTTGCCCACCTCAAGAAGAACGTCCTAGCTGCTTCACCCAATGGTGTCAAGATGTCTGCCTACACTTCAACCAACAAGGCCGCCAGCTGCCCAACTGTCAACTCTACTTGGGCCGCCAGCTCCAGCTTGCCCCCGACGCCCAACGAATCTGCGTGCAGCTGTATCACCAACTCCAGCTCATGTGTTCCCGCGAACGGCCTTTCCTCTAGCAAGTACTCGACCGTCTTCGATTACATTTGCGGCGTGAACTCGACTCTCTGCGACCCCATCAACGGCAACGCCACTACAGGTGTTTACGGCACCTTTAGCATGTGCTCCGATGTTGACAAGCTTGCTTATGTCCTCAACGCCTACTATGAGAGCCAGGGCAAGGCTTCTACCGCTTGCGACTTTAATGGAAAGGCCCAAACCCAGAAGGCAAGCACCGGTTCTGGAGACTGCACTAAACTCGCCGCTTCAAGCAACACGACCTCTTCATCCAGCTCTTCCTCTTCAGGCAGCTTTGCTGTCGTGGGTGCTCCCATGACCCATGCCTTTACCGTTGGCGGTTTTGGTGTGAGCCTGTACTCCATGGCGGTGCTCGTTGGTGCCGGCATGCTCGCTCTGTAAATCGTCTCCAGGGTTCTAGCGTTAAACATACCTTGAATTTCTTGTAGGATTAGATTATCATAGTATTGGAAAGGTTCAATCGAGTGTTTTTGGCTGCCATTCTTCAGGATGCAATTCTTTTCACTAATATTTGGATACGAGATTATATCTTCTCCAACTTCATTTCAATACAATTTGCTGCTAATGGAATCAACCGCAGTTTTCCGTTAATCATGTTGAAGAATCTATTTCTCGAAGATGGTATGCGATTTTGGGATAGATCAAGACATAAGATGGTCGATTACTGGAGAAGTAGTGATGGCCCAAAAAGTAAGGAGCAGGGAACGGGTTGGGCCTGGATTCTAAGCGCTAGCTCGATAACTAAGCGGGCTGGTATTGATCGATAAATAGAAAAATCGACTGAGAAAAGGCAAAACATAATTCACGTATAACCTTTACCACATTCGAATATTTGGTGTACAGCCAAAATGGCGTTTGCGAAGTGATAACGGGATAGTGACACCAGAAAGAGTTGCCATAAGAATACACAGGGTGAATAGGGTCCGAATAAAAGAAGAGTTGCAAGAACGACTCTTATGGAAAAAAAAGACTGCAGGAATATGGAAGAATAGAGATGCTGATCATAATATCGTGTATTCCGCTAATTTTTCATTGATTGAAACTGATTTGGAACTAAGCATATCGGCGCTTTTGTCGTGGGAAGTCACATTTGTTTATCCTGGGACTTCGCATCACGAAAAGGACAAACCTGGTCAGTCTCTACACTGTGGGCGGTGCCTAGCCGACGCAATGTTCAATGGTCGTGACGACGACCTTTCGAATGGCTACAGCGGTAGTACTTACTATTACCTACAGTGGTCTTATATCATGAGGGCCAACCAGCAGGTATTTTGGCATCTTATGAAATATTCCCAAGAGCTAACCTGTCAACACAGCTTTGTCTACTCTCCCTGTCTGTGGCAGCCCCCGACTGGTTATTGTGGGAAGACTGATGATATCAATGCCAATATGGTGGCGAGTTACTTGACCTTATCTGCAAGATCCGTGAGTATACCAGCCCCAAGGTCCCATAAGTCCCCTTCACAAGTTTTGGACAAGTCTTGTAGTTGTAAGGCTCGGTGTAGCTATAAAAACCTCTAGAATGCTCGCATTTTATCTGCAGAGATAAACCTGGTTGTGCTTATGAAAGATAAGTAATATTAGAGATTCTGCTACTGAAGTAAACTTTGACACGCCTCTCCCAATAAGTGGTGGGGCTGTGACCGCCGATCTTAACCAATACATGCGGTATATATTGTATCTCCACTTGCCTGATGAGCGGGGTCGCTAAGTGCGGGCCGTGCCAAACGATCCTCCGCTATTTATTTGCTCCCCTCAAGTACTGCTTCGCCTGGCTCTTGGTGCCCAACCACAATCATCTTTTCCGCCCTATTGTGCCAGGAGAGCAAGTCAACAGACAGACAAACAGATACCCAGACAGACTCAACCCGTGTCGAAATCGTCGGACCGTCCGTAATGGCCGCCGAGCCAGAGGCGCAGGCTGCGGGGACAAACTCTCCTCCGCCGGCGCAGGGCAATCCTGGTAGCATGCTTGCCGTCGACGATGATGTCCGAGTTCCCTTCTCGCTCATGAGAATCCTCTCTAATAGTATTGCGTAGGCTGTTCCTCAGGATGACGATGATGTCGACTCAACAATCGGACTTGTGAGAAACGATGCGCTTGTCCACACAACGAGTGGCTCATGTTGACTCCATTAGGACAACGCGAGCGACACCGCTTCTCTGTCGTCTAGCATCATGGCCTATCGCCAGGAGAATGGCCGGACGTACCATGCATACAAGGATGGCGGTGAGGATCTCTCAATTCACTCTCTGATTTTATGAAAAGCGAAGACCCGACTGATTCAATCCTAGTCTACGTCCTTCCTAATGATGAGGTCTGGTTTTCCCGTCACCCTTACGACCCCCTTCACCTCCTAACTGATATTTGGCCTTTCAGACCGAGAACGACCGTTTAGGTACGTATTGTTAGCCCCTGTCTATCATCTTGTGTCTGACTTTGACGTAGATCTGCAGCACAACTTGTTGCTCCTGACCTTTGACGGACTTCACTGTGCCACGTTAGACAAGCCTCCCCATCGCGTGCTTGATGCCGGCTGCGGTACGGGAATCTGGTCCATCGATTTCGGTAGGATTAAACCACCCGACAAGTTTTTATTTTGAGGATATTTTCTGACAATGTCCGAGCCGACGAACATCCCGAATGCCAGGTAAGGAAACACCCAGTCTTCCTTAGCTATTAAAGAGTCCTGACAGTCGCTATTTCAGGTAACAGGGATTGATCTTAGCCCTATACAACCACCATTGTAAGTCGATAATGAGTCAAGGAGCAGTCCTTAAGCAGACCACTACTAATTACCCACTAAAAGTGTGCCTCCCAACGTCAGCTTTTACGTGGATGACCTAGAGGACGACTGGACCTTCAGCACCAAGTTTGACTTCATTTTTTCACGCTTCATGACGGGCTCCATCCGAAATTGGCCCAAGTACCTGAAGCAATGCTACGAGTATAGCTCTCTCCCTTAAAAATTCGAGAATACTACTAACACGCCACCTATAGTTTCCTAGAGCCTGGAGGTACTCTCGAGCTCATGGATATCATATATCCCCTTGAATCCGATGATGGTACGCTCAAGGAGGAGCATCCCTCGTACAAGTGGTCGGTACTGCTACAAGAAGGCTTTGCAGGCGGCGGGCATCCCCTCAACACCGCCCTCAGCTATAAAGACTGGCTTCCAGAAGCTGGCTTTGTCGACGTCGTTGAAGTAAAGGAGAAGTGGCCTCTTAATACCTGGGCTAAAGACCCCAAGTATAAACAAATCGGTAAGTGGTAGCCTCGGCCTATTTCAGCACGGCTTACATATGTTCCTAATACTGATACACCCGTTATTTACCATCTAGGCCTATGGACGCATGAAAATGGCACGCTGGCCTTGGAACCTCTAAGCCTGGCTATATTCACACGCCCAAAGAGTGCAGGCGGGCTAGGCTGGAATGTTGAAGAACTACAGCTTCTTCTGGCTGGAGTCAGGAAAGACTTCAAAAATCTGGGCATTCATTCGTACTGGCCGGTGTAAGTTTCCCGTTCAAATCTATTTTGAGCGTGTATTGTCCCTTTCGAGCAAGATTTAATCGTGGTCATAGGTACTCGGTATACGCCAAGAAGCCTGAGTAGCATAATCTTCTTTGGGTTATGAGTGCAATGAGGGTTTGGACGCGGCTATCCGTTTATCAACTTCAGACTGGGAAGGGTCCCCACTTGATTCTTAGCAGCGGTATGCGATTCTCGCATTTTCTTGAACCTTATATCATCTTGAAGTGGATCTTTTGAATTGTGCTTGGTTTATGAGTTATCTTAGTGTTAATCGAATCAATGAATTTCCCAACTCGTACGCCTAGGTCCCCATTGGTCTGCTGCCTCCCTCATTCACCTGGAGCAGACCACCTCGTCACATTATTCGCACCATTTTGACTCCGAGTGGTGATCTATTAGAATGTCGGTCATTCTGTCCAGAATGTGGAAGCTCTGATGTAACTAGCTGCCTAAACGAAGGTTTGATGCTCCATCGAGGATTGCAGGAGTGATGGCGCCTAGCCTGTCAGGACAAGCCTCAATTTCCAGATACGCATCGGCAAAAGTTGGGCACAACTGTTCCCAGATTCTTCGTCTGTTGCACAGACCGTATATCTTGTTTTTCTTCTGGGAAAAACCCTTACTCCCCCAGTAGAGCTTGCGATAAACGAACTGCCAATCCGTCTCGTTTCTCTGTTGTTCGGTCATGGGAGCCGGCAGGTCCCACAACCACGGCATGTCGGAATGGAGACGATTTCTCCAAAAGCTGTTGGTCAATTCAAGATTGGCAAAGGCAGGTGATGCCCGCCGAACCTTGAAGACTGTTGCCATTTTCTTCAGATGCGTCATGACGATCAACAGAATATCTGGCGGAAGTGTTGCAAATGGATCTCCCTTTGTGTTGAAAGCCTTCGCTGGTCCGTCAATAGACACGTTTCGTTGGGGTAGATTCGCCAAGAATCCCTTCAACCCCTTCACCTCGACTGGGTTGAAGACGTAATGTTCCATGTCCCTTTCGGTCAACCAGTACTGATCCATTTCCTCACTGACGTCGCCGTAGTCGATTTCGAGGCTTATCCCATGTTCGAACTTCTGTGCCATGCTATGTAGCGTCTCGAAGAAGGCTTCCTTGTCGAGATGAGACACTGAAATGGTCAAATATCGACAGAGCACTTCGCGGCAACATGTATGGAAAGGGGCGCACCAGGAATCATCAGAGGTCCAATGGTATCTGTGAATGTGAGAACCGCCCGAATCCGACAATAAGAGAAAACTCACACGCTAATGCCAGCTTCAGGAAGGGCAGGGTCTGGAGGGTCTCCAGGTTCAAAGTCCATGTAGCTGAATTCCCATTCGCTTGCTGGGCCTGAGACCCAAATTCTGGCCATTATGTCAGTAAGTCTGTTCTTGAGCTGGGACCTGGGATTGAAACCCTCACTTGTTTGGACCTTCGATTTCCGGGTTCTCCCCAATGAGTCGAATATCACGCAACCAAGCCAGCTCTGGGTCATCGGGATCCTTCAGCACATCGGGATCGTATGCGTGCTCGGAATCTTCCTCGGGTTCCCAGTATACTGGGCCGAATGGGCCGCCGCAAAGGGCGCAATACACATGCCAGCCGCCCATTTTCCGTTTTGCGTGAGCTTTTGAAAGAAAGGAGGAGAGAGTCAAGTTGCGGTGAAATCGTGCACGACGATGATTATAACGCTGAGACGAACTGAACCAACACTGTGGCTCCCTGCTGCCTGCTCACTGACTAGGGTGCTTACTCCCCAGCCCAACCTCGGCTTCACATTGTACCACCCGAACTGCAATACGAGTTGTTGTGCTCTTGGACGTGAAACAAATCTTTCCAATTTACAAGAGATTTGTTCTACAAGTTGTGTTAGTGAAATGCGCCAAATAATTGACCCTACATGTTGAGATTTATTACTGGCATCTGAGAGGTTATTAAATACCTGGTTGGCTTATCGTCGTTGTCGTGCCACTTCTCATCTACAGCAATCGGGAGGGATCAAGGCCCTGTATTTAGCGCCTGTGCTCGATGTAAAATGGTTCCCCCACGTAACCAAAACGGAGGGCAGATTCTACTGTATGGGCCAGGTAGACTGAGAGTTGGTGGGCATGATGACGCATTTGCACTTTGATACCGTCGCGCCATGACAGAAGTGGGATGTTCAGACTGTTCGATCACGCCACGAATACTCCAGCGTGGGCTACGTTGGTGTGGCTTAGAACTGGACACTCGCATCTGGTCGCAGTTTGTCGGACTATAAACTGCCAGCAATACCGGAAGCTATTCTATAGATGACGATCAGTAATGCACCCGAGGCGATTGAATTGCACCTGTCGGGGAATCGCGAAAGATCAAATCATTTTTACCCTACAAAGGGATAATTATTTCTTCTCCCACGACGCATTTGCAACATGTCGTTTGGAAGCGAATCAAGGCTAGAGTCTCATGATGAATCTTCGGATACCCTCCAACCATTGAACGTGGAAGTAAGGAAGCACAGAAGGTTGGGCCAGCGGCTTCAAATGTTGAGTTGTAGCTTCTGTCGGAAGGACAAGAAAAAGGTGGGGAGTATCTTTTGTCGCAAGCAACGCTCCTCTGACTTCAATCTAAACAGTGTATCCCACAGTCAAGGAAATGGCCGAAAAAATGCAATCGGTGCGAGGAGAGAGGTCTTGCCTGTTCTGAACTGATGCGGAAGGAGAGGAGGCGCAGAGTAAATCGCCTTGACGCAATTGAAACTGGGCTGAGTCGCCATAATCAGCCCAAGCTCGAAATCGTGCCACCGCGCACTCATTTACCAACCACAAAACATGATGACCCCATCGTTGACGACGATAGCCAGGCTTGGGATTTCAAAGATTTGTAGGTTTAACCCTTAATTCTCCTTGTCTTGGTTGCCCTGGATTCGTATTGACGCCAGCGGTGAAGGAACAATGCGATCGGCATGTTGCAGCTGGCTTCCGCTGAGTACATTGAGCAAGAGGCAGCGAATCACGCTGCGATTGAACATTTCCCAATCATTGGTATCGAATTCACGGTTCCTTGATTGCGCGATTATGTGATCTCGGCGAATTTCTGAAGGTCTTTCAACCCAGGCTTCAGTCCGAAGTTTTACGCAGGCTCGAACAGCACCAGGAGATCAATTCCAGAGAGTTCTTATTAAGGGCACTGGACACCATCGCTGATCCAGTATCCGGAACACTGATAAACGCACCTGTCTTTTCCACTTCCACGGCCTCGAGGCCAAAGGTGTTGCAGCCTTCCGTGATTGCAAACGCGCTCCGGAAAAGGGCCATCAGCCTGGCTGAGAGGGACAATGGTCCTTGGCAGTTTTAAGCTACCAGAAGAGCCTAGCGCATGGTCAGAGGCAACCAGACCCGAGTTTTTCAGCATCCCTAAAGTCTTATGACATACCGAACGTCATGGCCAAGACTGCAAAGAAGTTCGGATTGAAAGAGGACTCTGCTGTGCCAGAATTCTGGGCTTGGACATCTACAATTTATCTAAACATTCTGCCCACGTCAAGACCCGAGATTATGGAGACACTTTTCATCAAGACTTGGATCGGATTTGATGACGCCCTTGATTCGATTGGGGGAAGGGTTTTTCAATATGCTTCTCCAAAGGTTTGGAAAAGCGTGTTCTGGTGACTTTGTAGGAGCCAAAGCATTCCAAAGGTAGATATTGATGGCCGCACGGGACTGCACCTAGCTGTTCTCCTAGGAATGGAAGACGAGATAAGTTTGCTGTCAAGAACATCTCATTTCGACCTTTCGAAGAAAGACAATAGTGGGAGAACGCCTCTTCACGTGGCTGCAATTATCGGCAACAAATCGGTTTGCGACACTCTTCTTTCAGCTGAAAATGTCGGCGATGCTGTTCTGGCTAAAGATGTGGAGGGACGACTCCCTCTGTGGTATGCGGCAGAGGCAAACAAGCGGGAGATTTTTAGCAAGTTTTTGGACACGACGCTTAGTTACACAAGCCTGACGAAAATTTGCTCAGACACTGACAAGGACGGTAATAATTTGGTTCAATACTGCACAGCACATGGGCTTGCTGGATCAGAGCTGTGGCAATTGGCCGATTATTCGGGCTTCCCTGATCTGATGGGTATTTGCGCGAATCCATTTTGAGCCCGCGAGGAATCTTGGTAAAATGAGATGCCGTTCATTGATGAAAGCCCTTGATTTCCTTGAGTATTGCACTAGGGTGGTGGGTAAATAGATTGGCTAGACTGGTGTTTGAAGGGTGATATTGCTACTGGTATAAGGAAATCATTCAAGCTCTCGGTTTTCCCACCATGCACACACTTGCATCTTCAACTAGCGCTCTCTAAATTGGTACTGTTATCAAGGGAACGCAGTCAACAAGAAGTGAACCCAGTAGTTATCTACACACTGCTAGCCAACACTTGATCGCGTCGCCACGGTCACGTCGTTTACAAAACGCATCCCCGTAGTATTCTTTAAGAGATGCCAACTTTCTGCCTGGCCCCTCCTTTATTCTAACAGCAATGACTGCCGTTCCGCGGGGGCCACGACTGGGTCGTAGGCGGGCTTGGATGTGAGGCCGGGATATCTTCCTCACAAGGGAGGACGAAGAAGTTGTCGAGGCTTGCGGAAATTTCGCTTTTTGCCTCAACCTCTCCTCTTTATCCACCCCCTATTGTTTGTGGGGTTTCTCGATCCTCCCGCAACCTTCAGCGTAGCCCGCTAGTGCCTGTCTCTGTCTGATGAGGAGATGCGGCGCATGGTTGGGCTAACGTTAAGCCGGTTGACGGATTACTTGTTTTGACATTAGCCTCAGTTTGGACTTTCTACTTGTTCACACATCTCGTGGAATCGCCGATCCGCTCCATCTTTTGCACAGCTGCCAAGCTGCCTTAGTTTACAAGAGATTGGGCGGCTGTTATTCCAATTTGTCACGAGCTCGCTGTCACCCCCCGCAACTACAGCTAATATTTTACCATATTGCTAAGATAAAAACGCCAACACGACGTGTCCAAGTTTATCAACTTTGAGGACACAGATTGAAACGTGGTAAACGCCAGCGATTGAAACAGTACGGAGGATACTCTAATGGATGATCCAAGCTACAGGAAGCTCGTAAAAGATCCCCTTCCGTCTCAAGGTGGTGTCTGTGCGTGCGCTAGTTCGAGTCAGTTAGCTCGCAAAGTCTTCTGGAATAGGCTTGGGAAGTTGGGGATCACCACTCATCCATCACCAGACTGGCAGCCGCTAAGGTTTCAGGTACGGGATGAAACCACTCAAGAATAACTTGCCGAGGCTGGAATAGCCAGTTACAATACCCAAGCGGCAACTAAATGCGGAGAGAACGTGGACGGATCGTTTCTTATTGCGGGTAACGTTCGATTCTACCGATGGAATGGATTGAAACAGGGATGTGCGGAAAGCACAGGTCATTCGGTACTGTTTCCCAAAACGATATCGATTCACGAAGCCAGTGAAGGAGCCAGTAGCGAAACATGAGACCGCTCATATTCAAGCGCATGAGCCAAGAACGCCGGAAAAGGCTACTGTGAGGTTTTAGAGCTTTTGATTGATGGAATACGTTTCTTCGCGGGGACTTGAGCTCGACCCACAGACGGGGAGCCGAGGCTCGCAATTCTAGAGTTCGTCGTGGGAGTGGTGTTGATTGAGCTTCAAGTTTTATAAATACGTACACTCATCCCAGTGTTGAGTTACTATCCAGACTCATCCAGCAGTTTCAAATCAACATCTTTCACTTCTCTTACATCTTTCACGTCTCTCGCATCTTTCACTTCTCTCATCACCCTCAGCAACCACCATCATGAAGGTCTTCGCCATCGCTTCCGTCCTCGCCGCCACGGTCGCGGCTCTGCCGGCCATGAACCCCAACCCCGTCATTGAAGCTCGACAGCTCGGTGGCAGCAGCACTCGCAACGATCTTTCCGACGGCGACAGCGCTTCCTGCCCCGGTGTCATCTTCATCTTTGCTCGCGGCTCCACCGAGACCGGCAACCTGGTACGTAAACTCCTCTATTCATTGAGCCACAGGATGCCATTCTAACATATCCAGGGTACTCTCGGCCCAAGAGTGGCTTCTAAGCTAGAGGCTGAATACGGCTCGGATGGCGTCTGGATCCAGGGCGTTGGTGGTGCATATCGCGCCACTCTCGGAGACAACGCTCTCCCCCGTGGAACATCGACCGCTGCCATACAGGAGATGCTCGGACTCTTTGAAGATGCTAACACCAAGTGTCCTGATGCGATTCTCATCGCTGGCGGATACAGCCAGGGCGCTGCCCTCGCGGCCGCTAGCATCACGGACGTCGACTCCACCATCCGCGACAAGATCGCCGGCACTGTGCTCTTTGGGTATACCAAGAACCTCCAGAACGACGGCAAGATTCCGGAATACCCCGCGGATAGGACCAAGGTGTTCTGCAATGTTGGGGATCTGGTTTGCACCGGCTCGTTGATCGTGGCGGCACCTCATCTGGCCTACCAGAGCGATGCCTCGGGTGCAGCACCCGAGTTCTTGATCCAGCAGGTTGCTGCTGTTGGCGGTGGTACCTCATCTGCTTAGGCAATGAAGTGAGACGTGAGATGTATATAGGCGGGCCTATTACTTTTTAGGAGACATTCTTTCTTGGTTTTGATAGTTGATCTATCCATATTGTTTCTATTTGTACCAATTGACTTAGGCAACTTTGGTATTCATCAGGCGCTGGAATATTACCCACCTAGCAAATCCCCGCTTGGGTGCATTACGACTCGTTTGAAGAACTCACAAACCCCGTGCGTGGTTGCTACCTGTTCGATACCCCCGGTTGGGCATGGAAGGACGCACAAACATAGACACGATGCAGACGACGGAGAAGGCTAAAGATTCCCTATAGTGGCGTCCGACAGCTACAGCAAAAAGCACAAATACGAACACAATAAGGCCATTGGCCAGACCAACATCAGATATAGTAGTAAGCTTCATAGGGTTATTGCTCTTCATTTCCTCAACACGCAAAGGTTATGCCTGCAGTTCTCGGCTAAGTACTATAGCAATGACAGAAGGATATCCAACCGAGTCCCATCCACCATGACCTGATCACAGTCTTGTCCAACCATCACTAACACTCTTCACAGCCAAAACAACCCACACCCGTATCAATATTGTCGCTGACGGGAATAACCAGGCCGAGAATAAGCAACGCCACGAGAAGTTGTTCATGCACTCCCTTAAGTCTTGCAGCAGCATCGCTTCGCAAACAAGCCGCAGTCGGTCTTGGCCATGTGGGAGAACTTGTAGGGCTTGCAGTAGTCTTCACACTTGCCGCTCCAAGAAATGCTACAGCTGCTTCGGTTCCAGCATGTAGCCCGGGTTTCGATGTCCCTGGACTGCAAATTGTTGACGTCTTCCGGAGGGGGCTGCCATGGCACCAGCCAAGGTGCTAACGAGGAAAAAGAGGCTGATCTTCATTTTGAATTTGGAAAGAAATTGAATGTAGGCTTGAAGGGTGCCAATGTTGTGTGTCTTTGTAGAGGTTGTAGAGGTTGTTGATTTCGTTGTTACCGCTGATACGCCTGGCTGTATTTATATTTGTACAGGTGAGCGGTTCACATGTTCATTTGGGACATTTGATGCTGACCGGTGTATTCAAGTTCTATTTGCCCGTCTTACTGTCGAAGCTGTCGTTGTTTATAGTTGCTGTTAGATCGCAAATCCGTTTCTAGGACATGGGTGTTTTCGGAAGCACGCTGAGCCTTCCACAATAGGAAGGTCGGAGTACAGAGCCAACAGCTGGCTTCACCACATGAATAGTGCCCGCGAGAAGCATCTTCTGTACAAATTCAGCCAACTCACATACCTTAGCGCCTCGGCAAAAGCCTAAAGAGTCCAGTTATCTTCGAGTATTTCGCGAATGAGGCTTTTTCCTAACCTCTATAGGAAATCTGTGGGACGATTATCAACGCCAAGCTGTGCGACCTGTCGCTAACCCCGCAACACGGAGCGTTGCTGTCCGAGGTGAAACTCGAACATCATCAAGACGGGGCTCTTACCCAATTAAAACGCAGAGGGCAGGTTTTACGAGAAGAGTGCTTCTATTTAACAAGGTCAGCCGTGCATGTATTAATATGATTGATGTGCAAGTGCTACTATTCTCGGCATGCGGATCAGGGGCGGCTGAATCGTGGAGTTTCCCAGACCAAACAAAGAGTGCGTTACTGAATAAAGACGGCAATGTTGCAAACTGCAAAATTGTGCTGGCCATTTCAAGATGGGATGTGAGAACTACTGGCAATTTCTATCAGGGTCAGTGCCAGGTTATCAAGGAAGATCAAGGCAATCTGAGAGTCCTAGGGATCGATATAGAAACAGATGCCGCGTCAGTAAAATGGAGGAAGAATGGAAGGATCCATCACGAGAGTCTACAGCCACGGGTATTGTTTTGTTGGTGGAGGCGCAGTTACCCGATCCCAGCTGCAAGCCGCCCAAAACGTCCAGGGGTTAATTTAATGACACATTTGGAGGATTTCTCGCCGAGCAAAGGTGCAGTGAGGCAGGTTTTGGCGAAGTTACTGGTAAGTGCACTACCTCTGATCAACCGATGTAGTACACTTCACCCTGTAGGATGGTTCAGCTTACGGCAATTCCATTCACAATCACGGCCAGCTAGCACCCCTTACTCATTGTACTAGCGTGACGGAATTTCTCGCATGATTCGTCCATCTGCCTGATTGTCCGCCAATTTTAGCATCGCGGTTACAGGGCCTACCCTGTACAGGTTAATGAACGAGGGTGTGCGTTTTCAGCTGGGATGAATTGTTAGTTCAAGGAAAAGATCCTCTTCATTCCCCTCAATGCGATGGCAAGCTAGCAGATGGTTATTTGTCGTCCTGGGAAGGGTTTGTGGTTGGCAGAGATCCACTACCGTTGTTCGATGATCTGGAAGCTGTAGCCTGCTGGACTCGCTTTATCTCCCATAGTTATACTAAGCGAAGTCACGTTTGATGAGTTACGAAGGTCGGAAAATATGAGACTTCAGGCACTGAAAAGGATTTGAAGGGCCTTGCCATGTTCCGTACATGTTCAATCAGGGTACCGTGTAGAAAAGCATGCATGAGTACTTTCGAATAGAGTATTGGTGGTGTTTAGACTCACGTAATTTGACGAGGCTTCCGAGCTAGGCTATATTACTATCTTCGGAGAGCATGGGAGTGCAGAATACTCCTTCTAGCTTTGTTCATTTCTCCCTCGCTAAGTCTGTCCCCCCGATGAGAGTTGATGGTTAGAGGGTATATGACGATAGTGCAGGTCTGGCGTATAGCGACCTTTGAGTGGGATGAAAGAATTCATCTGTTGTATGTGTAGGAATCCTGTTGCGTTATTTTGGAGAGAGGGGAAGACGTTTGTTGTGACGAACCATTTACCCTACAGTATTTCATTTCAGATCCCACCTCTGAATGCGACACCTTGTACCCCGCTTGAATCCGCAATGCAAAACCGTCAAATTTGTGGAAATTCCTATAGTGGGCTTGGGCACATCAAGAAGTATTGGTTGTTTTTACCAATTGTACCACTGAATTGCTCCCTTACTACTGGACTCCCAGGGTGTATCCGGCCAACGTATGATAGAGTATCTCATGATGTCACATGCTGTTTCCGGCTCGATCGCCGTCTTTGGACCTTTGTGGGGCTCGTATCAGTAGTTCAACTGGAAACCTACCGAGGAGCTAGTGAAATGCCGTTAGCACGGATAGTGGACCCAGTCGATGGTGGTGTTGATGTTCTTATCCCATAGATTAGAATCGATCACGTAATTCCCAAACCTTGTCTTAGATTTCGCCTCGACTAAAACATCCGCCCCATTTCATTTTTCCCTTTGACACAGCTACCAGAGCATTACACGGCCATCGCCAACTTAGCCCACTACCAATCACCTCCCATTGAAACAATGGCCACTGAACAAGACACAGGTTCCAGCCTGCCTCAGCACATGCGGGCATGGCGATTCACCGCGCCTGGACCGCTCGAGAAGTCCTTCAAGCTTCTTGAGGACATCCCCACCCCAGCAACGAACTTGAACAGCGGCGAAATCTTGATCAAGGTGGCCTGGGCCTCAATCAATCCAGCAGACTACAAATTTCCCGAGATGGGATTGTTCGCCAGAGCTATGCTGTCGTTCCCAAAGACGGCTGGCATGGACCTAAGTGGTCATGTCCATAGCGCGGCAGCAGACGTCGGCGATGTCGATGTGGGAGACGCCGTCTTTGCACGGGTTGATCCCTTTCGACGGGAAGGCTCTATTTCCGAGTATGTGGTTGTGCCTCGCGACGGCTATGCGAAGCTACCCGCTGGGTGTGCCCTTGATAAGGCGGCAGGTGCTCCAACAGTCGCCTTGACAGCATATCAATGCATCGCCCCATACGTCAAGGCTGGTGACCAGGTCTTTATTAATGGTGGCTCTGGTGGTACGGGCACATTTGGCATTCAGATTGCCAAGGTCCTAGGCTGTCGCGTCATCACTAGCTGTTCAACGGGCAAGATTGATCTCTGCCAGAGGTTGGGGGCTGATGAGGTCATTGATTACAAGAAAGATGATGTCCTACAGAAACTCAGAGAGAAAGGCCCAGTCCTGAGCCTTGTGGTCGACAATGTTGGCGACAATCCAGCTGATTTATACACTTCATCCGGCGAATTCCTGCGCCCTGAGGGGACATATACCCTAATTGCGGGAAGCGCATCAAACATTTTTAAGTGCGCCTTGTTGCCTCGATTCCTAGGAGGAGGCAATCGAAAATTTGTATTTGTTGTGACGAAAAACAACCACGAGCAGCTTTCCCAGATTGCAGATTGGATGGGCAAAGGGGACTTGGAAACGGTTGTTGATTCCAAGTTTAAGCTTGAAGAAGGCCTGGATGCTTTCAAACGTCTGAAGGAAGGTTCATGCGCTGGAAAAGTCGTGATTTGCGTGGCAGATAATTGATTTGTCGATCAGAATGTTTAGTATAGGACTTGGCGAAGTATAATCACATTGTATTGCACTTATGAACTCCTTCCTAGCTTTCCACTCAGCAATTGACGTAGCTTGATAGGAAATATATTTCTTCCAGACCTCCTCAACGTGATCGACCCAGATTTCCCAATCCCTCGTCCCTTTCCTTGTGATCAACGGCCAGAATCTCTCCTCGATGGGCTTGATATCCTGGCGAGGCCTAGGGGCCATATATACTTCCAATCCTTGAGCTTATCTCTCAATGTAACCTCGTTCTTGATATGTTCCGCGACTTTGGGACTTTGTACATGCGGTCTTCCCCAGTGCTCAGCTTTGCCTGGTTAGGGTTCGACCCTCAACTGCCCAATGATCTGATTCAGTTGGATGTAGTTGATTGCCGTTGCGGCCTGAGAGTCAAGGTTGGGGTTGAGGTTGCACGGTCGGTTAGGGCAGCCACCCGATGCAGCCGGCGGTTGGTGACTTTTTTCGTACGTCCAGATGGCGTCGACGGCGGTTGACGGGGAAAGAAGGGGACGGAAACGGCAGTATGTGCACGCTGGCGGCGGCCTCGCGGTTAAGACACATCAAACATGACATGTAGCTAGCTATACTATTTCCCTGTCAAATCAGCAAAGGCGAAAATTACAACCTACCTCGATAATGTACATAAGCAACCCATGGCGCAGGCCCAGGTTCCTCATCCTCCTCTTCAACAAACGCATCTCTTGCTGATCGCAGCTCACTTGGCGGAAAGCCTTCATCGCTGGCAGTCTGGGACTTCTCCTTTGACGACGAGTTCTCTAAGTCTGAACGTGCCATTTGTGCTGTGGTCTTCGACGACTCGGCCAGCCAACTATCCCGCATTGCCCGAACAGCCTTGTGCAGGCCCCGACAAACCGAATCGTCCTCCATGCCAGCATCTTTCATCTCTCTCTATAGGTGATTTCCGCAACGCCGACGCATGCCTCATCATTGACTTCCCAGAGTGTGCCAATGACGTGCCGGAAACCAGCTAACTGACATGCACTGATCAGATGGAGGCTTTCATCCAGTAGGCGCTTATCCTTGATCCGACTCGTCCCACAAGCCGAGAGATAGGCCAGAAACGGCGGATTGTCTCGTAGGTTAATGTTCAGTAAGTCTGCTACTGTCAGAGGTTGGGTTTTCCAGTCCTCGAGGCGTAGATGACTTTTCAAGGGATTCGTCTGGTCCGTCACGCCGTGACCAGCAAAGTGGAAGATGTGACAATCCTTCAACTCTGAAAGAACATGCTTGGAGAGTCTCGCTGGTTCGATAGACTCAAGTGACATTGACTCGCAGAGCCCGCGGACTATCGACAGCTCTTTGGTTGCAGAGGGTAGGCTCTTACTGCCTGGTGTATTCTGCATGGCAACCATGACTGCTTTGGTAGATGATGGTCCTTGGCCCTTCCATGCTCCTTCCTTGATAGCAGTGAAGGAGGAGCTATAGGAAGACATGACTCTGTCCAATACAGTCTTACCAGAGAGGTCCGTATGATGGCCGGCGGCATGCAGCGGGAAACGACTCAATGCTCCCGTGGCAATCCAACATACTTGTGGCCACTCGCCATCTGCAGGTGCTTGGGTATACCCGAGTTTGTCAAGGATCGGTCCCGTGATAGTGTCCCAGAGCCATTCCAGAACTTTGGTGCTGCCCATGTTTTCCTCTTGGAGCCTTCGCTCTATCTCTTCACGAGACAATTTGGGCAAATGCAGGACCTCTATCATGTTCCTGATGAGGAACGCATCGCAGCGGTAGCTGACATTGATGATCACAATAGGTCCCTTCTTCGTGAAGACTGAAAAGTCTGCGTTTCTCGGGCCTACGCGATAGCCGTGTACTCGCTTATTGAACTCTCCCACCAATGCGTCAAGGCTTCTGCTCGCCGCTATCCTCCTAGTGAGTCTGCCCAAACCGGATTGAGCCTCATCAGCTGGGAGTCCAGGTCTATCGTCGAGATCTCGAGCAGGGCTCTCAAGTTGGCCAAGGTTGCTCACGAGTGTCCTTCTCATCTCAGGATCCATGCCTGAGAATTTCCGGCTGTCAAAATCAACGCGCAGATCATATAAATAGTCTGCAACAACACCTCGACCCCTCTCGAGCGTCGCTAGAGTGTCTTGGTCGTCGTTGCCAAGTTCCAGCGAAAAAGGCCGCAGCGAGCGAGGCCAGACCATTGACTTTGGACAGTAGGGCCTGAGCCTCTGAGATTTGTAGATACCGGGGCGTGTATAACGGAATCAGCTCAAGCGCATACTCAGCAAATTGGAATCCTTTGTGCCAATTCTTGACCAAGATATACGCCTTGAGTAGACGTGCGACTTCTAGAACGTCCGAAATATTGACACTTGACAATGAATGCCAAAGAGCTCCCTCGTCGGTTTCGATGGCTAAGCGAATGTCATCATCCTGCTTAGTGACTTGGAACCTCCTATGATAACAGGATCCCAGTACTTCCAGAACACTCAGATAATGCGAATCGTCGGGTGATGTTACGTTTGCAGCGTCCTGCGCATATTTTGTAGCCGATTCGAGGTCTGCCATTGCTCCTGCGTGACCATGCTTCCACAGATAACACCTCGCAAGAGACATCAAGATATTGAGGCGCTCTGAGTTTTCAGAGGACTTGGAGATCATTTTCAGGGCTTGTTCCAAGTTCGAAACGGCTTGATTGACATCCGCGGGAGCTTTCGTTAACTCATATCGGTGAAGGTATGCACTCCCGAGCCATGTCAATATAAGGTTCCGACCGACTGGCGTAGAATAGAGGGTTTCCGCGTCATGATACACTTTTATGGCAGAATCTATGTCTTTAAGATCTCTGGTGGTCTGGAATTTGCGACGGTAGGTGGTGGCCAAGCTCGGGACCAGTGCTTGTCTGTGAAAAATATCTCCCGTATTCAGTTCTTTGGCTTGCTCGAGTAAAGACAATGCTTCATCCAAGTTAGCTTTGTCTCCAAAAAAATGATAGGCGGTGTTCTTGGTGCATCCTAGGTGTCGTAGCCATATTCCACGATCAGAATTTCCCTTTGGTGTGAGATCCAGGCACTCTTGATGCACCTCCAGTGCCAACTTCACATCTTCTATAGCACAGTTGTAATAAAGCTTGTCGGAGTACAGACGACCCAGGCGAAAGAGAACGTCGGAGCGGAGCGGATCGTCTGATGGGAGTCTATCAATGAGCTCCCGAAAGGTTGAAATTGCCATGCTGAGATTATCAATTCGATTCCTCTTGTCGTTATCGTCGCTGTCATCAGAAAGTGACCTGTTGTAGAACTCCTCGTAGCATCGTCCCCGAAGATGCAACCTCGCTGAATGCGCAACATGGGCATCACAAATGGACGCAAGCGAGCTATCACAAAGCCAAAGAGCCGATGAAAGATAATCCTCGATTCCAGCCTCTTCGTAATAGTGGAAGTGCTCATTTGCCAGAGCATAGAGCCGAGCAGGGCAGTTCAGCTTGTCAGGTAATATGGCATGTACGTGGCCTTTGTTCCGAAGTTCGAAGAAATCCTTCGTATTGGTGCCAAGGTGAACGCTGTAAGGGCCGTTATGCGAGTCGCGAAGCCAGCTGAAGAATGCACCGCCTTGGTCCAAGGCCTGTTTACAAATCCGAGACTCTCGATGAAGTTGCTTTGCCTGTTCAAGATCACTCAAATGTCCTTCTCTTAGGTATTTATCCTGTAAACAAAGCGACAGGTGATATGAAGAAAGGTATTGGTTGTGGTGGTCTTGGAGCGTGTCACCGTGTGCCAGGTTGAACGCTTCTAAGCCATAGTCAATTGCCTGGTTGAGATCGGGCGATCGTGTGGTCGAGCCGAAGCGCCGGTAGAGAGCAATGGAGAGGACTGTTGAATAAAAGGGCCTGCCAGCGTGATCTTGTGCTGATACGTCCCTGGCTTGTTCTGCCAATGTGATCATTTCTTCGAGCACGGAAGCATTGCCTGTCACCGTAAAGCTAGCGTCCAGGCACAGTACGAGACAGCACAAGTGCCAAGGGAAGTCTGGATGGTTGTCTGAAACAAGATCAAGGCCTTCTCTTGCGTACTGAATTGCTGCGGCCTTCTCGGCTCTCCTAGTGAACATCAGAGCAAGACTGCTCAAATAGCGTGCTTTGTGTGGGCCACAGTCTTCCATGGTCTCAAGGGCTGTACGAAGTCCATTCGCCACTTCCTTTGTTTGTGTGATACTGAGTAGGTTGGGAATTTGTCCACAGCCACCTCGGACACATGGAGAATAGTGAACACGGACCAGTTGTGACGATGCCAATTCCATTGACTCCTCAAGATCAGTCACGGACCCTGTCGCTATGTGTAGCTCGGACAGCAAGGAAGCAAGATTGACATGGGATAGATAGCAGGTACTTGCAAGCACAGACAGATTCTGTCTTTCGAGTTCAATAGCTTCGTCAAGGTCGGACCTCGCCTGTTTGCTCAAATATCGTTCATGAAGCGACAGGGCAAGCCTATGGAGAATGATGCTGTGGTGTTTTGGATACTTGTTCGGAAGCGAGGCTGCTGCTTGTTTTGCGAGTCGAACTGCAACATCCAAATGTTCAATCTCGCCAGTTACGCGATACTTCCAGAGAAGACACTGGGTTATTTTGCTCCATGCTTGGATTGGAGAAAGTCCTGTGTTTGGATCCAGAGCTCTCTCCAATATGTGGATGGTCCGTTCAATATTGGGTAGCGTCATATCAACCCGGCACTTCTGGTAGAGGATCTCTCCCAAGTTGCTCAATAACAGCGGATAGAGCCCATCTCTTTCTTTTGTCGTCTCAAATATTCTTATGCCGATTTGAATAGCTTCATCGAGTTCGACAATGCCACCCTTTCGCTCATGGTGGAAGCAAAGCGAAAAGGCCAGGCTAAGGGAAAACTCATTCCGTTCAGGACTTTCAGCGAACTCCTCAACCAGCTGCCGACAGATTTCTGTAGCTTCTAGAAGCTCAGTAAGAACACCATACTGAGAATATAAATCCAGAAGTCGGTGAGCCAAATGGCTCCGCAACTTTGGACTTGGCATCATTTCCACCATCTGGCGAAGAATACGCACGACATTGTCGAGGTCACCCGGTAGCCAACTTCTTTCATACCGCTCATAATGACGTCCACAGAGTTCATGGAGGGAATCCATCCGGGTGGTCCCAAATAAAGGGACGCAGGCCGGCCAATCGAGCGCTTCCGAAAGCTGAGCCGAATCTGGAAATGTCCCGGTTTCGTCCACCCAGCCGCGTAATAGAATGGTAAAAGAGAAAAGACTTCGACTGAGGAGTTGGGGTGAAGAGAATCTTCGCTACGCTACCCGCCATAACGATTGATTCGTCAAGAATGGCCAAATCTCCAGTCTTTTGATACTGTTCGAATAAAGCCCCGCCCCTAAACCTCCGACATCGTACGTCCAGTGACTGGAAGGCTTTACTCATGTCAATTGCTTTTTTGGAAACATTCATGCTTTCATCAAGCTCCTCAACCCTCCCTGTTGAGTGGTGGAGATGAAGTAACGCTTCGGCAAGCCATTGTAAACATTGTAACATCCTCTCTCTGTCTCTGAGCGGCGTGTCAAGGGCTTCCTTGCATAGTCGTATGGCCTCCAGGGCATCAGATTCCTGGCTTTTGACAGAGCATCGCATAAGAAGTGCCTCGATGAGTATTCCGAAGTGTACCGAATTCCCTTCCTGGAACCCTTCTTCGAGAGCATTTCTGGACACTCGAATCGCCTGGTCAAGATCCTGAATTACTCTGCTCACGGAGTAACGAGTAGAATACATTGAGGCAAGATCACCCAACCACTTAGCACGCTGAGGATAGTCGCCAGGAAGGAGCTCAAGCCCTGTCCACGAAGCAGCAATTGCTTCATCCATATCCACGAGGGCCGATTCCATGGCTACCTGGCTGGGGCCTTTGCGACTGTGACCGGAATTGGTGTGCTCAGTGACACAATGGACCTCGACAGACGGTGGATAGACATTTTGTTGTCCAGCTCTGACAGCCTGTGCCATCTGATGCACGGTTTTCTTCAACTGAAAGCGTGAACACAGCAATCCGCCCAGTGATAACAGACATCTAGCTCTCTGGAAGCCACTGCTTATGTATTCCAGAGCCTCTCGTTCAAGTCTTATCGAGTCATCCAGAAAGTCTGCAACCCCAGTTCGTCGATAGCGGTCAAGCGTGAGTTCTGTAAGCTCACAGAAAAACCGTCGTTCTCGGAGATGCAATGGCATTAATGAAAGAGCATCCTTTCTCGCTTCGATGGTTTCGTCAATCCATTGATCGTCTTTGTTGGATAACTTCATGACTTGACTGTGTGTATCATCCGGGGTGAGCAGAGTCACTGGTCGGTACGTGATGATAGCTTCTTGCAGTTCGTTCTCCGCATCATTGGTGTCATCCATTATTGGAGTGTCTCCGATGAATCAGATAGATTCGATGTATGATGCGTAACTGCAGGGAGGCCAGATATACGCGGGCTTTATGTTCAAATTGCCCTGGGACAGATGATCAAGGCAATAATGCAAATATTTCCACCAGAAGATCGAATAAAGGTAGACGAATCCCAGGTGTCAATGATAAGGAATACCGGTGATGAGCTGGAAAAGATGTTGAGTGCTCATCCGCCACATACAGCTAATACGAGCGCACCGAAGAGAGAGTTATTAAAGGGCCTTAATTTTCCCAATAAAATCGCGCGGGGTTGAGCCAATTATAACAACAAAATAGCTCCCCACAAAAGGGGCTGTGCTCTGACCAACCAGCCCTTTTGAAGGCTTGCAACCTCAATAGAAGACTGAGACGCAGCGAGTTACATATCACTCAGAGAGACGCTCAGCCGCTTACGTGCTGAAAATTTGAGCTCCCCCGGCCCGGTTTGATTGGCGGCGAAGCTGAATACATCGCCTTACTGCAGGTCAAGCGTGGCATCCGCAGCCCACCATCACACCAGGCTCCAGGTAGTAGCGCAATGGTATACAGAGGCTATGCGGATGGCGAATTGCGGAGGCAATACCTAAATGTGATAGGATGCATTGCGCCAAGAACTCCAACGAGAAAAAAAAAAGTGAGCGCTGAGGGAAGCCTTCATGAAAGCTCGGTTGATGAAAATATTTCCCAGCGCACAGGTGGAAGATCTCCACATGAAAGATACATAAACCAGTCCCTCTCTAGACTAATATGGAATGCCAGCTAATTGCTATGCACAGCTCTGACAAGCTTCGTCTCCGACGGTACTGGATACAAATACAGTCAGAACAGTAGCATACCTACGTCAATCGAAATATTAGCTTGGGGGTTCTCCATAATCTGGGATTTTACATACGTTGCCCCAGCAAGAATTAAGTCCATGGTCTTTGGCTGTGTCAACTCCAGAATAATGAGCAGGTAAGAGATCGTGAAGACCATGACTATAACTAGGCGACCAGATAGGGCGAGGATAGTACTGCAGATGACGACAGGCACTAGGAGAAAGATTGTAACGAGAAGAAGTAAGAGGGCTTTGGCTGTTCGGTTCAGCAAAGAACCTGAACTGATATAGACATTTGGGTCGTTGGATACGTTGTGCGATTCGTTCTGCGGCCTTGTCAGTGTACGATGAAGGTTTAGCAACGACGGGACTTATGGCTCTTACCCGGCAGAAGCCACTGTAGAATCTAATGAGTCCGTCCGCTATCCAAGCTCTTAGTTGTACAAGGGCGGTATCGCCATCTGCAGCCAAAGACACGAGATCGCGCTGCTTAAGGTACGCACTCTCGTCTCGCGCAATGGAACTGTTGCCATCAAGCCAGTTCTGCAAACTCTCAATATTTCTTGAATTAGCATTACTCGAACTGAGAATGCGGCGGGTACGATCTACAAAGTCGTCTAAGAAGTGTCAGTTGGGGGGTATGACCCACGGCTCTTTGACAGACCATAATCTGCTAGAGCAGAGTCAATCTCTCCTAGGAGTGCTATCCTCTCCTGGTTCCCATCACAGCGGCTTTTTCCAAGGAACAGAGGTGATTGTTCCTCATCACCCGCCTCGCCGAGCTTCTGCTCCAGCACAGACAGTCTGTCTTGCTTTTTCAGAAGCACCCGTGCTCGAAGCTTGTCGAAGCGGCGGCATATGAAGTAGGGCTCATAGGCTGAAATAAGAGCAGTGTAACGGGGATAGCCCGGTTTGAAGCCCTCGACTTTACGATGAATTAGCATGGTGAGAGGTCTGAGTCGGCGATGGCCACCAACTTTTCCGCATGTTGTCTATCGTGGCTACCGGCGTTACAGCGGGGCGCCATGTTGGTAGAGTGTACTGTATGGAGTACTGATATTAGACTTTTATCTGTACACAATCCATTTCTCCTAGTCCTAATCGAGCCACAGAGATATACACAAGAAGCGAGGAATTCTCAGAACCCAGTATAAAATAGCTGCTGTTGCCAATTCTTTCCGGACTGGATCCCTCTTCTCCAACTACATCCCGCAGCCATACAAGACACTAACTTCTTCCACAAATATATACACACCTTATAACCATTCATATTCTCAAAAATGTTATTCAACCAGCAAGCTGCAGCTGCCTTCTTCATTTTCGCTGCCAGCCTTCGATCTGTACTAGCTGTTCCTCAGCCTCTTAATGAGGTGAATAAACCGAATATCCATTTCAGAACGGCAGAGGAGGGAGAAGGCGCTCTTATGGAGAGACAAAACAGAAGATGTCTTTACGACCCCCCAAGAACTTGCAGCAGTAACAGTGACTGCCCCAGCGAGGCCAGCGGGGGGGGGTTGTGCCACTGCTGGTGTCTGCTTTTTACAACTGCTGACGGGCTCCTGCGCCTCCAGACCAACGGACTGCAGTTATTTATGTACGTGTAGAACCCCAGCTTATTCTACAGATATGCTAACTAACGGATGGAGGCTGCTCGTATATAGTGTCACGGCCGGGTTGGGACCAGGCGGTCACAACCGGCAGAACTATGACGGTACCCACGTTTTCCTTTCCAATCACTGTAAGGAGCGATGACAATCGGAGCGACGACGCTCCTGGAGCGAAGCGATCCCAAGAACCGGCGCTCCCAGTTCTATATATACAGAAACACTTTTATAGACAGGATAGCCTCACCAGCTATCAACACACTTGGTTACATTAAGACTACCTCTTTACCATTACCAGACCGTGAACTACATTGCTCACTACGACATCCTGATCCTAGTTTTTGAGGACTTCATACCGTTGCGTGGTTTGACGTCTTTAAGATATTCCTAGCAAGATGGTCGCATTGTCCTCGACAGAATATTTCTGTGGATCGAGCCCAGAGAGAACGATGAAGCCGAGTCCCGAGTGAACTCTCCGTGAGAATCCCTCCAACTTCTTGCCGAAGGACGGAAGCGGAAAGTTGGTAGGACTGATGTCGGGTCCATCAAGCCCGTGACCTGCTTCCTGCCATCTGTAGCATGGTAGGAACATTGTGGGACCTGAAAGGCGAAAGGTCTTCCTCGCCAAGAATTTTACCTGGAGCCATGGTAATAAACTTGGGGTGTTCTGTGGTATGGATTAATACGGCCGAGCGTGATGTGTATGAGGGACTTTCAGCTCCAAGTTTCAGAATATCAACATGATGAGAAGCACGGGTGGCCCGAAGTGGCAATGCACGGTTCATATAATCTCGTCAAGCAACCTGTCTCAGTACAGTAACCCGGAATCCGAAGCGCAACACCCACTTCACAGAGCAAATGTTGGCTGCCGATAATTTCTCCTCCCTCGTGATGCGATTGAGGTGCCCTGGATGTCGTCGTCATTGGTGAGGGGGAATGTTACGTGTAAGAGTTTGGCAGCTCCGTGTAGCAGCTGCTTGGTTGGCATCTGCAGTGTACCACCTGGGGTTAAGTAAAATATCCTGTGGAAATAGATGTCTCTTTTGATAAAAGTTCGACTGTCGATTTGGCTGAAATACAGAGCGACCGCCAGCCGAGAGTGCTTGGTCTCGCTCTCAGTAGTATAATATACGGATCGTACTGATACCCATGATTGTTAACTCAACGGTTTATCACGTAGCATCGCTCTCCCCTCACGCATCTAGGGACAGTGATTTGAATAGCAAAGTCTCTGGATTCATAGCTAAATAAAGCTCCAGAAATTGGTCGTTTGAATCTGAAGTTGAGAACGCCTGCTGGAGATCTCTGGGCCAACGGCCTTGGCAAAGCCGATTTTGCGGAGTCGGGTCCATTGCGACCGGCCCGCCAAGCTGGTCCGTAAAAGGTTGGGTACGTCAATCGCCTCATACTGCGATAGTATGACTCGTTGCAAAATCTTCCCATCGTATTGAGTGGACCTATGCATGGTGGTTAAGGGTTCCCAGGATACATATATATATCTCCCAGTACAAGAAGGCACTCAGCGTGGTGAGGAGATTATATTAACGCGGTGCTCTTTTACTACTACCGGAAAGGTGCCCTGCCTATGTGTCAATGTCTGTGAGCCTTAACGTAGGGCTGCAGCTGAATACTCTGGCGAGCTACGCCCAAATACTGTAATAAAAGTTAAACCTTAAAGTATAAAAGAATGAACATGGGCCTTTTATAAAGTCTCTGTAAATCGGAACAAGTCACCTATAGCTTCTAGTAGCCGATGAGTGCTCACTCACTTTACCTAAGTTATGTACAAAGTAAACCCAACCCTGAGTACATGTTGTAGGGCCTCAACCAGGGCTTGAGTGTTACTAAATTGTAATTACTAATTCCTAACTGGCAGTACTAGTACGTCGCAGAGTATAGAATTAGTATAGAAAGGCTAAGAAATATCAATGCCTATTGGACACCGCAAATCTATGTTGCTACAGCTGGTTTCTGAGCCACAATCCTCCAGGTTGTTGTAATTAATCGCAGATTATCCATCTCAACGAATGCCTGGCCGTCAAGACACAGTCGATCAAACAATATCCTGAAATGCGGCGGCAAGGTGTGCAACTTGACCAGGCCGTGGATAATGCGTCTCAAACCCCGAAAATAGATGTCAACCTTGTCGATAAGGGGGGCTTGAAGGCCACCTACACTGGGGTTGTCTGACTTCGTAACAGTGAACCCGGCGTCCTCCAACGCCTTGCTGAAGCTTGCGGGGGTTGGGGTACCAACTGCTCCGATCAAAGGCTTGACCCGGCGCATCAGGCCGGCGTGTTTCGGATCCATGGGATTATAAGCGGGCAAACTGACCCAGTCTAGCAGGAGAAACCTCGCACCGGGCTTCAATACTCGGTAGATATCCCTGAAAAGAAGTGAAGGGTCTTTGCACAAGCTGAGGGCTTGGATCTCGTAAAATGCATCAAAGGATTCATCCGAAAACGGCAGTGGCAGGTCGTTCTGATCATGCACCACGAACTGATTGTCAAATCCCAGAGTACCGTTAAGTTCCCTTGCCTGAGAGATTTGATTTGAGTCGATATTAAGTCCCACGATCTGCGCCCCCGAAATGTTCGACATATGGGCCGCAACCCTCCCGCGGCCGCACCCAAGATCTAGGACCTTCATACCGGGACCTAGTTGGACCTCTCTTGCAACCGCTTCCTCATTCAGTAACTGGTTGTCCAAGACAGAGGCTTTCTTGTCCATCAAGGGTGGAATGTACATCTTTTCCACATCTCCAAGACTGCATAGATGATTGAGTACTGAGTAGTATGCCCGAAGACAGTCTCCGACATGCTGCTGATAGTTGGGACCAAAGGCGGCAACCATTTGCTCTTCGTCGGTCCAGTCTAGATTGTAAATCTCATAGGAGGCCATGAAATCGTCAACCTCCTTTGGAGTGAGGTTGCGAATATGCTGGAAGGCCTTGATGAAAGTCTTCCATCGTTTTGGCGACTGCGAGTGGTTCACGACATGGTGTTTGATTGGTGTGCGTTTGGTGGCAGGCTTGCCAAGAACTTTCTCATCAATGTCGCTGAACGGGGGACTGTCATTGACATCAGAGCCAACTTGAAGGGATGAGTCAGCCGGCAAGTTTGATGCAGTCATAACCATGTTATAGTTGAGTCCAGTGAGAGGTGCGGCGGTGTCTATGTCTTGGCTGTGGACGATAAAATGAAAAACAAAAGGGTACTTTGTAAACGAGGGTCGGGCCGCGTTCATATTATCAGTCACGTTACAACAATACAACCCTCTTCTGAGAATGAGTCAGATGATTAGAGACAACTTCACCGTGTCATTTCCGGATGAGCCGAAAGGGCGTTTACAGCGGTGGAACGCTGACAAATGGGGTACCTATTTCCGAAGCCATGATGTGACAGGAGCCGTACCGCTGTCACCTCTGGCGAATCATAGTTGCAGAATGTGCAGCCAACAGATCGTGTGATTCTTGCGTCCGCCGCTTTCCATTGAGTGGGTTGTAGATCAAAACAAGTTGGTGTACAAGTGTGGCACAGTTGGTTGGATGTGACGAGATTGATAACACCCACCCACAGCCGATGATCCCGTACTAGGGCTGAGATTTTGTACTAACGTTGTAACATGAGAAGCACCAACCAGCGGCCCGGAGACATATCTGGGTAGGTTGGTCAGATGGTAGGTGGCTAACTAATTCACACAGTCAGCTGCAGGACGGTGTGGACGGAACGGAATTCCGGAGTTTAGATTGACCGATAGCCGTCTGTATAGCCGGAATGGATGCCATCTCTAGCGCCGCCAGCTCTATCCGAGAGGTAACCGAAGTGACAGCATTCACAACCACCTGCTTCGTTGCACTCATATAACTGGTCTATAAGCAACTTGAAGTTATCATTCGATACATTGCACCTTCATCGAAATATATCTTAATATGAGCACCATGCCAGACTCCGCAGCGGAAGTCGAGAGCAATGCGGGCATTGAGCGCTTTAATGCGGAGGCTGCCGCCTGGGACAAGAATCCCTTTGTCCACGCCATGAGCCTTGAGGCTTGGAAAGCGATACAAAAATTTGTTCCATTTCTATTTACGAGAGATGGCAACGCTCTCGGACGGCCAGACATCCTGGAGATCGGCTGTGGCACCGGACTCCTCACCTTGGAAGTGGCCCCCGCCGCGAATCGATTGGTAGCAGTTGACGCCGCCAAGGGCATGATCGACGTCCTCTCCTCAAAGCTGAAGAAGCCAAATACTCCCGAGAATATCATTCCTCTCGCAATTCTACTGGAAGACCCAGAGGACAAAATGCTACCACCAGCGGATCCGGCCGAGCCCAATGGACCAAGACTCAAATTCGATCTCATCATCTCCCACCTGGTCCTTCACCACATCCCGGATCTTAAACCGGTTTTGACGACCATGCTGGGCTGCTTGAAGGAGGGTGGCACAGTGGCGCTAACGGACTTTGAGGACTTTGGACCTGAAGCGCGGCGGTTCCATCCCGAGTCCAAGATGGACGGAGTCGAGCGCGATGGCATCGGGCGGGAGTCGATTGCCGCCTTGATGCGGGAAGTTGGATTCAGGGATGTTAAGGTAGAGGCAGCATGGGAGCACTCAAAGATCGTCGAGAAGTATCCTGGGGAGTTTAAAGAGGGCGAACCGGCTAAGGGCGAGGGCGAACTAATGAAATTCCCTTATATCATATGCTTAGGCAATAAGGTTTAAAGGTTAAATACAGATTTCAGACCTTTTCTGTAAATGCTAAAATGTAAGAACTTGGAGTGTGTGCGGTCAATACTTTTTATAGCTAAAAAACCAGTCGGCATTCACACAACATATTGAGACTGTATTATGCATCCGGTTAAGGCTCAGAGTATCCAAATTGAACACAGAGCTTTTAGAATTGGGTACAGGTTTATTACAAGGCTTTGACAGAGCAAGGAACTGGAAATTCCACCACGAAGCCTTAGAATGCAGTCGTTTTTTGCGGAACGTGGGAATGAGTTTTGGGAAAGGATTGAAAGAGGTTCATACCAGCAAATAATAATGTTTTCAAATGATGAATGCACGCTTTATTTAAATGATAAACAGGCTTCAATGTCAATCTGGATATTTCCGAAATCGTTCTCTAGGGTAAGCAAGAGCCGAAAGATCAATGGAAGATTACGTAACCTTATCTCGGCATACTTAATCGACGCAAAGTGTAGAGATACGTTTTTGCCGCTTCCATGCAAAGAGCTACGCGGTAAGGCCATGCTCTGATAAGTTCCCTCGCTCAACGCATTTCCGCCGACATAATTATGAGCCGAGAGACATCACCCGAGCCTTCGGCGGTTCGACAGCACTCACGTCCCGGTAGGCGCATCGCTCGGCGCGCTGGATCTAGTACTAACCGCGAATTTCCAGTTTGTTACACATGTAGGATTCGGAAGGTCCGGTGCGAAGGAAGCCCGTCAGACCCCCAAAACGAAAAGGAGCCATCTCCGAAGTGTTCTAATTGCCAAAGGCTTGGATTTCAATGTCAGTGGCGTGCACCGGAATCCGGGGAACATTATGTTCCACCACCGAAACGCAGACGGACAATTGGACAGCGCTTGCTGCGCTCGACAGCAAAGAGCAAAACGATGGCACCAAGTCCTACTGCTCAAACGCCCGATGGGGAATCCAGTGGCCAGCAAGTTACGGCCTCTACTCGAACACCCGCAACTGTCGATGAGGCTCTTGAGAATCGACCAGAGGATAGCCACTATGAACTAAATCCACTCCTGAATTACCAACCCGATCAGCTTGGGGACATCCTGGATTTCAACCTCGGATCTGACCAGCTTGGGGATATCGCCTTGGACTTTGACCTTGGATCAGACTTTTTGGATTTAAACTTAGCAGGAGAGGGACTGGATTTCATTCCATTACCTGCAGTGGACCCTTCGATACTGCAGTTACCCGAGCCGACTTCGGCCACGTCATCTTACGAATGGCCATTATCAGCCCATGATCACGAAGTAACGCAGCCCGAACTGACACCAGACACACACTCGATAGGACAGGCAACTCATTTTCGACCTTCAATGAAGATGATCGCCAGCTCATCCAGCATTATCTAGAAGTTATAAAGGGTTACTCAAAGGTTGATGATCGGTCTAAAAACTCGAACAACCTCTTCGTCTCAGCCTTTGCCCAGTCCCTTTCATTCCCTCCTCTTTTCCATGCCATTCTTGCATTTTCAGCCTCTCACTTATCCATAAAAGAACCATCTTATGTGGAACAAGCCAAAAAGTTTGACCGACTTGCAGAGGAATCGTTCGAACTGTTCAGAAAAAGCCATAGTTCAGAGATAGACAGCCTACTCTCTGCTATATTTGTCCGCGTCAAGAAGGTACATGTAATGGGAGCCAGCGTCGACTCTTTCCTTGGTCTCCTCGCCACAGCAATCGACGTCATCTCAACAAAAGAAGGAGTAGAAGCACTGGAAGATTCCAGCAGTTTGACCAGGCGCATTATTCTTCGTCTCGCCATCTTGGATGCCCGCTCTGCGTGTTTCCGGCTGGGCGGTGGGGTGCTAATTGAGCGGCTACGACGCTCGCCCAGCTTGTCATTCATTTTCGATTTTGACACTCATAATCATAATCCTCCCTTAGGCCCTATCATGAACTTGCTTCGAGCGGACATCTTTCGCAAGCGAGTCGCGGATTTTGAGTTGCAGCTACACACGCAACTGAGGGGCGAGTTCATTACTTCTCGGCCCATTCGAACAGAAGAGGTCAGGTTACTCTACACTGATATTCAACATGCAATTGGGCGATGCGAGAATCAAGCGACGATGAATGAGAAAGGACTCGATGTGGACAGTCTGACAGAGGAGGTGCTTGATTCGACAAATTATGGCTTCTATCTTGAGCTGTCAGCTCTCCATTCAACGCTGCTATATCTCTACCAAGTCTACGTAAGTACGGCTTTCGATCCAGTGCTGCCATAGTGAATACCGTTAGCTGATCTTGAGAAGCCATTGCCGAATTTTCAACCAGATCTTTCCATCTCAAAAGTACTTCAGTGCCAACTCAAGATTCAGTACGACCCTTCTCGCGCCAATTCACCCTCTTCAATTATACCTTCATCTCTGTTCTTAGCTGGTTTAATTACTAGCGACCCAATTCATCGCGATTGGGTTCTGAATGTTCTTAAAAAAGGCGAAGTATGGGGCTCCTATGTTACCAAAACCCGTCATCTGCTTGAAGCGATGTGCCGGACGAAGTCTCAAGGAAATACGCTGGATATTTGTTGTGCCATGGATCAATTCACGGGTCGATTCATCATATAATTGGATATCGGGGTCTACGTAGGCTCATAATGACGGATGATAGCAGTGAGTTAAATGCCCTTCTTACTCTGCTGCGACTACGTCCCCTAGCAGTACCAATAAAATCAATGGTAAATCAAATGCTCGTATTTAAATCTAACCTGTTGAAAAGTCTGAAAGGTCTGGCTGCTATATTATCATTCATAAGATGGCGAGACGTCTTGAGCCCTCACTGAGTGTCCGGTATCCTTGGACCCGAATGTCTTGTCATGTTTATGCGAGGAGGGCAGTCTACACAGTCAACGAGGTAGAAAGTTATCATTATCGTTCACCAGCAAGTGAATTTACGCCAAGGGCCTTGGAGAGACTAAGAAGGCCGCTCGCAAAGGTCTGATATTAACCAAGCATCACTATGAGCCCTAGCTTCGAGACCAAGGCGAACCCTGCATAGCATATGCTGGCCTCACTTGTCCAGTCTCAAGGCAACGGATATGATGTAACTAGACAAGGCTCGTCTTTGAGCGACGTCCAATGTTTACAATCTGTCTTTCTGTGATCCAGCTTTATTCATTGCGCACGTAGACTAGAGAAAGCGTAATATAAGAGTGCACCAATATTCAATCTCAGTTATCGTCGCCAATTTACATAGTGTACCTGAACGTTTCCCACTGTTCGAAATCAGTTTTATCAGTAAATTCCGGCGCAGAATTAATCCTAGCTTCATTTCTAGCTTCAACAAGCCTTTGTCGACGATTGTTCTCATATCTATACCAAGTGATTTGAAAGACTGGTATGACGATCATGAGAGCGTAACATCCCACTGTAGCGAAATCAGGTCAGAAAATGAAGACTGGGATTGGAAAAAAGGAGGAGACGTACTAAGCATCTTAAATGCCATGTCATAAGTTGGTGCTTCACGTTCTAAAAAGAATTCTGCCAGGGAGTAAGCTCTCGTCCAATTTATAGGAGCTAGCACACTTACGTGGGCCTGCAATAAGGCCGGCGGCCCAGCCAGCGAAAATGATTGCAGAAGTAGTAGACTTTTTGGTATTCCCAGCATAGTTTGAGGCCATCAAACCAGTGTTAAGAGTGAATGACATGCTATGTCTGCTTTTTGGTCAGTCGATATTATGGGACTCTTTGCAAGGTGCCCACCTACGTGTATGTGAGATAGTACCCCGCTAGCCTCCCTGCTTGATTAGAGTCAGGGAGGACATGGAGAAGTGATGCATCGTATCGAAACTAAGATTGAGAGGTAAAGACGGATATTATTGCGACGGGAAGCGATGTAGGAAAGAGCGAGGAACGTTCCAAGTTGTATGACTGCTGCAGGGCATGTGGAGATTATTGTGGTCTGAAGAGGCGTAAAACCGAATCCATTTACGATTTGGCTGGAGAACTATTAATCTTGTTAGAATATTCGATATTTTGCTGGATGAAAGATCCTACCTGGCTGGCGAAAGTCGATGGCATCGTATTGCCGCTAGGTTAACAACTGTTAGCACAGGGCCAATGCATGAGCGGCAAAAAGGCGGTCTCTTACATTGCGGTGACAAAGAACAATGTCGTTTGGGGATCTCGCAAGGCTTCCCAGAACTGTGGCCATTTCCATCGATCGTCGGATGTGACAGTCTGGTTCTCCCTGACTCTTTCAATTGCAATCTTCCTCTCATGCTCATTCAACCACCTGGCGTTACCCTGGTGATCTGGCATGAAGTACATGAGAATCAATGAGAAGAAAAAGCTGAAAGACCCGAAGAAGAGAAAGAAGATCTTCCATGTCGCGATCGAGCCGTGAACTAGAACAATTAGCATTCTGCGGAAAGATCGACGAAGTCTGAAACTAACTAGACCCTATTGCGTAGCTGAGGATGCCACCAAGGAAATTTCCGATCTTCGCCAATGTTAGCATAAGGGTGACTTGGATGGAGTCGTGCTTACTGGTGTCCCGCCAAGCCAGAATGCTGTCCGAAAAGCTTGCTCAGGCCTTGTCCACCAATTGCTTGTGACAATTACAAAGACAGCTCCAATAATGCTCTCCATGAAGCCAAGAAAAAAGCGTACGACCATGATGCCGGCAAAGTTGAAGCACAGAGCTACTGGACATTAGACTAAACGTTACTTTGAGGATGGGGGGATTTCATACGAGTAAGCAGCACAATGATGGACCATACGCAAACAGCACCGGAGATAAACTTGCCAGCGTGCCCAGGCCAGCGGTGCACAAGTTTTGACCAGACCACGGAGCCGAGCATGTAGCCGAAGTAAAAAATACTGTTATGTTGAGCACACACGAAGCAGATGAGATATTTGAGAGTGACTCACCTCCCTAGCCAACTGTAGTTCGATCCTTCGAGATGCAATGCTTCTTTGATGCCGAAGATGGATGAATAGTTTAGAAGTGACTTGTCGAGAAACTAGTCGCCAAATGTTATTGTCAATGGCTCCCATAGAGATGTTGGATGTCTTACAGAAAAAATGTAACAAGTACACATGAGCGGCAACAAGATGAAATCAATCTTTCTCTTGACGCGTCTGTTCTCCTCGTCCGTGTACTCAATTCGTTCAGAATCTCCGTACACCTTCATAACTGAATGGACAGCGCCGGTACTAATTTCAACTTGGGTCCCCTGAGCATAGTCTTTGATGTTGAGTTCTTTCCGCTGACTGAGTGTTTCTGCCATGGTTGATGCTCGCTCTTACAGGGCGAGGTTGTGACTGGAACTGGCGTTGGCGATTGTGGAACAGATAGTGGAGTGATGAAGGGAAGAGCGGAGACAATGTGAGTTTTCTTCTTGTAATATGATTGCCACGCTTTTCCTTTTGTAGGCGCTTGAGCAATCGCCCTGAAGCTCTAGGGAGGGTCCCAATTTGGCCAAGATCGAGCCGACATAGTCGGTGATAGCTGTCATGTGATCTTGTCGGTCCTTGTTGTCATCTCCTGTGGAGTCACGTGATCTTGTCGGCCTTGAGACCGAGTGTCTTATACGACGATAAATAGATGGCTTAATGGAATGGTTAACGGATTAGTTTTTGATTAAAGACTCGAATCATTGATCTCAATCATTGACTGTCCTTACTAAAGATGGATGACCAACAACCTCAAGTTGTGCGCATCTCAAGGCCAAGAATCGCCCATCTCCCAGAGACTGAGACCTCACGCCCTGTTATTCTTGAGCCGTACCACGTGGATCTCATCGAAGAATATGGATACGTCAGCCGAGAGAATACTTGATAAGCGGTGTGGCCGCCGGAGAGTCGTACTGCACGCGCCTTCTCTTACGGTGCCCCGCCAATGTCGCCCAATTCACGGGCTTCGTGGTATTAGAGCCGTCACACTTGTGGGGAGGAACTAGCATTTGGCGTCACATTAATCGATGGGTTATGCGTAACGGTTAGTGAGATTCCAGCTCGCTTCGAGACCCTACTGACACTTTGGACTCAAGGCCATGCTTGGTTGGAGGTCGACTCGCAAGCTCCATCTGCAGTCGATAAGATCAAGAACGTTGACCCAGACCGCTACAAGGACATTCACTTCATCCCAGGTCCACTGGCTCATGAATTTCAAGAAAACATCCCCTTCATAGCCGATGTTACCAAGGAATCACTCCGGGAAGCATACTATGCTTTCAAGACTAAATGGTGGCCAGCAACACTGCAGTCACCAGAAATCATCACTGCCGCCTCCTATGCCCTTCGATCCGGCCAGCTGGGGCTCACAGCCACTCGAGTGGTACTCTCCGGCTTGTCGCAAACAGGAGGCGTGACAAGGCACTTCATCACGCACTCATCTCACCTGCGGCTGCCAGATGGTGTTCTGCCGTTTGAGGGATACATCCCTTGCCAGTCAGGAGGTGAATCTCTCCCTGACGTTCGGGGCGCAAAGATCATTGAGTTACTTGGGGAGTCTGAATTTCTTTCTGTTCGACTTCCATGCGGCGTAAGCGGACAGATGAAGGATACTGTCCATAGACGTCCAGACAGCGATTCGTTTCGACTCTATGAGATTGCATCTATGGCTCATCGTGAATCCAGAGAAGCTTCATCTCAGGAAATGGAACGATGGTCAGTCGCTGAGCTGCATGGTGCGAAATGGAGCACATTCTCAAACTCGTTCATCTATCATGCTGTTTTCGAAGCTGTAGAAAGATGGACGAGCGAATCTGCCACTCCACCTCCTCCCAGTGCCACTCTACAGACAAATGGCCTGAGTGATGAGATCATCCGTGACGAACACGGTAATGCGCTGGGAGGAGTTAGGACATTACATACTGAGGCTCCTTTGGCAAGGATTGTCGCAGCCACTCCAAAGGGCAGGCCCAGCTGGTATTGGGGTAAGTAATCCACCTTGCCCACAAGAACCTTCACGAGCAGTTTGTTAACTAGTTAATTAGGATCTGAGTGGCCCTTTGATTCTGAAAAACTTCAGTCCATGTATGGATCGGTATCTAATTATCGAAGAATTGCAGGACAAGCTCTTAATTCGCAAATTCAATCTGGCTTCCTTCTCTCTAGCGATGCAGAGATACTGCGGCGTGAGACTATTGAAACAGTTGTATTTTAAAATTACCATTTAGAAAATACATTTCACCTTTATAGATCACCAAAGCCAAACTGGAGGCCTGAATCTTCTCGCCGTATATAGGTATTAGTCACCTAATACTATGAATGAGATGGAAGAGTTCTTAAAAGAACTGTATGACTATGGATTTTCAGCCTTCTTGTTGTTGGGTATCTTGAATTCCGTGTTCAAATAACAGAATGAGGTCATCGTTTCCCAACCCTTGCGCCTGTTCTTGCGGCGTTTCATTATGGATATTCTTTAGCCTCAGGTCAGCTCCATGCTCAATCAGTACGCGAGCCATCTCAATCTGCCCGTATTGTACAGCGATGTGCAAAGCGGACATATTACCCATCGTTGACGTAAGAGCGAGATTGACGTCTACGCCGTTTTCGATCAAGATGTGCAACAGCTCCGGATTGCCGCACACAATGCACCAGTACAGGGGACTTTCTCCTGTGGACAAAATCTTATGGTTGACATCTATCCCAGCTTTGATGAGCAGCTTGGCATATCCTAACCGGTGGAATGAGCAACACCTGTTGAGCAAGCTTTCTCCCTCGGCACCAGCAAGCATGTCCGGATCAGTGGATTGATCGAAATCGGGGAACCGGAAATTCGGATTGGCTCCGGCCTGGAGAAGAAATCGAGTGAGGCTGATGTCATCCCAATGGAACGAGAGAGACATTGGTGTCTCCCCATGCATCGACTCGCTTGGTAAGCGCTTGAGGTAATCTTGATCAATGTTGATATCGCCAGGCTTATACCGTGGGAGATAGGCATCTATGTTTGCGCTGTGATCAAGCAATATCCGCACTGCAGTTAATCTGCGGTGTAGAAGTGCGTGCATTATCGGTGCAATGCCTGCACTCAAGGTCAGTCTTTCCCCAAAGCAAGCAGCAAATAGCGGAGCTCTAACCATATGCATCCCGTTGTTCGGGGTGAAGTCCCTCTTCGAGAAGAATCCTCAAACATGCGTCATCCTTCATCACAATCGCCTGGTGGAGTAGAAAGGGACCTCGCGCGCCTGAATTCAATCGCCTCTTTATGATTAGCGATATCAGTGGGCGCAAACTCCCAGGCTCCTCAGCAACAGCAATTGCCCCGATGAGTCGCGAGGGGAAGTCGCCCATGGCGCAGCCTTTCTCGACGAGAACTACTGCAGCCTGGGCGTTGATGGATTCCCCACTGGTTGCGAGTTTGAAGGGGGTATCGAGAGTGTTGTCCTTGGCATTCACCTCTACGCCGTGTTCGAGTAAGAGGCGTGCCGTCTCGCCGTCATCGTGAATGGCCGCGTAGTGAAGGGCAGTGCGACCATCGGAACCTCTTTCACGTGCCGAGGAGCCTGTGGAGAGGAGCTCAAGAATGAGTCTCCTGTTGCCGGTTTTGGCGGCTTTGATGAGCAATGGCTCGTTAGATGAACCGGGACTGCTCAATGGTCTGTTGAATTGATCAGTCGTGTTATCGACGTACCATTCCGAAGTGTGTCAATGCTCACAATGTGTCTGTTAGCACGGGCTCTTCCAGAACGTCGTAAGAATCCTCTCGCTCTAGAAATCTTCTCATTGGGAGGTCAGCATCGGTGATGACAGACTCCGAGCCGCGTCGGTGCCCGGCTGTGACGCTTTCCAAATCAGATTCTAGCCTCCTCCTCAATTTCTTTCCGTTCTCGAGGCTCTGAAATTGGGCTGAGAGCTTCTCATAACCGATGGCAATGTCGTTACGGATCTCATCCTGTCCCTTGCCAGTCAAGTGGCTAGTCAGTTGCATCGCTGGTTAGCTTTGAGGGATTTCCAAGACCAGGAAGCCATGTCAATTAAACGCCGGCGAAGAGTGCATACCCATTAAGGACCGATACAGCCAACGTGAGTCTCGCTGTTCCATCTCGGAATCGAGAGCGTTGGGTCCTAATATCCCCTTTCCGCATTGTCCAGTTGAGTGCTCTCATTGAACGCCTCCGCCAATTGCCGCCATCAACAAATGGCTGAAGAGTAGTTTTCAAGCCGTCCATAATGACAGAGCTGTGCTGCACACAACCGGTCACTGTTTCAATAAGTGTAGCGTCATTGATGCGGATGTCGCAAGTCGCGCATAGCTGCTTCGTAGATTGCAGTACCGACGAAAGGCTGTCAAGCTCCAAGCCGAGCTCGCGGATATCTTGGGGCGCATCTTTTATTTCCTGAATCAACGATACCAGGCCCTGAGCTGTCGCAGTTGCCAGTGCGATGACCCCTGCGATCCCAGAGATGACCGATAGAGGGTCACCCATCGCTTCCGCGTACGCACCAACAATTCCCGCTCAATAGTCGTGCCGAGATATCGGTGATCGATATGAAGCCAAATTGCTGTCTCGCTGAGGGGTCATGCCATTTCTCAGACGAGAAATGGACAAGACTTTTGAAAGGGCCCTGCGTAGAATTGGATAGAACCTGACGTGGCGGTGCGGCTGAGGCTGAAATCGGGCAGCAACCCCGCCTTCTCAGGAGCTGAAGATGCGATACTCGATCTCATCGCATTCCTCTTATCCCATGAGATCTTGACCTGTAAGTACCGCTAGCTACATATTTCTGCTGGACGTATGCTAACAAGGGTAACATGCCCCAGAACCTCGCCTTCGGCTTGTTGGAGATCGAAATGAACCGGCTTAATTAGTCCTACATTGTCTACGCTTCCCTCGCGCCATCGGGAAGTCCCGCAGAAGAACACAAACGACACCGGATCGAACGAATTGAGGTTGATGCTTCACTCATCAAACTGCTCTTTCACCGAAAGCGATAAATTGTGAAATAGCGGCTACTGATCGAGTCGCCCTCACTCTAGTCTAAACGTGCATAAGTCCACGCCGGACAGTCCAGATATGTTGAAGAGAAGCAGGAGCATCGGTGATGACGGAGAGAATGAGTCCAACGAGACGAAAAGAAGGAAGGCAGACAAGTCATCTCATGCGACAGAGTTGACTCATCATGATTACACAGTGGGATGGGTCTGCGCGCTGCCCAAGGAGCAGACTGCGGCAACAGCCATGCTCGATCAGAGACATGCCGATCTCCCGAAACCGCCGAATGACCAAAACGCATAGACTCTTGGATCTAGTGGCAAGCATAAATGTTGTTATAGTTTGCCTACCTAAAGGCAAGGTTGACACCAATCCAGCGGCGACTGTTGCAGCCCGGATGATCTCTACTTTTCCATCTATCAAGTTTGGCTTGATGGTAGGTATTGGCGGCGGCATTCCACCCAAGGTTCGACTCGGCGATGTCGTCGTCAGTACACCCACAGGCCAGTTTCCTGGTGTGGTCCAATGGGACTCCGGCAAGAGTGATCGTGGTGGTTTCGAGCGAACCGGCGCTCTCGACAATCCCCAACCTCGCTTCTCACGGCCCTAACGAAATTGGAGACGGAGCATGAACTGAATGGGTCCAAGATACTGGAGTACCTTGGCGAACTGAAAACGAAATGGCCAAGACTGGCGCCAAAGTATCTGAAGTCCGATTCACTTGAGGATCTGTTGTTCAAAACAGATTACGGCCACGTTAGTGAGAGCACCACGGTCTGCGAAGTCACCGAGGATATTGATGACAGAGACGAGAAAGAAGAGAGCTGCCGACTCTGCGATAGGACGGAGGTCGTGAAGAGGAAGCCCAGAGATATGCGTGTGCACTACGGTCTCATCGCATCTGGTAATCAGGTTATCAAGGACGCTACCTTCCGAGATAAACTCAACAGGAATCTTGGTGGTAATGTTCTATGCGTGGAAATGGAAGCGGCGGGATTGATGAATAACTTCCCGTGTATCGTCATCCGAGGCGTCTGCGACTATGCTGACTCCCACAAGAACAAGAACTGGCAGGAGTATGCTGCGGCTGTGGCGGCAGCGTTTACAAAGGAACTTCTGGAACATTCACAGCCGAGTGACGTGGACGGAGAGCGCACAGCGAAGGATGTGCTTGGCAAGGGTTAGTATATCCGATTCGAGCTGGCAGCAAGTATCTAATAATACACGCAGTTGAAGTAAACGTTGCCAAGATTAAGTCCAAGTTGGACCGGGATGAAGAAATTAAGATCCTGAATTGGCTCACACAGGTCGACTACGGTCCTCAGCAGACAGACTTCATCAATCGGCGCCAAGAAGATACCGGCCAATGGCTTCTGGACTCGGCAGAGTACCAGGCTTGGCTGCAGACCGAGAAGCAGACGTTGTTCTGTCCCGGCATTCCCGGAGTGGGTAAGACGATCTTCACATCAATTGTAGTTGACGACCTCACCACGAGGTTTCATCACAACCCGGACATCGGCATCGCGTATATCTATTGCAATTTCCGACGATGGGACGAACAGAAGGCCGATGACTTGCTTGCAAGCCTCCTGAAGCAGCTGAGTCAGGGAATGTCTTATCTCCCAGCCCACGTGAAAGCTCTCTATGAAAAGCACAAGGACAAGCGAACTCGACCGTCATTTGACGAAATTTCAAGCGCTCTCCAGTCAGTCTCAGCTATGTACTCAAAAGTCATTATCATTGTCGACGCACTTGACGAATGCCAGCCATCCGACGGCTGTCGATCTAAACTCCTGTCACATATTTTCAGTCTCCAAGCTGACAATGTAGTGAGCTTTTTTGCAACCTCACGGCCCATTCCAGACATTGAAGGATACTTCAAAGAGTGTCTTAGACTAGAGATCATCGCTAGCGATGAAGATGTACGCAGATATGTTCATGGTCACATGTCGCATCTCCCAAGGTTTGTCTGCAACAGCCAGATATACAGGAAGAGATCGAAACTGAAATTACAGGGGCCGTGGAGGGAATGTACAGCTTTGCTTTCCCCCAAGAGACCAGGATCCTCCGCTGACACTTGCCAGGTTCCTCCTCGCGCAGCTCTATCTCGACTCACTGAAAGACAAGACTTCAGTAACGGAAATGAAATCTGCGTTGAAGAAACTCAGGAAGCAAAGCCAACAAGAGCCAGGAGAAGATGGAAAGCGCGATGTGTTAGAGCAAGCGTATGATGACCAAGCAGTGGAGAGAATTGACGGTCAGATGCCAGGCTTTCGACTGCTTGAAAAGAAGATTTTATCATGGATCTGCTGTGCAAAGCGGCCGCTGACTACGTCTGAGCTGCAACACGCTCTTGCAGTGAAGATTGGGGATACCGAACTTGACAAAGACAATCTTCGAGAAATTGAAGACGTAGTCTTAGTGTGTGCTGGCTTGGTCACAGTCGATAAAGAGAGCAACATCCTCCGTTTGGTCCACCATACAGCACAGAAATACTTCGAACGAGCGCAGAAGGTTTGGCTTCAAGATGCAGAGACTGAGATTACGACAACCTGCGTCACATATCTTTCGTTCAGTGCATTTGAAAGCGGGCCGTGTGTTGCGGACGAGGAATTTGAGCAGCGACTGCAGCAGAACCCGCTCTATGGCTATGGGGCGCGAAACTGGGGTCATCATGCTCGAAGAGCTTCTACACGGGTGCACGAGTTGATTCTAGGTTTTCTTGGGAGTGAAGCCAAAGTGTCTGCCTGCAGCCAGGCGATGCTGGCTTCTAAACTCTTTGGAGGAGACTCCGGTTATGCACAAAGAGTGCCGAAGCAAATGACATGTGTACATCTTGCTGCGTGCTTTGGACTAGTGGACACGACGATCTCTCTTAAAAGCAGGCATGATTTAGATGTCAGAGACTCTCATGGGCGAACGCCACTCTCCTTGGCGGCAGAGAACGGACACGAGGCTGTAGTCAATGTGTTTCTGGCGAAAGATAGCGTCGACATCAACACCAAGGATTCTCAATATCGGCGGACGCCGCTGTCGTGGGCTGCAGGAAACGGGCACCACACGTTAGTAAAGCTACTTCTGGCCAAGGACGGAATCGAACCGGACTCCAAGGACAGAGATGATCGGACGCCGTTATCGTGGGCGGCAGGAAACGGACAAGAGGGTGTGGTAAAGCTCCTGCTCGCCAACGATAGAGTCGTCCCAGACTCCAAAGCCACTTGGTTCTACAAAGGACGGATACCGCTTTCATGGGCGGCTGTTAATGCGCATGAAGGAGTTGTCAAACTGTTGCTCAAGACTGGAAGAGTTGACCCTGACTCCAAAGACGATACTGGTCGGACGCCGCTGTCTCATGTGGCACAACATGGGGACGAGGCGTTAGTCAAGCTACTGCTCGCAACCGGCAGAGTGGCTTCGGACATTAAGGATTCTCACAACTGGACGCCGCTATGGTGGGCCTTGAAGAACGGGAACTTGCATATTGCGGAGGTGCTGCTTGCTAATGGCCGTGCCGACCCGTACTCTAAAAATATATATGGCCAGACGCCGCTGCTATGGGCAATCAAGAATGGGCAATCAAGAATGGGCAAGAGGCAATGGTCAAGCTCTTGCTCGATAAGGGTGTTGTCCTCGAGGCGAAAGACAATAATGGCCTCACGCCGCTGTGCTCGGCGGCCCACAATAGGGACGACGCGATAGTCAAGTTGCTACTCGGCCACGACGGTGTCGACGTTAATGCCGGCGGCGTCGGTAGGACATTGCTATTGTTAGCAGCCCGTAAGGGAGACGAGGCGATGGTCAAGCTGCTCCTTGAGAAGGATGTTGACCTCGAGGCGATGGACAGCAATGGTTGCACACTGCTGCTACAGGTGGTTGAGGAGGGGCACGAAGCGGTGTGGTCAAACTGCTCCTTGAGAAGGACGTCGACCTTGAGGCAAAAGACAATCATGGCCTTACGCCGCTGTGGTTAGCGATCCATAACTGGGACGAAGCAGTAGTTAAGCTCCTACTCGAGAAGGGTGTTGACTTTGAGGTGAAGGATAGCAATGGCGGCACACCGCTGTTATGGGCGGTTCCCAATGGAGGCGAGACGGCTGTCAAGCTCCTGCTCGAGAAGGGTGCCGACGTCGAAGCAAAAGATAATAAGTTTGGCCTTACGCCACTGTTATGGGCCGCTAACTATGGGTATGAGACGTTGGCCAAACTCCTGCTCGAGAAAGGCGCCGATCTCGAGCCCAAAGATAACAATGGCCTTACACCACTGTCGTTGGCGGTCCTCAGGGGGTACGAGGCGGTGATCAAGCTGCTCCTCGAGAAGGACGTTAACCTTGAGGCAAAAGATAATTATGGGCTCACGCCGCTGTTGTTGGCCGTCTACAACGGGGAAGAGGCAGTGGTTAAGCTCTTGCTCGAGAAGGGCGTTGACCTTGAGGTCAAGGATAGCAACGGCCGCACAGCGCTGTGGTGGGCAGCTGAAAAGGGGCATGAGGCGGTGGTCAAGCTGCTGCAACCTAAACCATCATAGTTTGCCCATGTATTTCAATCACCTTGAATCCTCTATATTATTTTATCATGTATGTCATAGTTTGCCCGTGACATAATGTACCAGTGTTGCCGCACCCTGTTTTCTGAGCCATTTAACCTGCGCGCAATCTGCATGTCTGACAACGTGGCGACATTCTTCAGTCGCCTGAGAAAGTCCTTCTCCTCCTTCGTCCACTTGCAACGTTGTGTACTTCTGTGTCGTGTGCTTTCAGGGCTTCCCATGCTGAACTCGCCGTCGCCGTCGCCGTCGATATCGTCGTCACCATCGTTGTCGCTATCATCGCTGGCAAGCATCTCAGCGAGATTCAGGCCTCCAGTTTAGCTTTAGTAATCTATAAAGGTGAAATCTATTTTCTAAATACAAATTTAAAAAGTGTAACTATTTTAATGGTTTTATACTATAATATTTCTATATTGCTAGAAAGAAGAATGCCAGATTGAATTTATAAGTTAAAAGTGTATTCTGTAATTTTTTAGTAGTTTTAAAATTCTATACTAATTATAGTCAGAGCCTAAAGAAATAGATATTAATTTTTTTTAACAAAAACCACTTACTATTTATATATTCTAAAAACTAAATAGTATTTTAGATATATAAGAAATAGCAACAAGCTATCTGCTGATAAGTCTCTGTTATTAGATAGGAGTAGTTACATAATTGGATTTAGCAGTACAGCCTCATAATCCTAATCGTCAGCTCTAGGCAGGGTGAGGAAAGGCATCCCCTGCTGCTGTCAGTTACCTGGAGAGGTAGCCTCGGCTGTAGGCTTAGTTAACCCGCTGGGTATGCAACTACTCCCCCCATCTGAGGAGGGAGTCTTATCAGCAGATAACTCATCGCTATTCTTCAGTATATCCAAAATGCTATTTAATCTTTAGAACATACACTTAGTGGGCTATTTCAAATAGTTGACAATTTAATATATAGTTCCCCTCGATAAGGGAACCTAATATTTGAATTTACTGTATTTTCGTTATGCACATCACAATTGCTAAGACCTAAGTTTGGATTTTAAGCTGCTTTTTTCTATCTACCTGAATCCTATCTAACTTTTTCGCCCAGCTACAGCCATTATAACCTTTATGTCTAAGAGTCACAAATCCAACAACCCAACCTCCAGAACGCCCCAAGATTCAGCCAGCGCTGTAGCTGGCTAAAAGCTCTTCAAACTAAGGGTTAAATACCTCTCTGCTAATTCTATTAATAAATTCCTACTGTTTCTAGATTAGCTATCTAACTTTAAATATTTTAATTAATATTAAGAGAGTAGCTTTTACTATTTAAATAAATAATAAATTAACATAAATAATTTTATTTCTTTATAAATTTAATTTATTAGTATTATTTAAAAATACTCTATAGCTTTAATTTATTTAATAATATTAAGTAAAATTAAAAAAAAAATCTTAAATATATAGTTCTTTAGGGACTAGCTATAACTGGCGTGGAGTTTTAATACTAGCTCTAAATGTATACTCCTCTGTATAACATCCAGGAATACTATCTATATAATCAGAACATATACTGGTTTTATGGTTTCTAAAGGTCTTACCGTTTTATGTTTAGGTGCACTGGTGCATTAACTGCTCTCTCCATTCTGGCTTTAACCCGACAGTGTAAAACTCCTCAACCATTCCTTTAGCTTATGCACATATGACAGCTTGCTGCAGAGGAACCTCTCAAGCTCGATTTTCAACTCCAGCCCTTCGCACATTGCCTCGTAATAATCACGTTCGCCTTAATTACCCTTGCAAGCAAGCCCGCGGGCCTGAGCAAGGCAGATTGGGAGGTTTAGCGCCAGTCGCCTCGACGAGGCGACGAATTAGATCGAGGCTCGCAAATACTAAAGATAACATGTGCATGCATAGCTTCAGCCACCAAGACTAGATTGGATGCCTGTCTCAGTTTTTCATTCAGCTCCAGCACGCCACGGCTCAAGAGACGGCTCAGCTGACTCTGCCTTTCTCTCCTCACTTAATCTCGCCTCTGTCTCGATTCAGGCTGTCGTCGTCCGCGAAGCCCGTTCGAAAAATGGCGCATCGAAGACCAGAAGTTGCTCGCGTTGATTCGGACTCCGACAATGACGACAGCGACCTTCTTGGCAATCTTGCTGCCAGGCACCGCGTTGCGTTGCAGCCGCCGCCGGATAATTTGAGCCATGAACTCCTACGGCAAACTCCCGTGTCATGGCCGCCTCCACCCACTCATTTGTGAGTACATGCAAACTTTTGTCTTTCTGCTGATAACTTACATGATCCGAAAATAAAAGTATTGATGATAAGGCGGCGAGACTTGACATATCGAGAAGATGCTATCTATGTCCCCGCGAAGCCTACCTCCGGGATCTCGTCATGTGCAGCGGCTGCGGTCCCGCACACAAGCCTGCACATGTCTCGTGCTTGAGAAACAGTCGATACCATCAGCTGAATGCCGGGCCCGCCGGGGCAAACAGGCCCGACGACATGTGTGAAGAGATCAGTTACGTTGACTACGTCTTCACGCGCTATCTGCTGGACACGACGCCCCTCAGACACGACATGAAGGCTCTGCACGCTGAAGATGCGCTCTGTACATGGATAGGCGTTCCGTATTACCAGTACGGCCGCAAGACCCAAATCTACGTCTGGCCGCGGCTGCAGCGCATCTTGGAGCAAGGCCCGGCCACTTCGAGTCGGAGATATCCCAGCCTCGTTTCGTTCATCGGCGACACCGGATCCGGGAAGAGCACGCTAATCCGAGCCATGATCCAAAGAATCAGGCCAAGTGAGACGGAGCTGCACTCTGTCCCTGTTCCCGGGCTGCCGGACGACGACTTCCGGTCGACGAGCAGCGATATTCATGTCTACGTTGATCCAAATACCCGCTTCACCAATTCTCCCACCTTCTACGCCGGTACGTCTTACTCACCCACTCACTTCTTAGTAGAAATTTGTTACGATGCTAAAAACACAAAAAAGACTGCGAGGGCTTCGTTGGCGGCGCCAATCCGATAGCCAGGGAGCAGATTGCATCTCTGAACCAGCGTCGCACGGCTCGCGACCACCGAATGAATCAGACCGAGTCGCGCGAGGAAAAACTGTTTAAAAACATCGAGCACTACAACCGAACTGCTCGAAAGCCGCCCGTAAACCTACAATGGGGAAGGCTAGTTTCTCTGCCTCGCGGGGCTGCGTATCCAAACGACCCGACAGCAAGGCGGCCAAGAGGTCACGTTGATGACCAGACGCAGGAAAGGATTGTGAAGAGAGTCTATCCCAAGATTCTCTACGCATTTTCTGATGTCATTTGCTTTGTGACGAACAATCCTAGGTGAGAGGGTCCTTGACCAACAGCTGAGCCACGTTAACAGTGCGTCAACCAAGATCCTCCCAAGACTTCCTCAAGCGACTGATCGAGTGGGCCAAGGAGGCCTATGATCGTATTCTGAACCAGAGGGTAAAACCAGCAGTCATCATTATCCTTAACAAGCATCTTGACCCTGACGCTTGTGTTCGACGCGACCTCACACGAGAGATGCTGCGCGACTTTGAGCAGAGCCAAACCTACCACGAGTTGGTCGACCTTTGGACGCAACGAGGTCGAAGGATCCAATGTGCCAAAGATGTACTAGACTGCTACTACCGGTCCATCAAAGTTGTCACCATTCCAGTCTACGGGAGACGCAGCATGCCCAGTGCGGCCGCGTCCATCTCTACGGCCGTTCAGCGGCTTTATGAAGACATTCAAGCGTCAACAAAGTTGATCCGGGATCAGAGGATGTCTTCCAACACACAGTTTGACGTAGCCACTCTCGATACATATCTGAACGACGCGCTGCGTGCCCTGGCCAAGGACTATCGCTCGTCGCTTGACTTTCATCGCCTCGCAGCCGGGGTTGCACTGAGACCCAAGTTGTTCTCTGAGCATCTAGCAGCCGTGATGGCAAATCTTGCCCGGACGCGCGGTCTCTGGATGAGACAAACGAGGTCGGTGGCGAGCAAGACGTCGCCGACGACATGGCGCGATTTGTGGGCGCTTCAATCGCCGTCCAGCTTCCATGGGGTGGGGTCGAGGGTAAGACTCTTTTACCATGTTCCTGTGTTTTCAAAGACGTGCTTATAAGAATTAGAAGAAATGCAAGAGCAGAAAGAGTCCTTGGTTCAGGAAGCTCGCCACGGCTTTGAGCTCTACCGCTGGAGGGACTGGCGCTGCGAAGCAATGGATCGCAGAGGCACACGACGGTGTCGCAACTATTACAACCTGCACCGCAAGGGCCACCAGTTCGAGCGCCCAAGAGATCGTCAATCCGTCGGGATTTCAGTGGATGACGTCGAAGAGCATAGCCACGTGTGCTCGTGGGATCCAGACAGGTTCCATGAATTGATCTGGGACGAGCTCAAACGTCTGAAGAGCAAACGCGCGGGTATGCGGAGACTAGCCGTGTTAGCGCTGGAGACGGAGATAGCTGAAGTGAGCAGCCAGAGAACGTGTCTCATGTGCTTGTCCCATTGTCCAACCAACATGCTCCCTTGTCGAGAAAGGGGCCACGGCATCTGCGAGGACTGTCTTCACCGCTTCGCCGATGAAGTCGACTATAACCCTGTCCTTCGGCTTACACGATGCCCGCTAGGGTGTCGTTTTACCAAGCCATCTTGGAGTATACGGGTGAAGCCAAAGACGGCCGGTCCGCGGGTTCTGGCGCTTGATGGGTAACTATACACCTTCTCCTTTCGTGCTATCAAGCATATGGCATGGGAAGAGATATCTGACGCATGTTGACAGCGGGGGTGGCGTGAGAGGAATCGTAGAGCTGGCCCTTCTGAGCCAGATCGAAAAGGAGGCCAAGATTCAATTACACGAACTCTTTGACCTGGTTGTAGGCACAAGCACCGGCGGGGTCGTTGCACTGGGCGTCTTTTACCAGGGATGGAGTTCTAAGGACAGCATCTCGACCTTCCAGAAACTCGCCAGGAGCGCTTTCTCGCTGCGAATGAGGTTGGGCGCCCCAGTCATCAAGTCGCTCGTGCAGCCGTTCTGCTCGTTCCGATACACGAGCGCGAGCATCGAGAAGGCGCTGAAGGATGAGTTCGGCAAAACCGCCTATCTGTTTGGGTCGACCAAAGGGGACAGCAAGCAGGCGGACTGGGTCAAAGTTGGCGTTGTGACTTGTCTGCAGTCCCAGAACGAGACTGGCTTGGTGGCAAACTATTCAAGAGATCCGAGCGGGAATAGTGAAGGTGAGTAAGACAAGCTTCGCCAAGTTGGACAATGGCTTACTTAGGTTTGCTTAATAGAAGACCCTCTTATTCGAGCGGAATATCAGTCGGAAGACTTCAAGGTCTGGGAAGCGTAAGTGTTTACACATAGCAGCTAGATGCAATTGCTAATCATTGCCAAGTGCGAGAGCCACAACCGCAGCGCCCTTCTACTTCCAGCCATTCACTCATCACCACGGGACTTATGAGGATGGTGCCATGGCCGATATCAACCCTATCAAATTAGCCGTCTCCGAGAGCAAAAAGATCTGGCCCGACTGCTCCCGACCCGACATTGTTGTTTCAATCGGAACCGGCCGAGTTGTAGACAGCGCCGGCGAGCCACAAACGCAAGACGATCCCAGGACCGAGAAGCTCATCTCACTCCTTCCCGGCGTTATTCGAAAGCAGGTCGAGACGTCGTACAACACCATCAAGAGCACGGCGGCCTGTGAGGATGCGTGGAAAGACTTCATGCAGAACATGCTCGACTCGCAACTTCGGCCACACTGCCACCGGCTCAACATTGCCATGCGCAAGGGTGTCAAGATGGACGACGTCAAAGCAATGGGCGCTTTGAACAGGGCTTCCAAAGCGTATCTCAGCGACAAGTCTCGAGCGCGGTATTCAGACGCGCGGTTCAATTCGCTGGACGACCACGTGTGTGCTGTCGCGAGACGCCTGGTTGCGAGCCTCTTCTGCTTCTCTCGCGAACTGGCCGACGACATACCTGCCGGCCACGTCCAGGGATGGATCTTCTGTCGTGTCAATCCGGGGTCCGAGGATGCGGAGACACTCTGCAAGTCGGGCATCAGGTTCCGACTGCTGCAAGAGTCGACGTCGCCGAGAAACAAAGCGTCGCGGGTCATGCCTATCAACTTCGCGCGTGGAGGACGCGCTTCGATCCGCAGGACATGGTGGCGCTTGTAACGTTCAGGGTGTTTTCTGGCCCGTTCCGGAAGACAATCCAGCTTCATTTGCCAGAGTGGAGGGGGCCGACGGAACACTGGGAAGCTATCTCTGGGTTTTAGTGTATTATGAATACCATGGAATGTCCGAAAGCAAGACAAGTGTGTACTGGATCTTCTGAAAAAAAGAGCGAGATCTTGCTGTTAGCTATTAAACAGAAGAGACGAAAATAACTGTGCATATAAATATCAAGTGTTAAATCTAGAAACCCAGGCAGCTATATATGAAATAGTCTTATGTAAACTATTATATTAAATATCTTAGATCGTGGGCTGCAGACACTAGGGTTGAAATCGTTTACGGCGAAGATGAGTGTGTGCAACAGGTTTATCGTAAAGCTACTGTCTCTTCTGGTACTGGGTGTAGTACTAAATATATGTCTCTATTATTTATAGACAGTGTATGGCTTTAATCTATCTGATGATATTGAGTAAAGCTAAAAAAGAAAAACGACATATTCAATATCTTAGAATTTCTTTCCTTTACTAAAAGAGTACGGTATCTGTTACTGCGAGTTATAACAGCGTAGTTACAACCCGACAAGCGTCCTTGTACCTATAATATTTACCAGATAGTAACCGCCCAGGATACCCAACGTCCTAATCCATACCGGGACCTAAAGCCCCCGATCCCAGCTTACTGTAGACCTTCAGTCCAGAATAAGCACGGCCGTTATACATACGGTGAAGAACTAACCCGTCAAGCCAGTGGTGCCTGTGCTGGTATGTTTGGTACCCTGCCGCCTTCTTTCCTCCTTCTTCAATCGCTGACAGATCATTCAAGCAGCTGTGTTAGGGGTCCTACTCATCTAAGTTATTGCGCCGCAAGAGGACCTTGTTCTGACGCCCGAACAGCCCCAGACACAGTGGCAAAGGGACAACAATAAGAGCCAACATAGCTTGAAATATAAGGGCGTTCTCCATGTTCTCTGGGGGGCTGGCGCCGTGGCCAGCACGGAGAGCGTCACTGATAATGATCAAGACGGCGCCGAGGAGCTGGCTGCCAGACCATGCAATGGTGGACGTGACTTCTGGACTGAGTGGGTGGCTTAGTCCGATGAGGAGCTCGAGGGCAACGGGAAGAAGCGAGAAGGAGGCGGCGCCGAGAATGGAGAGGACAATGTAGGGGCCGACAACAGACCCTGTCTGTGGCATCCATATGAACACAAGGTAGCAGATACCAGCAATAGGGAAAATCAGCCTAATGGCCAAAACGAACGCCTTGGTGCGGCCTAGGATAGGCAACGAGATGGCCGAGGCCACGAGGCCAACGATGATCAAAATTGCACCACCAATACCTGCTTCGTCATCGCTGAAGCCGTACGGCTCCATTATCTGGTTGAGCAGCGTCGAAATGGAGTTGAAGCACCCGACGTAGATAACAAAGGGAATAAGGACCAGCCATATCTCGAGCGACTTGGCCATGATACGCAGCCCTTCCCTTAGCCGAAGTTTCGGGATCTCAGCGGACGGCCCAGGAGGCGTCGGTGGACTGGCCGGGACGAAGAAGGCCGGGATAGCGGGGACGGTAGACTTTTCCCGGTGAGATTTGTGGTAAACTTATACAGAAGATGGAGAACGCTAGGGACATGCAGTAATGGAGATATAGAGGACCATCTGGGAAATGTCGCCCGGGTCTTTAACCCAGAACGGGTTGATCAACTGCCCCAGGGCACCGCCCAGCGGGTTGGCGAGGCTTGGGAGGGCCGTCGCGGCGATGCGGCCGTGGTTGGTGAACCACATATCGGAGTACCGTGTCGGGGCCGACAGCGTAAAGGCTTGGGCGAAGCCGATGAGTATCTCGCCGATGATGGGGGCGACAAAATGGCCTCCCGATCGTTGCGTCGGTCCAGCATAGCGCACCCAAATGCCCACTAAAAGGAGAACGGCAGCGATCACCATTGCTGACTTGGGCCCTCGGTACAAAACGGCGATAGTGATGGGGGCGACGGGGGCGAAGGCGAACAAGAAGGCCGTGCTGATCCAGTTGATAGTTGACTCAGGCACATCGTAATAGGTTGCGGCTTTGGAGGACACGGGGGCGAATGTCAGCCACTATACTCGCGCTGGTTGTCAGGGCTCTATCCCCAGAACATTCTCCGGGCTTCCCTGGCGCGTGAGGAAGTGGAAGCGTAGACTTACACACCACGAAGTCATGATATTCATTAGTGTCAGCTGGATGAGCCCAAACCAGCGACGTTTATATGTGCGGTATACGATCGACGATTCCTCAACGAAACTACCATTAGTAGTATCGGGATCCCCCTCGAGGCCATCGGCTCGGCCAGTCTTAGAGTCAGTGCTCATGATTGATTTCGAATCACACCCTCGCGGACCCTTTCTTTTTTGTCCTTTTCCTCCTTTTCCTCTTACTGTGATTGAGAAACGAGGGATCGTGACGACTGGTGAGTGACTAAACGTACGGGAGACTATATTTCGAAGCACGGCGAGGAGAGTTGAAGTGGAGTAGATGGAAGGACAAATATTCGTCTTCCCCTTTGAAAGCTCAAGTGAGCAATAAAGGTTGTCAAAATGCGCGGGTATATTTACTTCGCAATTGAAAGGTTGTACAGCTGGCTATTCAAATATATTGCCTACGCCCTAGTCAAGTTGCGGAGAGAGCAAAAGACCGTTGGTGTGGCAAATGCAAGTTAATAAGCGCGACTATCCCTTTGAGTGCCGTAAGGCGACACTTAAGTCACGAGCAGGGGGTTCTACCAGTTAGAGGACAGATTACATGAGGTACAACTGGGCTCACCAAAAACGGGTGGTAGCAGAAGTTCCACCAATTGCCAGCGCTACCAAGATCTACATCGGGTAGCTCAGAACCACACTGTAATTGCACTTGCCACAGGTTATTCTGCGTCAATCGCTCCCAGCCGGGATTGTGTGGGTGCCGTGACCTAAGTGTCGTCTTACGGCACTCAAAGGGGTATATACTTGGTATCATTAACTTTTATCAGGGGCCCCGGCAGAAGCGGGGAAGCCCTCCCACCCGCTAGTTGGATCTTCGATAAGCCATTTGAGGGGGTTTCGAGCGTCCATGCCATTAAGGGCATTGAGGGAGAGAAAACAGGTCCGCCACACCGCATAAAGCTAGCTCAAGCCTCGGCTCCCACGAAAAGGAGTGTCTTTCGCTGGTTTCCTTGCATGTGCTGTATCAACTAGTCGCTAAAAGAAATAGATGGAGACAAAACTCAAAGTCAATTCTGGGGGACTGGGGGTTTTAGGGTCTATCTATCGCCAACTTCACTCCGTTATACGAGGTCCTCGCACCGAGTGCGAGGATGTCTGTCCGCCGATGCCGACAGATGCGGGGGTTGTTGAATGCCGAGAATGCCGAGGCCGTACAACAAGTCACACAAGCTAAAAGGTTGCGGGGCCCTTACCTAGTGAAAGAAGGAAATCATTGGCATTCGCTGCGCCGCCCTAACTTCCATTATCAATTCGTGCATAATCTTGGTTAATCATGTCAACTCCCAGTGAACCTAAGCACCGCCCACCATATTACGAGCACCTATACGACATCTATAGGAATAAGTTACTGCATGGCAATGGCCCCGTCACGACTACAGACCCCAATGGGCTTGAAGGACAGGCAAAGAAGGCCATGTCACCGGAGGGCTTCAACTACGTCTCCGGGGGAGCCGGTGAAGTCTCTACCATGGATGCCAACAGGCTTGCCTTTCGGCAGTGGAAACTTATCCCTCGGATGATGAGACCTACCCTCCCAAGAGATCTCCGGGTCAATCTCTTTGGCAAGACTTATGGTAAGGAGACGGTCCTCCCAAGCCCTTCCAGTTTGCTGCCCCAAGCCTAACCAACTGGCCCTGCAGAGAGCCCGTTTATCATGGCGCCCGTTGGCGTGCAGAGCGCCTACCACCAGGATAAAGAAACAGGCCTCGCCGCCGCCTGCGCAGCGCTGAGCGTCCCCTTCACCATCAGCACTGCCAGTACTAGTACAATCGAAGAGATCGCCGCCGCCGTAGGCCCCGAGGCGCCGCGCTGGTTCCAGCTGTATTGGCCACGCGACGACGACATCACGGCTTCGCTGCTGCGACGGGCGCGAGATGCCGGCTGTTCTGTCCTGGTTGTGACGCTCGACACCTTCACCATGGCATGGCGCCCGCGGGATCTGGATATCGGCTTCCTTCCCTTCCCGCTTGGACAGGGCAATGCCATCGGCTTCTCGGACCCGGTTTTCAGGCAAAAGTTCGCCGAGCGCACCGGAGGCGGCACGCCCGAGGACAAGGTGCTAGAAGCCTCCCAGCAATGGATTGCCGATGTTTTCTCGGGCCAGGCACACCCGTGGGAGGACCTGGCGCTGCTACGAAAACACTGGGATGGTCCCATTGTACTCAAGGGCATCATGAGCCCTGATGACGCCAGGTTGGCGCTCAAGTTTGGCATGGACGGCATCGTGGTTAGTAACCACGGGGGCAGGCAGCTGGATGGGGCCATGGCGTCACTCGAGATGCTGCCGGAAATTGTCGAGGCGGTCGGTGATAAAATGACGGTCATGTTCGACTCGGGCATCCGGACGGGTGCGGATGCCATCAAGGCACTATGTCTAGGGGCCAAGGCCGTGCTGGTCGGTCGCCCGGTGATATATGGCCTGGGCATCGCAGGTACCAAGGGGGCCAAACATGTGCTGGGCGGATTGTTGGCTGACTTTGACCAGTCGATGGGACTGGCCGGCGTGAAGACGGTCAAGGAGTTGGATAAGAAGATGGTGAGGAGGGTTGGCTACGGTGGCGATGTCAAGTCCTCGCTATAACATGTAGGATGTAACCCATTATGCTGCTATTTAGTTTACTCAATAATAGTTAAACCCCAGCATTCTTCTTGTAACAGAGCAACCCAGTCAATTCGATCAAGGACTTGGTGTTCAATAGAGCTTGGGACCCAAATTTGATAATTGTCTTGGTCTAGAATGCCTCCCGCCCCCTCCTTTCTTATGAGGGGTCTAGGGTCAATCTCATGCCCTATGACTAAGATGTTGGATACGCGGTGTGTCTTTAGTGTAGATTAGGGATAGCTAGATAAATATAGATTAGTTCTTGATGTTATATTTAATTGTTCTTGTTCTTTGTCACAGTCTGTTCGAGAAAAGAGGGACCGGAGGTATCCTAGATCAATACATTCACCAGATTCAGGATCCACACGGTCCCCGGCGCCAAAGGCCGGCGGACCCCGCGGCCAGCCGAACCAGCCGAACCAGCCGATAGCCGACTGCGCCTCTGCGGGGAAGTGAATCCTCATCCCGAGTGTTGCCTTGGATGGCCTTTGAGAGGGTTACGATCCCCGGTCACTGCGGGAATGGCAATTAGGTATTTAGGCTCAGGCCATCAATTACAGTCTTGAGAATGACGAATGAAGCAAGAGACAAAAGCGGCGTAGTCTGGCCTCGGCTTCTCGTGTGCTCAAGGTGGTGGGTATATTATCAACCCAACTCCAGCCAGCAAATTCCCCCATTATTCACTTGTCTTCCAACAACTTTGATCCATTCCAACTTCAATCTCTTTTCAGCCTAACGAAATGGCCCTATCCGGTGTAACCCCAGCTGTAGCAGGCATCATCACGGACCAGACCGGCGCCACCTACGATGTCCAGGCCGCCATGGATCTTCCAGCGTCCTCGACCGGTGTTTTGCCTTCTACTAAATTTACGGATCCCCTTGAAGAGCGGCAGTATTTGAAGGGTAGATTGGCCTTGGCCTTTCGGATCTTCGCCAAGCTTGGGTTTGATGAAGGGTGAGTTCTTGGACGGGGATTAGTCTTTGAATTAGCCCGATTAACTGGTGGCGACATAGGGTAGCTGGACATATCACGGTTCGGGTATGGCTCTCATTACTTGCCATTCATGTTGATAGATTTGGGCTAATAATCTGTTAGGACCCCGTCGAACCAACAAGCTTCTGGGTGAACCCATTTGGCGTGGCATGGCCTTTGCTGAAGGCCTCAGACCTCATCCGTGTCAACTCTGAAGGCAAGATTGTGGACGGTGGTCCCGTTAAGTTGCTCAATACTCCAGGTTAGTTCTATGCAGTTGGACTTTCTAACGCCCGTTGCTAACAAAGTTCACAAGCATACATGATCCACCATGCCGTCCACGAGGCTCGACCCGACATTAACTGCGTCGCCCATTCTCACTCCATCTACGGGAGGGCATTTTCCACTCTTGGTCGCCCGCTCGATATCATTACGCAGGACTCTTGCGCCTTCTACAATGACCTAGCATTTTACGATTCATTCGGTGGCATTGTTCTTGGAGAGGACGAAGGCCGTGACATCGCCGCAAGCCTGGGCAACAAAAAAGCCGCCATCTTGGCCAACCATGGCCTTCTCACGACTGGCCAGTCCATCGAAGCTACTGTGTTTTGGTTCATGAGCCTCGAAACTTGCTGTCGAGTGCAGCTTCTTGCAGACGCAGCAGCGGCAGGACGGGGTGGAGAGTTGGTTAAAATTGCTGATAAGGAGGCTGCTTTCACTCATGCCACTGTTGGTAGCGAGATTGCAGGATGGTTTTCTGCCAAGCCTACCTTTAGCCTTATGGAGAGAGAGGTAGGAAAGGATTATACTTTATAAAGCGTGTGCTTGAAAAGATGACCTTACCGCACTGAGACGTGCCAGATAGTGATGGTCTTTTTCTTTGAAGCTGACAATAACCACCGACCATCTGGCGAAAAAATAATTGCCGAGACTTCTTTCCCATGGCCCTTTAGCGTCTCCTTCGGTAGAAAGATGCCCGTTTCATTCATTTCCCATAGAAGTATTCGACCGTCCTTGTCTGCTCCCGCAATCCTTCTGCCGTCGGGAGAGAAGGCCCCATGACTGAGCCTAGACTTTAAATTCTTGTGCTCCAGGCGCTGCTCGATTCGACTTGCCGCCGACTGTAATCCGACGATGACGGGGTTAGCCCATACATACGATAGGAGCCGTTCACCGGTTGGAGATAACGTAATCGGCAACGGCCAGAGGTTGCCGTCAAGTCGAAGCCCATACTGACGCACAATTGTACCATTGAGATTCCAAACATAACATTGAAAGCCTGCTGCTTCAATGAACCATAGGCCATCGTCGGAGAACATCATATTGCGCAATCCGCCATTGTTGTTAGGACAATGTGATCCTTTACTTTCGAGCTGACCATCGGACTTTGTCATATAGATGCTTGTCAACTGCTGTTGGATATTGATAGGCCATGATATTGCAAAGAATAAACCATTTTGAGACAAGAGAGCTGGTAGATCTCCCTTATTTTGTGGGCCGCGCACTGGGACGCTTTGAAAGAGTTGGAACTTCTGTTGTTGATCAACTTCCCAGTTCAACATCGCCCCCTCATCTCCTTGCTGGCTCACAAACGCCAGGAGATGATTGTCTCCATCCCGAAAGGAAAGTGAATGAACAGACACTCGCGGTTGCCCTAGCAGGGACTGTCTCAATGTGACAGTACCCAGATCATCCACACTCCAAATGTAGATGTGGGAGGAGCTTACTGTCGCGAGCCATTTGCCGCTTTTCGAGAAGGAGACTTTACTGACCACATCCTCAAAGCCTTCAAGCATCTGGACTGACTTAAGTTCGCTGTCGACACGGGCACGAGACCGGCGACTCGTGGGAGGGAATTCGGATCGAAGGCTGCGAGGCAACTTTCTGGCTGTATTCTCAGTGTATACAGACGAGCCGGTATCCTGAGAAGTGATAGGCTCTCGTGGCATCATATCTAATGATTCGGGGACCGGGATGGAAACGGGATCATCAAGTAATTCCCTGTCAGCGGTTAGTCAACTCTTGCATGATGCGGTGAGAGCTTACTCGCCGACGTGAAGTCTTGCTTGACTGGCCATTACGACTTTTCAAGCTAGGACCGGGTTGTCTCAGCGTATTGGAGTTATCATCGAGCAAATTCGAGAGACCGTTGGACGTTGTCCACTTTGCAGAATCCTCGTAACCGTTTTGTAACCTAGAGCCTGGTAATCCTGCAGTTGCGTCGGATCTTAGACTTGGGCCCTGCGGATCCGGCAGCTGTTCACGTATCCACGGGCTCTCTCCAGAGCTTTCTCTACAGTTGGACGGTCGCGCGCAGAAGCACGCATCGTCTCGGTGATAAACCTGGTATATGCCTCACTGAGCGAGTCATCAGCGGGAAAAGAAGCATCTTTAAGAACGTAGCGTGTCAGATCTTTTTTCCCGGGAAATGGCACTCGGCCAGTCGTCATTCGGAATGTCATGGCGCCGACGGCCCAGATGTCGATGGCAAGGTCGTAGGAAGGATCGCTATCATCCTCATCCTCGTCTACGTCACAAAGCCTGTAGATTCCCCTGACTTCGGGGGCTTGATAGTGTTCGGTGCCGATGACGGTGCGGAGAACTGTCGTGCCGACTTGCTTGCTGGTTCCAAAGTCGGATATCTTGACCCACCAATCGGGGCCTTGGTGCTGAACGAGAACGTTCTAAAAGGAGTGAGTTCTGTCAAGTAGCCATCGGGGGAAGTCCTACCCTTGGCTTCAAGTCGCGATGAGCAAATTTGCTCTGATGCATAAACGCAAGTCCCTGGAGGACCTGAAGCGTGATCCTTTGTGTTTGGGCCTCCGGGAGACGCTCACTTATGTGCTCCTCCAAGTCACCCAAAGGAAGGTACTCCATGGTGATGAAGATGTATTCGGGGCTGTCGTACCAGCCAAAAGATCGGACGAAGCAGTCTCGGTACTGTCGCTTCAGCATTAAAGGCGGAATAGTGATACAGGGTAGGACACAGAGCATACCGGCTTGTGAGAGAACTTGATAATGGCTGACAGCTCGCTGGACAGCATCTTGGGCGTCACAATCTGGTTTCCAAATGAGGTCTGGATCTGTTTCACAGCACGAACTTGACCCGCGCTCATGCCTTCGGTGCACTGCTCAAGCCAGACGACGCCAAAGCCGCCTTGGCCGAGCTTCTTGGTGCGCTGCCATCTCTCTTGAACCGGCGTGCGCCAGAGACCCGTAGCTTGGTTAGAGACGTGTCTCGTCTGGAGTGTGTATCCGTCACAAACGGATGTCTCGAGTTTCCAGTCGCGGACTGGCTCTGGCAACGCGTCGTCCATTCTCTCGATCTGTGATGAATGGTGCGGGGAAATAAGACTTGGGCTGTGAGGTTGAAATGAGGTAGATGTTGGTCACGAGACGATCAGCCTTATCGACGCAACCAATCATAACTGTATCAAGTTGGTGGCGCTCTCACAGCCTCAGAAAATACCCTAGAGCCACAAAGGGTGAGCAATGATTTCGTCACCTAGTTTAATTACGTTGTTTGCCATATTCTAATGTTCTTATCAACACATTATTGGATATGGCCAGCCATCCACTCGGGGTCCAAACTCAAGCACTGGCAATATTGTAATAATTGCAGGTGTTTTGAGGCCACAACTCTGCCATGCTTCTAAATCCTCTTACTTGCATGTGTCAGATAAGTGAAACAGAAATAGCTCGCCTTGGCTAGATGCGAAAAGTCACGCGCCAGTCGCATGTGCATAGAAGCCAGCCCAGACATGACAAATATCTCTACTAGAGGGCCTCTGTATTATTGGAACCTTTGTAGAAGGGTGTTTTACTACATAGTATACTATCATAACCGGAAAATGGTGCCTTAGCCTTTCTAGTCCATACTCTTGACTGCCTTCAGAGTATTGACCTGTGCGCAGAGTGAGAACTAGAATACCAAGACTCACGATCTGAATCCATGTATGGAGGATCCTGCTCGTGCACTCCATGTTGAAGACAGCCATTCATCAAGCACTTTACGCAAATACGGTACTTTTCCACAGTTTGACACAAAATGATACTACATCTTGCCAAACCGACCGAATACGAAGCCAGCATCCTTTATTCGCTTACTTCCCCTTCTATACCTCCCAACAGTCTCTCCAGATGCCTGATTCAGTTTAGTTCTACCGTTGAGCAGAAGCCACAATGGTCCCGACGGAAACGCCGAAGAATGTAGATAATCAACTGCCCAACATCCCAAGAACTCGGTCAACCGTACCGGTTACCGGGGTCTCCGGTTGAACTCTTGCTTGGGCTTTCCTGTGTGGCGGCTCAACACCCTGGCTACACTGCAATCGGAGCAACTTCCTATCATGACAGTGGACTCGCGTCATTCACATGGCGACCTTCCTCAAAATCATCAACTACACACCCGTGAAACAGGGGTTCAATCTAACCCTCGATACGATGCAACCCTAAATGCCGACCCTTGCAGAATGCTCTGACCAAGCGGTGGATGCAACCCCGCACGGCGTAATGCCCCTGACCTTGTCACAAACTGTGGAGAGAAAGCCAGACAATCCGATAGGGTTACAGGCATTATGGGTTCGACGGAGACTGGCCACGTGAAGTTAGCATTCCCTTCTGCCGTGCCATCGGGAGCAACCCTGCCGGTTGATGCCATGGACGATCGGCGGTGGTATTGACGGGTCCTTGTCTCCCCTGGCCGGTAGTGCATAGCGTCAACTGAGCCAAGCCAAGCATCCGAGGTCTCCTGCATTTGGCACTTGGGACGCCATTGGCCTGCGGTCCCTTCATCTCCGAAAACGCGTACAGAAGTTGAATAGAGATGGACTCCATTAATGCTTACCTTGACTGAGCTATGAACATGTCGTCAATGCAATCTCGTGGTCTGATCGAGTCTGGAACCTTGAACCTGGTCAACCACGCGTGATCATGGTGACTTCACATCCACCGCGATTTCGAAGAGGGGCATATAAAGACCGTGAGCCATACCCTCACTGCCCATCCACCTTTCACCAGTCGATAGGTCTCTACCCACTGTCATTCACTCTTTTATAACGGATCAGTCCGTCTTGTCACTCTTTTGCTCAAAGTATCTGCATAGCAGCCCAGATTCCTCTCCGCCAACTGCAAGATGAGACACGCTTCTCTCTTTGGTCTTCTGGCCGCCCCGGCCTCTGTTTACGCCGTTGCGCTCACTGGCTATGAATACATCATCGTGGGATCTGGTGCTGGAGGTGGACCCCTGGCTGCGCGCCTCGCCATGGCCGGCCACAAGACTCTCCTGATCGAGGCCGGCGACGACTACAACAGCGTCAACTACACCGTCCCCGCCTATTCGGTCAATGCGTCCGAGGACCCGGAGATTGCCTGGAACTTCTTTGTGCATCACTACGCCGATGACGAACGACAGGCTCGCGACTACAAGGCCACTTACGACACCCCTGATGGCGAGTATACGGGTCTCAACCCACCTGCAGACGCGACGCTCAAGGGAACCTTGTATCCGCGTACACAGGCTCTGGGAGGCTGCACAGCTCACAATGCACTGATTGCTGTGTACCCTCATCAGTCCGACTTTGAGTACATCGCATCACTCACTGGCGATGACTCGTGGTCAGCCGAGAACATGCGCAAGTACTTCGTCAAGGCAGAGGAGAACAGATACCTGGCCGCAGGAGTCGAGGGCCACGGCTACGATGGCTGGCTGAGCACTGAGACTGCTCCTCTCAGCATCCCTCTCGGCGACTCTCAGCTTTTCAGTCTCCTGGGTGGAGGTGCCGTCGCTCTGACCGAGGTTACGGGCACGAACATCACTCTGGATGGCCTCATTGCTGGTGACGCCAACGCCGACACCCTGGCTCGTGACCAGGAGCCTGGTTACTACCAGATCCCCTTGTCCTCCCGCGAAGCCAGCCGTATCGGACCCCGGGAGCTTATCCTCTCTGTCCGGGACGCTACCTACAGCAATGGTACCAAGAAGTATCCCCTGGATGTCCGAACCAACTGTTACGTATCCAAGGTAACTTTTGATGATTCGACGCCGCCCCGCGCTACCGGCGTTGAGTTCCTCGACGGCAAGCATCTGTACTCGGCCAGCCCATTGTCTACTGGTGCTGCCGGCGAGCCTGGAAATGCCACTGCATCCCGCGAAGTTATTGTTGCCGGAGGCGTTTACAACACCCCCCAGATCCTCAAGCTCAGCGGCATTGGCCCTGCTGAAGAGTTGGAGAAGTTCAATATCTCTGTTATTGTCGATCTCCCAGGTGTTGGCACAAACCTCCAGGACCACTATGAGATCACTGTCCAAGGAAACGCCCCTGAAAACTTCACGTCATTTGATGGCTGCACTTTCAGCCTCTTCACCGACGAGGACCCTTGCCTTGACCGCTGGAGAGCCCCTGTTGATGGCGACCACGGCATCTACTCTTCTTCCGGCCTAGCTGCCGCCATGTTTTACAAGAGCACGGCCGCGGCTGAAGACCAATTCGACATCTTTGCTTTCGGCGGACCTGTCAACTTCCGAGGATACTTCCCCGGGTATGCTGTTAACGCGACCATTGAGCACGACTGGTTTTCCTGGGCCATTCTCAAGGCCCACCCGCGTAACACCGCTGGCGAGGTCGTTCTTCGCTCGGCTGACCCTCTTGACATGCCTGAGATCACTTTCAACTACTTCGATACTGGCAGCGGCGACTCATCCCTTGACCTCCAGGCCCTGTACGAGGCTGTCGAGCTTACCCGCAAGGCCTTTGCTGGCCAGACCGTCAACATCACCGAGGTCCTGCCCGGTGCCGATGTGACTTCTCAGGCGGACATCGAAACCTACGTCAAGAACACTGCCTGGGGCCACCACGCTTCATCTACTTGCCCAATTGGCACTGATGACGACCCGATGGCAGTCCTCGACTCTAGCTTCCGCGTCCGTGGCGTCGATGGACTGCGCGTTGTTGATGCGTCCGTGTATCCTCGCATTCCCGGTACCTTCACCGCTGTGTCAACCTACATGGCCGCTGAAAAGGCTGCCGATGTCATTTTGAGTGCGTTGGAGGAATAGAGTGAGAAGATGAGGGTTTTGTAGCCAAGGAGGCCTGGGAGAGTTAGCTGTAATCAGAGGCTGCGTTCAATGCACAAATTTATACAAAAACGCGTTCCAGTGACTTCCTTGCATGATGCATGTCTTATTTGATCGGTTGTTTTAATCCATTAAAGGAATTGCGATCAAAAACATCCCAATATGTCATTCTAATCCTACAGACATTTTTCACAAGCAGCAAGGTTATTGTGTATGGTTACAAGGTTGGAGACCAAAGGGTTGACCTGGAAGGAATTGTACAACAACTTACTGTATGAGCTACTGTGTTTTCTAGTATCGGGTATAACTAGTGCAAAAACTGTGCCTCCATTATTTGCAACAACTGCGTGGCTTTGTTCTATGCTACTGAGTACAGTTAAGACAAAATGTTTCAAACAAGCTCTGACCAGAGCCTGAATAAGTAACCTACCGTTTCTTTAGTTACACGCTTGGATACGACCTCGCGGGCAATTGAGTACCACACAGTTTGTTACATATTTTCCGTAATAAAATACTATTAATAAATAGGAATTACCTACCAGGCGTATACAATGGATACTATGACCTCCATTCCCTCCTTGCCTTCATTCTTCCCAGTGACTCCCTCCTTTGTTGTTCCATGCTCTTGGGGATCGCAGCTCCTCTTCACTCTCATTGGTTCCCGCTTTTGACACCTTGACCTCCCATTTTGTCTCTCGTTTGATACCAACTTTAGACTCGCTCGAGGAGCTCAAGTTGAGACCAGTCTTCTTCGCATCAGCAGCTTCCTCACGACTAACGGATGAGAGGGTGTAGGCTTCGCGTGAAGAGAAGCCATTTTGGGTTCCAGACCCGGGCATGCGCGGTGATGAGCCGTAGTCTGACGGGCGTAGTGATACAGGCTTGCTGGTGAGTCCGAGACGGAATGCTGCCAGTTTTATTAGTGGCCGTAAGGTTGCCAGACTGCCAGCAGTAATAGCCAATCCCTGCTCGACTGTCGACCAGATTGCAACATCTAAAGTGTTCCCTGGTGGTAGTTAGTGCATTGTCCCATAAGCAGCTGCCCAGCGTCGTAAGAGTGGAAACACATACAGAGAAAATCAGGCTTTTTTAACAGTGGTAGGTATGGGAAGCGGGCAATCACCGCTGAGCTTGCACTATGTCTATCATTAGGATTTCGGAGGTCTGGGGTCAAGTACTAGAAAGAGTGCAACAAAGCTGTGACTTACACGCATCCCATGGCCAGAAGAGGTATCAACGACAGCTTGGTTCGTTTGTGTGGAGTTGCAGCTGCCATACAATGATTCCGGGAAGAAGGGCGAAAATCAAATCGGAAATAACGGCGAACACGCTGTAGAGAGTTGCCAGCGCTATAATGATGTCGGCGTTGACACATTTTCCATCCAGAGTCTTGTTCCAAAAATATGAAACAGGGTGACACTGGAATAGCGTGACGAAAAAGAAGATGCCACCAGAGAGCGCAGTTGACATCATGGCAAGATAAATCGTCCACCTTTGGAGTTTGTTCGTGGTGAATCGAAGCAAGAAGAACCCGATGGAGGATTTACACGATATCATCGCCATCGAGTACCAAAGATAACAAAACCACCAGCACTGTATGAGAGTTATAGCGGGGTCGAGGCAAGTCGTGGGATGGGGTTAACCTACCATCATGGCCGTTTGGATATTCTCCGTTTCGAGATCGGCATGGTGGCGCCCAGTTCCGAAGTGGATGCCTCTGGTCGAGAAAGAGGCGTACAAGGTAAAAAAGATCTAAGAGATTCGACAACGTCAGATTCGGCAACGGAATCCTGGACAGATGACGCGAGAAAGAGATGGACATACCGTTCCAATAAGCATGAGCCAGTCATCTTTTCCGAATGCCTTGACCATGAACCAGCGGACATAGCATCGCAATATGATGGAGATCAGAGCCGCAGTCAAAAATGTCACATTGACCGCCAAGAGCTGCGGTCCCCTATCCTCGATCTTTGATGCCATGGTAGGCGAATTGTCGTCGTGGGTAGAATCACCACATGCAGATTCCAAGAGCGTTGAGGCTTCCTGAATCCTACCAGTCCGGTAGTTTACGAGATGTGGGCATCTTATGTGAAACTCAATTTTTCAGCGTCGACGCCGTTATCTGTCGCGATGGGGAGTGACCTTAGGCGCGGGGTAATATAAGTGGCACTATGCGACGTTTGCGGTTCTGCTGGAGCGGTGGCAATCGGTTGAAGAACCCCAAACAGGATGGACAACGTGGGAGAAATGCCCCTGTAGGGAGGTGTCAAGGGCGAGCACTAACCGAGGCACACAACAATGGGAGGCCTTGTCCAGGTGCCGAAACTAACTCCTCGTCGGAACCCTGTAATTAACTCCCGGTCCTAAACATTTGCCCCTGAGCGAAGAGAAAGCTCCGAGAAATCCTCGACTAATCCGTCTGTGCGGGTTTGATCGCTTGGGTTCGTTCCGAGGGATCGCCGGCTAGTATATACGCAATATGATCGAATTGGGAAGTACGATGATGCTAGTGCGTGTGCTAGTTGGATTGGGGATGTCCTCCGACAAGGATGCAGCAACTTCGGAGCATTGGTAAGGAGTTGGTAAGGAGCGGGTCCGAACAGGAGGCTTATGTCCGACTGGCAAACCGGTTCATGCCAAGCCCCCGGCTGAAAGATCATATCACTTGGCATTCTGTACTGCCCCCTTGACTCTGTGTCGATCATGTGCTTGATGTGCTCGACGAAAGATTGGTTGAGGGCTGGTGAAACACCCTTGATAGTACGCTAAGCCTTGACTTAGCTTGCCAAATGACAACTCAGGGGTATCTCAACTTTTGCTTTAAATGATATCGATGTTATAATTTGCGGGAATTTCCGTTTGCTAATTATTCAAACTGCTATTAAGACGACCTAGGACCTTCGTCTGTGTGTTGCATCTCCCACTCCAAGCCATGTTGAACTGCAGCTGTGTCCGCTGCGTCCGTCAAGTGAGAGTCACTAAGGATCCGTGGTTTCTATTATGGAGACTAAGGGGATATCCCCTGTAAATACAGTGGGCAGATTCCCAGCCCCTGCCTTGTGTCAAGTCAGCCAGCGAAATGGAGTACCGTAACATCTCAACTGATCCGGGCAGCTTAGCGTAAAGGCCATCCCACTTTATTATGCTATATCCGTAGATACGCAGAATACAAGTGGCCACCCCGACATTTCATGCGGCGCTAGGCTGCCCGGAGCCGTTGAGATTTTACAGTACTTTGACACCTTGGCTTAGCTGTAAGGCTACCTTGTCTCCTAGACCGCACTTTAACAAGCCAAGTCCCCTACCCTATACAACCGTGACAAATTACAAATACCAACACTCCACTGTGGCCGCGTCAGATGGAGTCATTTCTGAATAATCAGCTTACTTTAATTATTCACAAGGCCGGCATGCATAGTGTACCCAACGACATCCGCGTGTGTAAGGCGCTCAATGGATAAAGGGACTGTTTGACAGCAGCACGCAATCAGTCTCAAATGCTTCAATCATTAGTATTTCGTCGCAAAAGCCATTCAATAGAGCGTTGTCATAAAATAGCAGTCTGGCTGAACATTTGTGTAATACTAACCTGTCACTCTAATGCATGGGTTGGCTATACAATAGGAACATTGGGCCTGGCGATGGAATATCCCGTTGCACGCCAATTTACCGCAACTGCTCGGTCAAGTCACGCACTTAGTAGACCCCATAAAAACAGGAGGGGACCAATTAAATCAGTTCAATATGACGCTGTTGCGGTTAACAGTGGAAATATGGAGACAATGGAGGTGCTACTCGCGCGAGTTGACCGAGTTTGCGTGGTACAGTTCTATTCTGCTGTCCAGGTTGGCCGATAGTCATTTCGGACCGATTCGTAGCTATTTTCATGCTCAGAGCCGGTTCAGCCCACTTCGCCCTAGGCCACTGGGGCTTCTCTTTGGCAAGGATCCACGTGGCATATCTGTTTCAGCTTGCCGGTGGGTTTGTCCTGAATTTAACACGACAGTAAAACAAGAGTCAGTCATCCAAGTCCGAGGAATAGTAACTGTTCAGTCGTACAAATATCCGGCGATTGTGGGGGTGCATGCTACAGTGTAGAAGATTATGCATCCTTCTCATTTGTCGCCATAAATGGGTATTGCAGCTGTCTAGTCGTGCCGAGGACTCTTTACAGAGGCTTACGTAGTAAAAAAGAACCATAAATTGATAAAGGCGTACGATAGCTAGCTAATCCCAGAAATTGCGCCGTCCAGCTCCATGTGCTAGGCAAACCTTTCATGCAAGAATAGGACCTTAGTCATAGTATACAACTGTTTGCAAAGAAGGCGTCGCTGTGATGAACCCCTCACAGCCTGAAGTTGGGGTGACGTATACAGTTTCAGTGACGTACGTGACATTTGCTTTGTTGTCAGCCTCATCACAGTCTGGCGTTGTCGTGACGTATGCAGTTTCGGTGACGTATGTTGCCTCTATGACACTTGCTTTGTTGTCAACCTCCTCACAGTTTGGCGTTGTCGTGACAACAGGACCACTGTCAAGGCCTGTCTCGGATGGAGTAGCATAGACAGGGGTAGTCATTGAGATTGTACTACCGTCAGTTGACGTGACATCCTCTAGGCATTGAGTAAAAGTCGGACCAGTGTAAATGGTAGTCGACTTGGTGGGAGCAACATCCAAAGTGATGTTGTCGAGGTCAACATCGACTTCGGCATAAGCTCCGGCATTGATGTTCCAGGACTCTGTGACTTCAAGTGCACATGTCTCATTGTTGTCATCATCTTCGAGCGTGATGACGGTCTCGAAAAGATTGAGATAGACGCCCACTACCGCGCTCGACCCGAATCCAGCAAGTTTAGTATTCACACCAAGCTCGGTACGTAGCCGAAGCGAAACTTTAAGTGTTGTGGAGCCGCGAACGACATCCCATGCCAGCACTTGGCTCTCTGCACCATCGCTTAAGATATTATTAGTGACGAATTTGAGAGGTTATTTCACCGCAACTCACAAATTGGCGTCAACAACATCGCCGGTCAAGCTTGCAGCAATCCATGATCCATCGGGGATAGTAAACTCGAAACCACCTGTCGCCTCGAGGTTGCCGTCGACCGAAATCGCCAATTCGATATAAAAGCCGAGACCGTAGGTGGCTTGGGCGCCCTTCGGTGAATAGTCAGCATCTAACCATGATCTTAGCCAAGAGACTTACAGGTACACTGATGCCTCCGATATTCCACAAGGGAACGGTCAGTTCGCTGCCAGAACCACCGAGAATGCTAAGATCAACATGGGCTGTGGTTTGTGCGAACGATATGTTGAGATCCGATTCCCAAACGTCTATTCTTTCATCAAAGAGGGCTCGAACGCTTCCTGAAAGCTGACAACTGGTGCAGTTGACTTCCAAGTTGTTCGGGTTCACATCACTAAAGCAACAACCGTTAGTCACGTATGATGAGGCCGAAGAAGGAGACTCACATGTCGATAATAGAGGAGTCTACCTCAGACCAACTGAAGGATTCTGTATGATCAAGATCTCTCCGCACGAGCTCCGTCGAGATCGATGGGGTGATCTTGACGTCAGCAGCTTCGGGGAACTTCGAAATGGTCCTTGCAGTTGTCGCCACCGTCAGCAGTGCCCAAATCAGCCCAGATAATTGAGGACGCATGTTTGGTGGCGTGGTGGATTGTAAGCAGTCAATCATTCAAACGAGTGAATGAACCAAGAAGAAGGGAGAATGAATGCAGGGATAGATAGATGGAAATCGTCGATGTTGATGCTATCTACAAACTGACAGCAGAAGCAGGGTAGATATACTAGGTGGACAGCACGCAATGTGCTCATGGCCGCAAGTAAGTAACCCATTTTGTGTTGGCTATTCCTTCACCCGTTTCATGGGTCGACTCGCAGGAGTACATTGCATATGCATTCCTAAGCGCCGTCAGTGAGGCTGGGACTGTCAGAGTGCTATTTCTGGTCAAATCGTCCCTGTGATTCGTCCCCACGCGCCATTTCTGCAGGGATAAGACAGCTGGACCGTCATACGAAACCCAAGCCCCGTATATTTTGTGGCGCAATCCAATAATCGGTCGCAACGCGGCGTTGCAGCGCACTTGGTCGGCTGTTGGTCGATCCTTTGAATAAGCATGCTGCACCATTTCAAAATCAGCCTTACGCGGTTTGAATTCCCTTTGTGTATGCCCTCAGTTCTTCGTTCGGGGGCATTTAAGCGCATGCAGAAAATGCCGCGTCCTGGGCCCGAAAACGTGACCTAAATGAATTGCGAAGGCTTCAAGATAAGGTAGATGCTAGGTAAAAAGTCTCAGTTGTGAGACAACACACGCTCGCTGAGACTTTGCCAAATCTAGGCAGCGCACATCGTGGTATTCAGGATTCTTCTTGGCATGCGCAATTAATTGCTCAACCTTTGCACATTACTCGTCCCATGATGTTCCTAAATCTGCTGCCCGACTGTGTCGCTGCTAAAAGCGCAGCACCGCGGAAATTGGGGGCTGATGTAAGAGACTAGGGACGCAAGCGAGGGTCGCAATTAGCGCTGCGCAAAACAACACAACCAACAGCAAAATGCACAATCAATCAAAGAGCGGCCTGTCGAACCACAGCTGCAAGACCGACAGGGACTAACTAGCGGGCCGAGCCTCCTCGACCTAAGCCCACCTCGCGAGCCGCAGCCTGCATCGTTAGTTGGCTGTTTGGTTCGTTGCCTTATTCTCATTCTTGCTTGTCTCAAACCCAGCAGTCCTACGCCAACCCAGCCCAGCAGTAGAAAGGCAGTAGAAAAGCAGCAGGGAGAGTAGATGCAGAAGACAGCCAGCAGGCAAGGAGCGATGCCATGTTGGCTTTTCTTTACACGAAACTCCAAAAATAAATAGCAGCCGCAGCCTATTTTTCATTCTCCAGCAAGTCTGCCTTAAGTGTGGCCATTGCCTGCCGAGCCAAGGTCCCGCAGCCCCCACCTCCTGCAACACTGTTACAGCGTCTGTGGTCTTCAACTCGAGACCTTGCTAGGCTCTTTAAAGATAAGCCTAATGTCTGAATCTTCTGGCCACTCTGCGGCCTTTCAGGAACAACTTATGCTGCGGCCAGAGCCTTCTCGCAGAGACATGTTGTTACAAACTTGAGCAACATTACAAGCTTGCTTTGAGGTACATATGTGTTGGCCGTTTACTGGACGGATTGACCTACCCTGGCGCTCAGGGCGCCTCATCGGCTTCTTCATTTGCTCTTTGGCTTTGTGTTCTTTCTCGGCATTTGACAAGTTGTTTTGGTCCTCACCGTCATGTCCGGCCGCATGATTGCCGTCCATTCTCCTGCACAGTGCTGATTCTCTTCAGCATGATTGCTCCCTCTGGCGCTTGCACTTTTGTCACAATTACTATAGTTCCGATCATGTTATGATTTACGCGCGCAGACCGAGCGTTTGATGCATGAGTACGTATGTTGCCTTCCATTGGAGTTGTGGTTTTTGCCATCTTTGTGAATGGCGCTCTTGTTTCTGAATTCTGGTATTACAGGCCCTGGTACATGGTTGTTGAGGGATTGCTAGCAACTGCCGGGGCGCGTTACTAGACACTGGCGACCACGCAACCCCCAAAAGAGACATCTACGGATACCATTGATTCTCGGCTACGGCGTTTGGATGTGGCCTTGCCTTCATTTTCCGTTAACCAAGGAGTGGTGAGCTCAGAACACATCGCGTTTGTAGTGGGAGGCATCACCCTCGTCCAATTGGCTCGCATGACAATCGCACACGCACTTGCGAATACGCCGTTTTTGAACCGCAGCCAGACGCGCATTATGCAGACTCGGGTTGCAATTTCATAGGAATGGAATCTAAATCGCTGGTGCTGGGTGGTTTGTAGTGACCTCTTTCCACTACCGGATGTGCTCTTGGCAGACCTATAGTAGCATAGCTACGGCCGGCTCGGCTTCTAAAGCTATCGCAGCTGTAACCTTCAGCCAATAGCTTATTACCGTGGCTTATTTTGGCTTATTATTGTGGATTATTCTGGCTTACTCTGGCTCATTTTGGCTTCTTACAACTTTTGCTCGTTCCAGTGGTGATGACTAACCATGGCCTTACACTGTCGGCCGAGTCGGCCGACAGCAGTGGGATGTCTCAAACTCCGCCAAGGGAGGCTTCAACTCCGTTAAGATTCATCCAACTCCGCCGGGACTAATCCTTGAATTTCCGCAGGTATATATATGTTCGGAAGGTCCTTTTGTTGAACTGGAACCTGTTATTGATAGTGCACGAGTCCATCCACCCTACAACTTACTCCGTACCATCCCACACTAATCTCAACCCTTTTTTCTGGTCACCATGAAAATACTCATTGTTGTTGGTGCGAGCGGGATGATTGGGAGCGCGAGGTACTCATTCAATGTCTCGCTCATCCAAGAATATCGAGCGTCGTCGTCGCGTTTGTGCGTCGAGAACTTTCGGCTCACGTGTCTGACCACCCGAAGCTTGAGACTGTTTTGATCAAAGATTTCTCAGTCTGGCCAGAAGATGTATTGCGGGCACACAAGGACGCCGCTGCCATGATTTGGTGAGTTAAACGGAAATATACAGCCTTTCCAGTGATAATCTCGGTACGCGTTACTAATTGGCTGTCTCTAGGAATATGGGATCCTACAATGGCAGCCTTGCCGCCGACTTGGAGTATCCCATTGCCTTTCAAGAAAGTATGGCGCGAGTGTTAGAAACGAGAGACATCACATCGCGATTTAGATACGTCCATTTGAGCGGCAAATTCGTACGTCAGAACCAAGAGCAAAAGTTGTGGTTTCTAGACAAACCACGCAAGATCAAGGTACGGTCCGGCTATTATGGGTTTTCCAGATCTAATATTGTTTAAGGGTTTGCTTGAGACCAGAGCACTTGAATTTGGAGAGAAACATGCCAATATGTGGGAGACTTTCATCGTTAAGCCAGGGGGAGTTGTACCGAAGAAAGTGATGGGTGGTGGCGTACTTGGCATGTTTACTGCGATGGGTGCGGTGATGGGCGAAAATTGGTCCATCCGAATTGACGAACTGGGTGCATTCATGACGTATCTTGCCATCGATGGCAAGGGAGAGGACTCTATCACTGAAAATGGGCGCATCGTGAGAAAAGGGAGGGAGCTCTTGAAATCGCAGCATGATGGATCTGAGTCCTAGTGGATGCCGAGGATAGGCCTGAGTAAGGCGTGTGTGGTTATCGCATCTATGGTTTTCTTCCTTCTGCAAGGAGCTATCCTATCAAAGAGCAAGTGCGTCTGAAAGATGGCAATCAACGGGGCTGAAGCTTGAAGCTCTCTATCTGAATAATATTATTACAATGTAGTCGAATCTATTAAATCATCGAGATAAAGCGCTGTGTGCATTTGCGATGGCTCTTGAGTAGGTTTTGGTACAACCGCCGGCGAGCGCTTGGTTGTGAAAAACAGGTTGATAAGGTGCGAGGCTGGACTATTTGCGTCAAGTGCTGGCTGGATCGAAGACGCAAGGACATCTTCCATTCCAGACTTAGTCATGTTTGTATCGAATTCAATGGCGACAGCAAGATTGAAAGGTGTCCCAATTTCTAAGGGAGTGTTAGAATCAGAGGTGGGGTTGCTTCTTGTAAACAATTTGGTTTCCGAGTCAGCAGCAATGTCTAACAGGGTGGAGAGAATCTCAGAACTCTGTCTTGCCACATACTCCCTGATGCACCCTTTTCCAACTGCTTCAAAACAGTCAATGACTTGCTCAAGCAGAGCCCGGTCTGAATCATATTTCGAAGCGGTCAAGTCCATGTTGACAAACTGATGCTGTACCTTGGCAAGGAGAAGAACGATTGCAGCTACAGACGCCGACTGATCGACGGATCTGCAACGGGACAGCTGATCTTTGGCATGTTGCAATCCAAGGTAACGATGAAGTGTGATTCTGCATGCCTCTATACAATGTTCGAGGCTGGTGAACGAGCCATCCATAGTCTTTCCAAACGCGATGGGCATGTGCGCAAACATTCGGGCTTGGAAAAACCACAACTGGCATATAAGACGATTAGGTTCTTTTGACGAATCAAGAGGCCGATCTCGACGAAAGGATGGGGCTCTCCACCAAGAGGGCGTCATTGAGTCCTGTAATCTGTTCAGAGCTTCATCTATTTCTTGGAGGGTATGGCGGTCTTGATGAAGGCCAGCAGCGTTTCTCTGGGCAATGCGCGCCACAATGAGACAAATACGACGCTGGACGTTTGCTTCGCCGTCCGAGAGCGGATCGTTCCAGGTACCGTCGTCAGGACCAAACGGTGCGTAACCGATTCCAGGTTCAAGGCCGAGGAGAAGGCTACAGTAGCAGTCGCCACAAGCAGTGGATAGCCACAGGCGCCGACTAAGGCCAATATCGCTACAAGTCGAATTGCGTGCGGAAAGGGAGAAGCTACTCTGGAGCCCTTTCAGTCGTGCTATATCAAGGGTTCTCCTAAAGTTCATCCACGCCTTTCGAATTGCGCCATCGTTGAGCTGAGTCAAGCTTAGCAGAGTCATGCATTCTATACCGTCCAACGAGCAAGCCGTGTCTTCGTCGGATAAGATGAATAACTTGACTCTCTCGACAATCACTTCAATGGTTTTCCCGACGCTTTGAGATTGCAGAAATTGTACATCGAAGCTTGCCGGGAGTTGTTGCATGTATAGCGCAAACAGAAGCAATGTTTTAGCGACATGCATGGCGTTGCCTTTCGAAATGGTAGTAATGTCGAGAAGCTCGAGTGTGTCACTGGGCTTCAGGACGCTACCAGGAGGGCTTTCCGCGCCCCAGAGCCAAGCGGTAGTGTTTGTGACTATGGAAACTGCATCTTGAGCAGATGGCAGAAGGGCCACAAGTAACTGCTTAGCATCTGGTGTATCCGGCAGAACAGGGCTATGATCGGCGACGAGAGGAGGAGTTCCATCAGGTGTTGAATAAAGGAACTGGCATCATGTGAGAAATCGAAAATTTGAAACACTGTCTGCTTGATAAAACTTACCAAGTCGTTCCAAAGAGAAGAGGGAACAATAGGCTCGGGATCGAGTGAACCTGAAGCCAGCTGCGATGGTTGTTGAGCCTCAACCAGCTTATTCAAGAGAAGTTCAATGCGCTCTAGCCTTAGTTCATGCTCCTGCTTATTAGAATGAGCGGGAGAGCTTCTACCGCTCAATTCAGTCTCGGGCTGTTGGAGAGTGCATCGACTGTTGCTTTTCACGCACTCGGCGCATGTCTCAATCGGTGAGCTGACATTTGACCTTGCGCTTTCTACCTGATACGGTGTTAGCCGAGAGTGAAGGCTCAACCAAGGCAATTGAGCGTACATTGATAGCAGCTTCGAGTGCTCCGTCGTAAGCGCTTGCGAGAGGGGCCCGACTCCATCTTGAAGTGCTCACCTGATGTTGGAGAAGAGGAAGTTGTTTAGCGGCTAAACACAGTCCATTATCATGATAGCTGCTGACTAATAACGGATGGCCCCCCAAACTTAACTAAAGAGCGGGGCATTTTTGGAGTAAAATGTGTCCACTCCATTGTTGACATTCCTTACATTGTGTGGATGTACACAAACTGAGGGTTAGCAGCTAGCTTCCCTGAGGGTTGGGCCATTTTGTAGGGTTTAAAGTGGGGCGGAAAAAAGCTTGGCAGTAGGATGCAAATAGCGATTTAATTGGCTCGAAGGCTATATTTGTAGAGTAACCTACAGATAGGATTTATTCTACTGTAATTAAAATAATATTACAGTATGAACTTAATCCTCTATTATTTTCTCACAATCTATTATTAATATATTATTATAATAAGTAGCTTAAGTAATATATTTAAATGGAATACTAACTACTCTAGGGAAAATAGTCCTTCTGACTAGCTATAGAAGAAATAGGAATTTATTAAGGGGAGTAAATTTAATAAGATAAGAATAGTATAATATATTAATAATATATTACTAATATATTAAATAGTAGAGTCTAGAGTTTAAACTAGCTATACTAAAAGAACTAATTTTAATTTTAGTAGCTTCTATAAGGTTAGGTTATAATACTATTTAAGATACTGCTACTATAGTATCTTAAATATATTATATACCTACTATTTTAATTTAGCTAAAGTTATTAGAAATTAGTATTAAATATATAGTATTTACTGAATTTTTATCTTAAGAGATTGATATAGCATGGGCCGTATCGGTGATGCGAAAGCGATTCCGCAGGGGAATCCTACAGAGGGGATCAAATCCCTCTATAGGCAGGTATACATAAAGAGTGGTAAAAATTGATATCCTCTCTAAAAAGGAATCTAGCTATCTATTTATAGAGGAATTCCAGGGGAATTCCCTGGCAGTCCCTAGGGAATTCCCGGGCCGCGTTACCGTGGAAACTTCCTTGGTAATTCCCGCGGTAATTCTAGCGTGGGAATTCTGCCGGAAGTTCCAGGGAATTGCCAGGGATTGATGTGGGTCTTCGGTTGCTCTGGACTTCCCAGTCGATATCGGGATATTCCAGGGCATTCCGCAACAGAGATAAAAAAGAAACTATAGAAAATAGTAAGACTATCTATATATAATAGATTGATAATTATTTATTAATATATTATAGTTTTAATACTCTTTTAAGTAAAGTTAGCTTTTAGAATAAATCTCTTTATACTTTCTTAAATCTGCTCTTTATATATATTATAAATATAAATATATAGAAGTAAAGATTTATAAGTATCTTAATTTTAGATTAAGAGATTAATATTACTTTAAGGTAATTAATATCTATTAGAATCTTTAGGAATAGCAGTAATAAGAATTAAGTATAAAAAGTATTAAGAGAGATATTACTATATTAGTTATTTTTAATCTATTTATAATATATTACTAATTTATTCTTATTTAGATAGATATAGATAATACTTACTAACTATTAGTATTATTAAAGCTATATAAAGTTAACTAGTAGTTATATTAATATATATTAACTAATCTTTATTAAAGAAGATATATAGATAAGTTTATTTATAAATATATTAATAATCTATTAATAATCTATTATTAGTATATTATAGAACTATATCTTATTAAAGTCTGCTATTAGTATTAGCAGTATAATAATAACTATTAGTATACTATTATATCTTTTTAATTTAGTTAGGATTTATTCTTAATTAAGAATATTATCTTAGGGCTTAAAAATATAGTAACTCTACTAAGAGATACTTACTGTACTATTAATAGAACTATATAGTAGAGGGTAGAATATAGTAAGTATAAATTATTAATTAATTATAAATATATTACTAATCTATTATAGATATTATTTATATTCTATCTAATCTTAATAAGATTATATAAGTAAAATATAAAATTATTTAAAAAGTTTTTATTCCTTATAATCTAATAATTCTATATCTTCTTATTATATCTTATAGTATTTATAACTATCTACTACTACTACTATTAAAGGTTTTTATTAATATTCTTATTAAGCTATATAAGACTATTATATAATAGGAATATCTGCTGGATTTATTAAGTATATAACCTTAGTTTATTAATAATATATTACTAATAGATTAAAGATCTATAGGCTTAATCTTTAGGTATTAAGAATCTTTATAAGAGCTATAATAGTAGAAATCTAGCTTAAGTCTATTTAAGTTTAGTAAATATTAGCTGACTTTAATATCTCTTCTATAGTTAGTAGGCTATTTACTTTTCCTTTAGAGTCTTATAGCTTAAAGCTTATTATAAGTATCTTACTTATTATAAGAATAACAATTAGTAGGTAAGAGTTATTAGAATATATTAATAATAGATTATTAATAGATTATAGTATATTTAGATTTTTAAAGATAATAGAACTAATCTTTTAATTATTATATTCTATTGTAAATAGGTTTAGCTTTTTAAAGATTTAAATTTCTTTTTCTTTTAGGTTAATATAAATTATAAGTATATTACTAGTAAGACTAATTATAAGATTATCTAGAGAACCTATAATTAAGAAGTAAAGATAAGTATATAAAAACTCTATAATCTATTAATAATATACTAATAATTAATTAAAGTATTTCTAATTCTTTAAGCTATTATAAACTCTCAATCTGCTAAAGCCTATTAAAATCTTTACAGTAAGATCTTTAACTTTATTACTACTGAGTTTTCTATTTAGCTAAAGTAGTATTATCTTTATTATAAAGGGATTTAAAGTATTACTCTTAATTAAAATCAGACTAATATAAAAGGTAATTAATTTATAATATATTATTAAATTATTACTAATACTTTTAGGCTTAAGAGAGTATCTTTATTATAAGGTTAATAGTATATATTAGCTATAGTAGATTTAAGCAACCTTATATATTTGCCTTTATTATATTTATTTTAAGTAAGATATTAGTAAGTTAAATTTCTAAGATTATAATTAATTACTAATTTATTATTAGAATAAACTTATAATAAGCTTAAAGACTTTTCTTAAGGTATAGGCTTAATATATTAACTTATACTCTTTCTTAAAGATACTAAATTTAAAGAGGCTTATTTTTAGATATACTATCTATTAATAATAAGTTTGTATTCTTTTTATACTTTATAATATATTACTAATATATTATTAATAGCCTATTCTATACTTATCTATTAGGTTTAATATAAGTAAGAGTTAGCTATTATAGCTAGCTTATATTTTGCTTACTCTTAGATAATCTATCTATAATAGAATAGCTATAAGAGGTTAACTAATTATATAGAGTAATTATATAAGGTATTCTATTAAGCTAGCAGATAATATAGTAGTTTGCTTAAGGTTATTAAAATATAAGATTAAATATTAATTCTTAATTCTTAATTAATTACTAAATATTTATTTAGGAATAAAGCTTTTAATCTTAATAAGATTTCCTAATAATATACTAATACTACTCTTAGAGTGTAGCTATCTTATAATAATCTTACTATTACAAACTGCTTCTAACAGAATAATTAGTATAAATATACTATTATTTTATTCTCTATTTAATAATATATTGTTAATCTATTATAGGGTTTAAATCTAATTCTTCTAGCCCTAGTATTTAATTAAAAGGCTAGAGGTAAAGTTAGTTATCTTTAAGAAAAAGAGAAGTCTCTCTATATCTATATAGTAGACCTTCTATATCTTTATCTCCTCTAAATTATAGAGGTTAAAAAGATTAATTTATTTTTTTAGCTCGATCTATATTATTATTTAAAGTGCCTTAGTATATTATAATTAATTAGAAATATATTACTAAATAATTAATAAATTATAGTAATCTAAGAATACTTTTAGCTCTAACTTTAGCTCTAATTTAAATAGCTTCTAATTAACCTTCTTAAATTAAGACTTTAAAATATTAAAAGATTTAATTATAGATACTTTAATATTAAATATAGCTTAAGAAATTAAAGTTAGAAAAGATTAGATTGAAAAAAGGCGAAAAAAACTAGTAGCTTTACTAAACTAGTTATATATTATAATATATTATTAATATATTATATTAAATTTAAAAAAAATCTAAACTTTAACTTCCTCCTCTTTAGCCTTATTATTTAATATAACTACAGTCTTAAGCTTATTAATATAAAAAGCCTAAAGAGTATACTTCTTACTAGCTTTAGGTAGAGAGCAGACTATAATATATTATTAATATATTATTTATTATAGAGAAAAAGAATTACTTACTAATAGTCTTATTTAAAGCTAAATACTTCTTCTTATAAGTATAGTAATTCTCCTTTATATTTATTCCAGCTTTAAGTTTTATATTTCTAACCTAAAGCTAATAATATATTAACAATCTATTATAACAGATAGATTAAAATACTTATATCTTCTTTCTTATAGCTCTTACTGCTAATTTTATAGTGGGGGATATTAAGATTGTTAATATTATAAATAATAATAGTAGGGATAGTAAGAATAAAGATTTAAAAAAAAAAATTAGTAAAATAGTAATAATATATTAACAATTAATTACTATAGAGTCTTTATAGAGAGTATTTAAATCTATATTATCTATTTGCCCCTTAAGAAAAACTAAATATATAGTTTAGTAATTTAAAAAAAAATTAATAAGTAAAAAAGTAATAATATATTAATAATAAATTACTTATAGCTATAATAGACTCTTCTATTAAGCTTACCTCTTAGTATATTTTACTAACTTTAATCTTATAGTAGTTATAAAAATAGATCTTAAAATTAGAGATATAGATAAATATATTATTCTAGCTTTAAAGTTAGTAATATATTATTAATTTATTATAGATAACTTATTTACAGATAAAAACTCTTACTACTAGTTTAGCAGCAGAAAGAGACAGAAACAACACCTAACTTATTAACTTATTCTAGCGGAGATACACAGAGGATTATCACTTAGGCATCTTAGCTAGTCAGCCTGAAGCTGCACCAGATTATATATATAAGGTCGGGTCAATCTGAAGCTTATATCTCCTAGTAGGAAAGTATCTAATAAGATAGAATATTAGGTTGGTTGCAGGAAAGTTCGCTAGTAAGATATCAATAGAGCCTACAGCAGTCTGATATCTAAAAGAGGTTAAAGATAGAGGTAAAATAAAGATTGTAGTAACTATTAAAATAGACTTAAATAAATCTCTCAAAAATAAAGACAATAAATTAATAGACTTTCTAGCAGCCTTAAGCCCTTTTAGTCTCTCTGACTTTTCAAAAGAATCTCTAATAAAAAAAAGATAATAATAATTCCTCCCCTATAATAGTACTGACCTCCCCTTTTAACCTTATTTAGACTACCCTAAAGACATCCCCACTAGCAACTAGCTAGTCTAAGCGTCTCTAACTGCCTATTACATCCCTCTCCTGCAGTCTGATAATTGTCCCCAATTAGGCCAGAAGTGTATATAATATAATAGCCTTCCTATTTAAGATTCCAACTAAAAAAATACAGTAAGTATTAGAGAAGTATCTTATTAGATACTTCTAAAGATTAATTCCCTCTATTAATAAAGACTTTCTGCTCTATAAGCCTTTCTATCTATAATTATTCTAATCTACTAAAGAAAGTAAAATAATATACTAAATAACTATTACTTATAAGCCTTATACTAATAGTAATATTCCTTCTGATTAATTTTTATAATAGCAGGAAGGATAATATCTATATAGGCAGTATTAATTAGCTCTTCCTACTGGAAAAGAGAAATTAAATCTTTTGGAATATAAGTTGTATAGGTCTTAGACTTAGGTATAAATAGTATAGGTTATTTAATAATATAAGGGAGGTTTATTGGGTTAGTATTAATAGTTATTTTCTTTACAGCCTTATTAATAGAGATATTAATATACTCCCTTTATTCTTTAAAAATAGTATTATTGTTAAAGTAGTAAGAAGCAGCTCTATTGATAAATTAAATAGCAGAAACAGTTAGGGTTCTATAGGATTTAGTCTCTTAATAAGGAGGTAGGCTGGATAAGGGATTCCTTATTAAGATATCACTTCTAACAGACCCTTTACGAATATTCCTTATTGATATATCTAACCCAGTAGGCTGATAAGGGTTTAGGCTTTAGATATCCCTCTTAAGTTGGGATGCAGATAGTGACTTTAGAGGTAGCGATAGTGAGGTTTCAATCTTTCTGACCCCTTCCATCAGGGAAGATATCGCTTCTTTCTCTATCTCTTTAGAACATCTAAAGGGCTTAGCAGTAGGTTCATTAGGCTTAATAATAGAGGGAGCTGTGCTAAATAACCCTCTTATCTCCTTAATACCTCTAAATAATACTATAGGTACAGTCTTAGGTGTAGGTTTAGAAGCTGTTAGTGATTTCTCTGGGACAGTTAAGTCTAGAGAGATAATACTTCCTCCTGTAGCCTTAGGTAGCTTAGGGATCCCCTTCTAAACCTTAAATCCTCTCTCTTTAAACATCTTAATAAGGTTATTAGGTATAGTAAACTTAGCTTTTTAATAGTCTGACCTATATATTGATAAAGAGTGGGGAGTCTAACTGAAAGGGGTAGCAGGATGAGGAATAATTTAATAGGTATCTGGAAGTTTCTTAGGGTTAAGGCTCTTCTAGCTAACTAAGGAGAATCTACTGAGGTTAATATAGAGATCTAATATTCTGAGTTTCTAGTCGGTAGATATAAATTTATACTTACAGTTAAGGGATAGGTTGATTTTCCGGCTGATTTTATCTGAACTCTTACAGTATATTAGATTCTAGATTCTAAGCTCCTCTATAATAGTATATCTAATAAAGCTTCTAATACACTCTAGATTTAGATTTAGGTCTTTAGTTTCTCTCTTTTTAATAGTCTTCCCCTTCTTCTTTAGCTATAGTAGGGGCTTTAGCTTAATAGCGCTAAACTTTTAGTTGCAAAATTGCAGCTTAAAAGGGACTCCTACTGGCTTATTGTTTAGATTGTTAAAAAATAGTCTCTCTCCCTTAGGATTCCTCTCTATATCTATTGCTTATTTAGGCTAACTATACTATAAATAGCTAAAGTTATAAGAAAGACTATAAGAAAGCTATACTTCTAATTGTTAGACTGAGTAAAGGCCGGTATACTAAAGATAGTAAAATTAAAAGGGATACTATTAACAGTTATAATCTCTCTTTAGGTAATTCTAGCAGTCTTAAATTATCCCTTCTTTTAGTAGTCTATTATATTAAAGAGGAAAAGTTATTTTACTTTAGTATTCTAAATATAATTTAAGCTAATAGTATCAGTTAGTAAAGTTAATAATACTAATAAGGTAGCAATAGTTAAATATAGTCTCTTAAATAGGTTAGAAGCTTACTATAGGATAGTTCTTTATAACTAGAATACCTTTCTTAAGAAGCTTAGTTAAGAAGGTCTCTTTCCTCTAGTTATTAGCTTAAAAAATATAGGTATTAAGGTTAAGGCTGAAAGGTATAATAGCTATAATATCTCTTATTCTGTAGGTTATAGTTTATAGGAAAGTAATAAGACTAAAGTTAGCAGATAGATTCTAATACTGAAGCTTATATTATAGGCCCTAGAGATTACTATAGTAATCTTTTTAAGTTCTAAAGTTAGTTTTACTGAAGTTGGAGTGCAGTTTAATAGTTTTAGCTTAAGCTTTAATTAAGTTTTTATCCCTTAGGATAGAGTATTTAGTCTTCTTTTTATTTTAATAGAATTAATTTAGTTAGAAAGAATAGAGAGTTAGCTATTAGTTAATTCTATTGATTAGAAGTATCTTTATAAGGTTCTTATTATAGTAGAAAAAGCTTTTTTTTCTATCTTTCCTTTAGATAGTCTCTTTATAAAGAGTTAGTAATTTTATACTGCAGTAGAATTATACCTTCTTCTTTATAGCTTTATTAAAGGTAGCTATTGTATACTGAGTTCTATAGTATAGTAATAAATTCAAAAGTCAGTTAGTAGGAAGAAAAATAACTAATAAGATAGTAGTTAAGGTTTAGGCTTAATAGGGAAAGAATTATAGTATAGAGGTATAAGTTGTAATGTTGATTTCTGTAGCAGTTAGAGTGTGAGAAGAGTGTATATATATTAGTGTTTTTAAGAGACTAAATATTTAAGAGTCTTTATACTATAGAGTTTAGTTCTTTTTATAATAGTAAATTATAAAGATAGTAGTTATTATTTTCTAGATCTTCTTACTGATTTTTCTTTATAAGTTATAGTAAATAAAGATACCTACTTTTTGTAATTTCTATATTTTATAATAAAGTCCTACTAGCTTAGCCCTAAGGTAGGGTCTCTTAAGCTTAAAGCCTCTTTCTCTTTTATATTACCAACATTAGGACTTTAGCCTTATTCTGCCTCAGACTTCCCTTCTTTTTCTGTTATTATAATATCAGAATAGCCTCTGCAATAGTATCTCTTTAAGATAAGCTGATTATTCTTTCCGATCTTCCTTAAGAGAAGCTCCCTAATGTTTGTTATCTAGTAGACTGTAAAGTTAAGATAGATAAATTCTTATAATAGACTGGTACCTTTTAGAAGGATTAAGATACTGTTCTTCTTTATTCCTTTTCTATATTAAAGCTTGATCTAACTCCAGCCTTAATAAGGTCTCTTATCTTCCTTCTGTCAGTTTAGATTATCTAATAAGATATTTTTCCAGATTCTAAAGATATTCCGGGTTTGGGTTTGCAGTTTCCGAGCCCTCGATTAACTGGGCTGCCCTTTATATATCGAGTTAGATATCCAAATTTTCTGCCTCTAGCTTTAGAGAGGCCTTTTTTATCTGGTTCCTTAAGCAGCTTTCTTTTTGAGACTTGACTATTACGGTAGGAATAGGGCTTTTAGCTACCTGCACTCTTCAGTAGGTCTTTATTCTGGCAGACTGAGCTTATTCTAAAGAATACTTCCTTATAAACCTTCCCTCCTACCTATATCTTATTAAGGCTCTTATTATTACTTTTATTAGGGTTATCAATCCGGTTATATGTTATTATTGTATCTGCAGTTATCTCTTAATAACTACCCACTTTAATAAGTATATTCTAATCTCTTTCTATACTTATATTTTAGCTTTAGAATATCTAAATAGGGTATATACTAATTGCCTCTAGTATAACTGGACTGACTGCAACTGAAAGTATCTGGGTGGGTATATAGCTTTAAGTCGCCAGAAAGATTCTTATAAATTCCCTTTTAGTAGTTAAGCTATAATTCTAAATATATTAACTTTTTATACTTCTAATGTTTTTAACTCTTATTTTTACCTTTAGATTATTAGTGAATATCTCTTAGGCTAGCAGTATATCTAACCTTAAGATTTATTATTGGGCTTTTTAGGTTTCTATTTAGGCTTTTTGCAATAGGTATTGGGCTTTTTAATTAGTCTTAATAGATTTCTTTTCTCTATTAAAGAAGAAAGAATAGTTTCTTCTTCTATTTTTATAGAATAAGTAGTTAATAGTAAATATCTGGAAATAATATTACTACTTTAGTTAGTATTACTCTTATCTCTTTTAAATAGGTTTCCTCTATACTATTCCTCTTTAATATAAGGTGTTATTTATAGTAATAAAACCCCTCTAGACAGTTATTTTATTGGGGGTTTTAACTGTTAAGACTCTTTATATTTAAGTCTCTCTAGTAACTCTATATCTTGCCTTTTCTATCTGTCTTTCTATATAGTAATACTGCTATTTCTAGCTGATACTATATCTCTAAATACTTAATAAGATATTCTAAACTGCTTTATACTGGTTTTTAGCCTTCTTATTTATCTCTAGAATATAAATCTAAAAGTTCCCTTTAGGTTCTCTCTATAGACAAAAGATAGATATAGTACTAGAGCTATCTAATAAATCTTCTGCCTTACTAAGTTAATATATCTTGTTATAAGATAATTCTTTATTAGATTTTTTTACCCTTATTATTAGTAGGTAGTCTCTAAACCTTAGTATCTTTAGGGCTGGCTTATTACTCTTAATTATTTTTTATAAAGGCCTTAAGCTAATTTCTATAGTAGGTTTTCTTTATTTTATATACTATCTAGAGTCTTAAGAATATAGATTCTAATCTCTCTTAGAATCTTATAGATCTTATAGAATTCTTACTATTTAAGCTTAAGTTTAGCTGTAGAGGAAAGATTATAGTAGTTTTTAATATTATAGAGAAGAATAAGATCTCCCTTAGATAATAGTGTTTTCCTTAGCTTAAAAGTATTAGATACAGTTATCTTTCTTATTAGGTTCTTCCGATATTTCTTAACCTTTACTCTAGTAACTTCTAGATCCTCTTTCTGTTTTTTCAGAATCTAAATTCAAGTTAAGATAATATCTTTTCTGCTACAGACTTTATCCCAGTTAATAAGTCTTCAGGTTGGGATTTTAACTTCTATAGGAAGGATAGGTTCCTATCTGTAGAGGAGCCAGAAAGGTAAGCAACTATAGAATCCTCAGATAGTAAATCTATCTGTAAGTAGGGCTTAGTCCAGTAAATCCACCTACTTCTCTAGTCTTCTAAGCTTCTTAAAATAGTTAACTATAGATATATAACTAACTTTAATTAACCTATTTAACTTAGAATTATAGGTGGAAATCTTAGCTATTATAATATCTAGGTTGTATAGCTTATTAGGGATCCCTTTTGCCAGCTTGCTTCCATTATTAGTAACAATCTTTAAAGGTATACTATAGCAATAGATAATTCTCTTAATAAACTTTCTGATATTTATAGCAGTTAGAGTTTTATAAGGTATAGCTTTAATCCATCCTATTATATTATATCTAGCTTCCAGTAGAAACTTTATTCTGTTATTATCAGGAAGATACTATCTATTAATATAGATTTTTATTATAGGATACTAAAGAGCTGTAGGTTTAGTAATCTCTATAGGCCTTTAGGCTGTATAAATCTGGCAAATTAGGTATGTTTGAATAACTGACTCTACTAAGTGTCTAATATCTTACCAGAAATAGTAATAGGAAATAATTTAGACAGTTACTTTTTGGCCTTTATAACCTCTATTGTAGTGAGAAGATATAATAAGATACTTTTAAAGCTTCTTATTATTAATAATAAGCACTAAGTTATCTCTCAGTCTTAAACTTTTATTTTTAGATTTAACTACTATAGATATAGAATTGTATTATCTTTCTCCTTAATTACCTAAAGTCTCTAGCAGAAAGTCCCTTTAGCTGCTTTAGAGTAGTTAAATAGTTCCCCTAAGACTAGCTATTCACCCTTATAGTTCTCTTTTAAGCTCTTATTCTTAGAGCTAAAAAGAATAAGGTTAAGTTAGATGTTAATTTTATTCTTTATATCTCTTTTAGCTTTTTAGTTTAGAAGGTTAAAAGAATCTTCCCTCTTTCTTAAAAGACTATTAGTAACTGTATTCTTTTTTTCTGGAATATATCTAACAGTAAAGTTAAAGAGTAAGAGGTAGCTAATCCAGTAAATAACTATTAATTCTAATATATTATCTGCCCTATTATTAAGTTAATTAATAAGAACTCTAGAGTTAGTTTCTAAGATAAAGGGATATCTATAGATCTATATTCTTATGTGTCTAATTATATAAAGAGCTCTCTTATACTCTAGCTTTATTATATTATACTTTTTCTTAGTATCTATTTAAAAGCTCAATTTAAATCTTATAGAGTAGTATTTACTTTCTATCTTCTATATTAGAATAGCTCTCTAGCTTAAGATACTAGTATTAATTATTAAGATAACTTCTCTAGCTTCTTTAGATAGGTTAAGGGATACCAGAATAGAGGCTGTAATAACTTTTTCCTTTAATACTCTTATTGCTTTTTTCTGAGCTTCTTTTTATTTCCAGAAGGCATTCTTCTTTAGTAGCTTAATAAGGGGCTTAGCAATCTAAGTATATCCTTCAATCTAGATTCTATAGTATTCTGTAATGCCCAGAAAAACTCTTACTTCAGTCAGGTTTTTATAGGCTTTCTATTTAATAATCTTTAGAACTTTATTCTCTAAGGGCTTATAACTATAAGTACTGTAAAGATATCCTACTAGAGGAGTAGCCTTTTTAGCAGAAGAATAACTTTTTTACAGTAATTAAACAGCCAGAAAGCTCTATATTAACTAGAATAATATTGAGGTTTATAAGATATTCCAGAATATATTTTCTAACATCAAAAAGAGACTCCTCCCTATTGTAGTCCTCTAGAGGGCTCTTAATACTAATATTTATTTAAGAAAGCTCTAGCTTTATCTAGTATTAGGTTAAAAAAGAATCCTTATTATAATCCTAATAAATTAAGCTACTAAGTTTATAGCCCCTTAAGGAAGGATATACAGCCTGAATAGACTAATTAGTATCTAGAAGGTTATTAGATTCCAGCTTTTTATATCTAAAGAAATCTAATTATATCTAGAAAAGAAATTAAAAACTAAAAGAATAAAAATATATTCTAAATTTAGTAGAAAAGTCTTTTATTCCTAGAGGAATTTATACTGTTCCTAATAGTATAAATATTATACTTTTTAGCTAAATTAATAAGATATAGGCCTTTATTCTTCTTAGCTATAAGTATCTAGTAGTTTCTATAGGAAGTATAACTTTCTTTAATAATTTTATTCTTTAGTCTTTTCTTTAGCAGCTTAATAACCTTAAGCTTAATTCTATAAGGAATAACTATATTACTATACTATTAAGCTGAATAGAGTATAACTTTAATAATCTATAGAGGAGTAATTTTAGAGTTAAGTTCCTCTTTTTCCTTAAAGGTTCAGGCTAAAGCTTCTTTCTAATTAAAGATAATTTAATAGAAGATTTCCCTTTTAGTGTTATTAAGGGTTATTATCAGTCTGCTCTATTAGAGCTTTTAATCTCTCGTCAAAAAGCCTTAATCTCTTCTTAATCTTTAAGAATTTAGGAGTAATATAGTTAGAGAAGGAGGAGTTCTTTTCCAGGTCCCTTTTAACCTTATTCTATCTCTTATCTCACCAGTATAAGTCTCCCTTAGGTATAGATTTATTAGAGGGAATATTATTCCTAGGTTGAATTTTATCTGTCTTTCTTTTGTATATTATATTAACCCAGACTTTTATATCCTCTTAGCTGCCATTCTAAATATATATTTTCTTAACTCTAAACTGTATTAGATTGTTTTCTTTTATCCAGTCTTTAAGAATAATCTTATAGACTTTTTATACTGTCTTTCTATTAATATATCTAATAAGATACTCAATATTATCCTCCTCTAAACTGTAAATATTATTAATAGCTAGTTTAGAGGGTTTCAGTATGCTTATAATAACCCCTCTGGTGCTACTTTATTAGCAACTAAGTTAACTTTTTATATTCTACTTACAATAGGAGATATATTAGGTTGATAGTCCCTAGCTTACAGCTTATTAATATCTCCCTAGAGATAGTACTATAGTTAAAGGTAACCTTTATACTTTAGAAAAGAGTATCTCTAGAATAAAAGGAATAGAAATAGATAAAGTAGGAGCTATATATATATCCTTTATTTAATAAAGACATTGCCTAAATAGACCTTAATATTAATAACCCCAGCTATAAAATAGAATCTTTTAAGAAGGATATAGTTTTAGTAGAGCTAGATTTTTAAAAGAGAGCTTATTAGTCTTAATAATATAGTTAGAGATAATATTGCCTTAGCATCTATATCCCAAAATAGCTTCCTAAATATAACTATCTAGATACTTAAGCCTCACCTAAAGCCTAAGAAATCTTAATATATTAACTACAGTCTTAAGTTTATACTAATAGATAAGACTTATAAAGGCTCTTATATTTATCTTATTAGGTGCTTCCAGTTAGACTAATCTAACCCCTTTCTATAGAAGACCTTCTTTACGACTTTATTATCCACTATAATATGTCGCCTAGAGTAAGAATGGGTTAACCTGAGTAGGCTTGGCGGTTTTCTCAGCTAATTGCAACTATAAGAACTCTATATTGCTGGGCTAAATCGTTAAAATAGGTCTCAGCAAAAAAGCAGAATATTCTATACTGTAAAATCCAGCTCCTTCTGTCTCTTAATAAGGTTTATTCCGACCTCCTCAGGCAGCCTTTTTCTTATAGGAAGAGAGCTAGGTCTAGTCAGATAGTATATTAGTGATACTATTAGCTATATCGGTTAATTCCTTAGCATTAAGCAGCTCAAATTCTAGATTGTACTAGATTATCTAAGGGATTGAGATGGGGATCTTTATATTTAGGACCTTTTGTCTTAGGGAGGCTTTATTCTCAATTAAAGTGGTCAGATAGATGTTACTATTTAAGGTATTCTTATTGATAGCTTTCTACTAGCTTCCAGTCCTCTACTTTATCAGCTGAAGATCCTTAGCATAACTACAGGAGGGATTGAATAATCTCTTTTGGCTTCTTTAGGCAGCTTCTAATCTAGCCCGCTCTTACTAATAGCAGTATTAAAGTGATATTATTGTTAGAATTACAGAAGGCTTGCTGATACCCTCTTATTGTCAATTAGATAATATTAGTAATAGGCTTATCCTTCTGACTGTTAGTAGGCTTTCTAGTTCTACTACTAATATTGCTGATAATTAGGTCCTAAATAGTAGGTTTTAGTTACCTCTTTATAAAGTGCTGTTACCAGGTTTTATTCCTTCTGGTTGGAAGACTAGTTTCAGACTGTAAAGCAGATATTAGACTATCTAGAGAAACTAGCAGTTAGGGATTTTAGGAATTTCCTATCTTATATAATAACCAGCTTCTTAATACCACTAAGAAGCTCTATCTTTCAGACTAACTTTAAAGGGATATTAGCTTCCTTTAACTACTTAGGCTATACTAGCTTTCTAAGTTAAGTTACAATAGCTAGCATTCTAATTTTCTGTAGCTTATAGTATTAATAGGAAATAACTAGGAATATAGCAGTAGAAGTATTTATCTGCCTCTAACTATAGCTGGACATTAACAATAAAGTCTAGTTATCTCTATAAGGTTCTAGGAGCTGGGTTGTAATTATAATAAGGCTGGTTAAAGAACTTCTATTTGTCTATAGGCACTTTGGACTATAGAATCAATCTCTAGCCTCTATATCCTCTTAGTGTTAGCGGTATTAATACTTAGCCTTTAGACAGCTTAATAAGGGAATTAATAGTCTGGTCGGTCTTTAGTTAACTTAGCGCTGAAATGAATATTCTATATCCTTCTTTAAGGGCTTTTATCTAATATAAATTCTCTCTTTTAGGGCTTCTTAATTAGGTTCTTAAAAGACTAAATTTCTATTTAAGTAAGGATATATAAGATTAACTATATTATGTATAGTTTTACTTACTTATAGTTTAGACTGAGATATTCTTCTATCTGTATATCTAAATAATACCTTCTAGGGAAGAGTATAGAAAATAGTATAGGAATTATCTTTCTTAAATTTCCCTTATTATAGAGAGCCTTATATAGCTCTTAATAGATTTTAAGCTAGTTAAGATCTTAAGATTAGTTTGTCTTTCTTATAGATAGAGAGTTTATCTTTAAGATCTTTTTAAGGAATTAGAGCTATTATTCCTTATCCTCCCTCTTAAAGTCCTTTAGAAGCTTTAATTTTAACTTCCTCCTAGATATTATATTACAGTCCTTTTCTACCTTTATCCTAATGTCCTTATAAGAAAATAGGTTAACAGTATCTTCTTTTTTCTATTGGTATAAAACCCTACCTTTAAATATAGTTTTCAAATAACTATATAAAGCTGGTAATATTAGTCTCTTAAACTTATATTTAATATATAGATAGAGATAAGGGATTCTATTTTACTGTCCCTATTAGGCCCCTAAGTACCTTTATTATCTAGATTTATCTTAAATAGAACTCTAATTCTAAAGGAATCCAGTCTTATTAAAGAGATAACTTTAAGCTAGTTTAGAAGGACTATAAGCTGTAACTAAAACAGTTTATTATATTAAGTTAGGGGTAGCTAGTTATATCTATAGATATTAAATAAGATACTTTCCTCTTCTTCCTCCTCTTCTTATTTTAGTAGTAGTATTAGATTATAAGTATAGTTAGAGAAATCTAGTCTCTTAGAGAATAATTTTTCTCTTATAATACAGCTTAGCTAACTACACTAAGATAATATTAATGTAATGTGATCTCTTTTATATAGAGAATATAATAGCTAGAAGATTTATAAAAGAATAAATAAAAGTTAAAGGAGGGTTAAGTGTCTATGTTAGTAGATATAGGTTGTAATAGTTGTAAAAATCTCTTAAAAATAGAAATAGAAGTAAATAGAGGGGAATTTATAGCTGATAATATCAGGTCTTTAATTAGTCTCTTTTATATTTCTGGTGAAATCTCTCTTAGGTAGAGGATTATTATATAAAACTTTCTTTAGATACTGCTAATCTCTTACTTTCTGCTTCTTTATTCCTAAGGTTAAACTCCCGCCTTATATTTTCCCCTAAGCTTTAGAATCTTAACATACAATATAGATATTAAAGTAATATAGCTAGACTTAATTCTTTATAAGATACTAAGTTACAATTAATTACAGTAATACCTTCTATCTGACTAACTTCTATATATTCTCATTAGCTATACGGCTTTATTAAGTAGATTAGCAGTCTGATCTTATAGACTCCTATAGAAGTATTATCTAAAGATTTTTTCTATAAAATACTTTCTAAGTATTAACTTTCTTTTTCAATCTATGCCTTAAAGTAAAGAGTTAGAGTAATAGTAAGCAGTATGTTAAGAGTTTAGCCTATTA
>PPHJ01000056.1:0-71991 GCA_002991585.1 Ilyonectria mors-panacis
ACTATACTTATTAGTCTCTCTATTAATTTAATATTTCAATTTAAAGTAGTCACAAGTAGATATAATTACTCTTATAGAAATTAGAGTCTTTAGTAGTATATTTACTACTTATATAGATAAGTATTAGAACTTTTTTATTAGTTTCTACTTTAATTATTATCTTTACTTATACTGTTAGATACACTAATATTCTTTTTTTAATGTACTTTTTAACTTACTATAATATAGTATAAATATATTACTTTCTATTTAGCTTAATTTATAGTTTAATTAGAATTCCAATAGATTATTAGATAAAAACTAATATATATAGAAGTAAGAATAACTCTATTAAAATCCAAATACTAAGTACTCAATAGCACTAAATAGCTAGAAATAGTAGCTATAGTATAGCTAGTAAGTAGACTATTAAATATATCTGCTATAGTTATAAAAACTACATAGATATACTAGTATTAATATAATAATATAGTTTTCTCTATATAGTTTTACTTAATCTATCTATTGTATATTAAGTATTAGAGATAATATATATATATTATATGTAATAGTATATAACAGAAAGGCTATATTATAACTATAAAATTAAACTTAAATATAGCTATATTAAGTTAGACTATTAAAGCTTTAGAAGCCTATTGCAATTAATTTAATTTAATTTTAAATTTAAGTAATATTAAAATTTAATTTAGCTATTTTTCTATTTACTTCAGTTTAATTTAAATTACCTTTATCTAATAAGATTACTCTTAAGAATTATAGCAGTATAAAGATATAAATTAAGAAGGCACTTAAAAAAATTTACTATTAAAGTATATAGAATAGATTATTAAGACTTAAGTACTTAAAGTGATATTAAAAAGTTACTAGCTTTCTTAACTATTTTAAATTATAAATTACTTACCTCTTTATAAAAAATACAGAATATAATTTAGAATTTATAGTAATATTATTTAACTATTTAGTATATTAAGAATAGCTAGCTATAAACAGCCTCTAGTAGCTAAATTCTAGCTATTTAATTTAGAATACTATTTATACTAAAAATAATAAAGAAAGAAAGAAGTTTCTAAGTGCCCCTAAGGTATAGAATAATTTCTTATCTCTAGCCCCTAATATTAGCCTAAAAGTAATCTTAGCTTATTAAGTCTTACTAGTAGATTAAGAGAATCCTTATAGTAATACCCTCTTTTAAAATTTTACAGCTTAATACTATTATTAGAACTAGAACTAACTAGTCTATTAATAATGAAAATTATAGGCTTTCTCTAGATATAGATTTTATTAGTAGAGCTACTTCTATAGCTATTATTACAGATAGTATTAATATTAAAGAGACTATAGAGGTCTATATATCTATATTAATATTAGAGTATAGAGTAATTAAGTTAATAGATAGTAGACTTATAAATTCCTAATATTATAGTATACTATTATAGTAAAGTCTATACTATTTTAATTAGTAAATAAAGTAAAAAAGTAGTTAGAGTCTCTATAGGGGAAGATTTTAATAAGTTTAGGAAATATAAAGTTAGAGGCTGAATACTTTAAGTTCTTAGTGTTATTACTATTAAGCTTAAATAAGATACTTATAGTAGTAGTTCTAATAGAGCTTCCTACTTTATATATAGAAAGATAAGAGATTTTAACTTTTTTTTTCTGTCTAGCTAAAGTTAGTGTAGTAAAAGCTAGTAAAAAAGCGAAAATTTCAGAGTGTATATTAATAATCTTATAAAAGATAAAAATTAAAGTATTTAAAAGCTAGTTCTAATTACCTTAATTAGTTATTATTATTATTGTTTTTATATTAAGATATAGAGATATAAATAACTGTATCTATAATAGTTAGAGTTAAGCTACTTTTATATCTAACTAAAGAAAGACTAAATTTCCTCTAGAACTTAATTTTATAGCTACTAGTATAATATAATAGTAAATAAGCTAAGTTAGATATTAACTCTAACCTAATTTACTATATATACTAAAGAGTAATACTGCTATAATTATACCTAAATAACTATTATTCTAGTATATAAAGTATTAATCTGTAAATAAACTACTTTATAAAAGGTAGTATATTAGTACTCTTTTAATAAAGATACTATATTACCCTATAGCTAGTAAGAATAACTGGGATTTTATATAGTTTTATTATAAACTAGTAGAATAGCTAGCCTATAGTATTTATCTGTTTTTCTACCTTATTAGTATAGGAATTTTCTAACTGTATATTAGCTTTTATATATAGCTTTATATATATAGGAAAGTGCTATCTTAAATTCTAAATGTTAACCTCTTATAAAATTAGAAAAGAGAGAGTAGTATTATTAATAGTTATTATACCTATTTTATAGAGTATTTCTACAGTATTAAAAACTGCTTTAAACTGAAGTTTTAGTAAATTACTAATAATCTATATTTATTTATTTAAAGATATAAGAAAAAAGTTAACTCTCTTATAAGTATTATTAGCTTTTTTAAGTCTTTTTATCTATTTCTATACTGCAGTCTATCTAATTTTTTATTATAAAACTTCAGTCTATTTTACTTATTATATATTATAATAGAAAATATCAGTTTTAATAATACTGTTCTTTTTAGATAGTTAGGCTTCTATTTTAAATATTTTCTTTTCTAGCTTTTCTAGAATAAATCTGGTTATTTAGCAGCTTAAAAGTCTTTTAGTATAAGCTATATAATAAGTTATACTAACTAAGGCAATATTTTAATTGCTAAGGATATAGCTATATAGGAACTTAGTATAAGGTAATAATAAAAGTTAAGAAGCTAAATTTAGTGCTAAAGGGCCTTAGAAGCTATTAACCTCTAATTTAGGCTTTTTTATATTAAACTGGAAAAGAATTAGATTGTTTTTAGTTTAGAATTATTAGTAAGATATAACTTAATACAAGCTATTTATTTAATAGTAGTATTAAATATATTAGACTCTAGAGGGGGATACAGTAAGAAGCAATCTATAAGCTTTATTACTATAAGTTCTATAGAAAAAATGTTAATTCTCTTGTTATATTTAGCTTAGAAATTAATAAGTAGAATAATACTATTTTAAATATACCTCTTTTAGTTAACTTAATATTATTAGTTTAAGTGGGGTAATTAAGAGTAATTAGAGTATATAAACTATAGAGTTTTTATTTATATAAGAGCCTCTATATAAACAAGATAATTTTATCTATTTTCTTAATTATACAGTATTAGTTATCTTACTAATAACCTAAGCTTCAGATAGATTATATTAATACTTAGGTTGAACTTTTATACTTAGTATCTTCCCAAAACATTTTAATATAATAGTATATACTTAATTATAGCTGTTTAATATCTCACCCCCATAAGATTAAACTTAATACTTAAGAGAATAAGGCAGTAAATTTCAGTTAATAATAAAGTGTAATAAAATATTACCAATTAGCAAGAGGATATTAGCCTGCAACTATAATAAACAGCTGGATTGCTTAGCCTTCCATATTAATCGCCTAAATAACAGTAACCTATTCCCTATTTTCAGGCTGAACTAATTTTAGGTTTCCACACCTATTTACTCCTATAATAATAATACTACTTACAATAAGGCCTATCATAAAGCCAGTCTCATCAAAATTATAGATATCAGCAAGAGTAATACTATATTTTGCAATTATATTCTCTACGAGCCTAAACCAATTGCAAATAACAGTTAGATCTTCACATTTAGCCCTCTAATAGTCATATTTACGGAAAAAAACGCATCTTAAGCTCTTAGTGTCGCCTGACGAAGTTAGAAGCCCAGCGCTTGCCGACGGGTGACACATCGCAGTCAGCAAGCAGTCAGTTAGCCATTTCTTCAACACCACGCAGTCGCGGGGGAAATCCTCGCGAATATAGGTCAAGGATAAATTGAATAATGATCTGTTCCTCAGGCGGATACGCATGCGACGCGGATACGGGTTGTGATACCCCCTCTCCGGTGAGTAGAGGGGCCAGCTAAGGTGAAGTCCCCGGGTATAATCAATATTGGGTTGTCAGTTCACGGGCGAATTTACATCGCTAACGCCGAGGAAAGGGGCCTTACCCTACACCAGTGCCAGGGGTATTTGGCATTTTATTGGCTATCATTCACTTCAACACACTTCTTTGTTGACAATCAGACCTAACACGCGATCACGCGTTTCTTCCTATGCGTCAGGGAAGGTACGGACCACGTTGGGCTGGGCCTATCGACGGTTGTCCGACAACATTGGCTATCGTCCCCTCTGCCCAATTCTTTTTGTCACTGTCGAGCCTACAATCTTACCGTTATGCCCTAACAACGCCTTCCTTTTGTACAATAGTCGCAACGAAGAGTTTTATCAATTTCAGACGACTTTTTTGGAGTTTTCCAGTCAGCAGTTACCAGTAGACGAGAGCCGAACGTCTAAATGTCAGTTATCTCAACTTCACACAGCCTCCACAACGCCCCCCCCCCCCACACCAAGCCAAGAACATCCTGGGTCTTCTCTCATATACCCGGCGAGGAGATAGAGACGGGATACTACAATTAGCGGACCGGAAAAGAATAGTAGCGCTGCAAATATTATAACAGAACCTATAACTGTTCCAGGGGGACTGCAGATCCTGCAAAAATATCTCACGGACCCCCCTCCGGACAGTCACAGCCTACCAAAAGGAGTCCCACAAACAGCTAAAGTTATAATTATACAAACTATTCTCGTATAAGCTCGTACTGCAGTAGAAGAAAATCCCTAAGAATACTATCAGCTTAACGATTAATCTAGAGACTCAATTAACTCTAATCAGCTTAAAGTATTAATATTATATTTAGTAGATAGAAATAATTATATATATAAGAAGCTCTTAATATTCTTTCTATTTAATAAGAGTCTTTAGGTTAGTCTTATAGATAAAAAAAAAATAACCTTAAATAACCTCAGATAGCTAAGATACTTTAGATACTTTAGGGTCTTTAGCTTTATCTAGCTATTATTCTAAATAAAGGAAAATTTAAACTGCTAATAAGGCTGCTAATAGAGTAGGTAGTAATAGATACTTATAATAATAAAGGAAAAGCCTTACTTCTATAATAGCAGTTAAAATCCAATATCCCAATATATAACAGTTAAATATTAGGCTTATTACAGTTTATTCTATTCTATTTCTATTTGTAGAATACTTAGAGTTTTAAGCACTTTTAACCTATATTAATAACAATATTAATACTTAGCTTTTAAATATATATTACTTAGACTTTTTTGCTTTTTTTTAGGCCTTTTTATTCTTATAAAATAGTAAAGTTTACTTATAGTTAGCTAACTTAAGTATAATAACTTAAAACTTATAAACTGTTAGTATCTATATCTAGACTAAATTAGGAATTTCTCTTAGGAATATAGTAGATACTTACTTTTGGAAAATCCTTATAAGGCTTTTCTTTAAGAAAACTATTAGATTCTACTACTAATAGTAGTATATTATTAGTTAGTATATCTTCTAAGTTAGATTTATTTTCTTTAGTATTTAATATAGTATTAATATTACTTAAAGGATTATTATTAAAATCTACTTAAAGTTATTAGATATTTACTTTCTTAAACTCCTATTTAAATTTAATTATTTTATTAAGTATTTTAAACTTAGAAAATTTCTTATAGATTTCTATATTACTCTTAAATACTAAAAGTTAGATTTAAAGCTTCTTATAAGCTCTATAAGCTTTATCTATCTTACTAATAACTCTATTTAACTCTTCTATAAATATTATTAAAATACTGAGGCAGGCCGTCTGGAACTCTTAAAGCTAGCTAGTCAGACAGCCAAGCTGGCTGGATTCGGCTCATATTCAGTCCACAATCTAGGCTGACAGCCTAGCTTAGAGACGGGATACTAGTGAGGTGGGTCATCTGAGACTCTTAAAGTCTAGAACCTTAGACTAGCTAGCTGCTAGGGCAGCCAAGCTGGCTGGAATCAGCTCGTATTCGGACTGTTATCTGACTAGACTTCCAGCCTAACTTTAAGACAGGATATAAAAGCTATTAAGCAGCCAGCTAGCTAGAGGGATTATCTATTAATTATCCTTTCTTTTCTTAAGAGATAGCAGACTAGAGATATCTGAATTTCTTCCTTCTTTGACTTTATTAATTGCTTCGACCCCTCGGCGAGACCTTGCTGTCTGCTGCCTGGATCATTCTATTTGCCTTGCTAACCTGATCTTTCTTATGGTCTGAGCAGTTAGCAGTTCTTCTAGCAGCTTTCTTATTGATACTCTTAATAGGCTACTGATTTAGGGTTATTTTCTTCCTCTTTATCCCTTTTGCCTGCTAAAATACTAATAGGCTTAATAATACTTTTAAGTTTATTAATAAGCTTTATTTTAATAATCTTAACTAAAACATTATTAATAAAGTACTTTATAGCAATTTAATAAATTATTAGTAAATTATATATTACAGTAATAATTCTACTAGAAAATATATTATATAATAAGCTTTAAGGTATTTAAGTGCCTTATATTAGAGGCTAAGCTTAAAGTGAGGGATTAAGCTAGAGTTTAGCCTAAGGGAACTTACACTTAACTATATAATAAATATATAGAGTTTTTATAGTAACTTCTTAGTAAGATTACTTCTTTCTTTCTTCTCTCTCCTTAGCTTAAAATACTTAATATATAGAACTCTACTATTAGATAAACTTAAAGTACACCCCTTATATTATCTTAAGCTTAATATCTTTATATTATTATTATAGTAAGCAGGCAGTAATAAAGCCTAAACTAACAGTCTACTCAGTAAGTAATAACTAGCTAGTTTAGTTTTAGTAAATAATCTAAAAGGTAATATAAAACTAAGTATAGCTGCTATAAGAAGAGGTAGTTTAACTTAGGTTATAATACCCTCCTACTAATATTATAGTAACTATAATAAGTTTGTTTAATACTCTTCTTATAGAAGTTATTCTTCTATTATAAAAATAACCTCCCCTTTAGGCTCTAATATAGCTAAAGAGAAAACTCCTTCTAAATTTACTTAAGTTCTCTAGAAACTATAGTAACTATACTATTTAGTTACAGTAAATAAGAGATAAAATTAAAATTAATAGCCCCCTTATTAATAACTGTAAATAAGTCTGGTATCTTATTAACTTCTATTTTATAATTAAGTCTTAATATACTATTACTACCTTTTATACTTTAGGTAGTCTAAAAGGTTACTATAACCCTACTAACTTTATAATCTATTTTAACTAAAACTATAAGAATAGAAATATCTAGAAGTAAGCTGTAGTATTACTGTAAAAGTTTATATAAAGTGATAATATTATATTCTCTATTTTTCTTTTAGTTTTTAAGTAGAAGATCTTAAAAGCTAGTAGAACTAACTGGAATAATAGTATTAAAATAATCTTTCTAGAGGGAGCTTTTTAACTTATAGCTGTAATACAGCTTAGTTACAGTTAACCTTCTAATAAACTTCTTTAAATAGTTATATTAAGTTTAAAAGATTATTTAGAAGGTTAAAAACCTTAAGGTAAGAATATACTAGCTATACTATAGATATATAGTATAATACTTAGAGAAAAAACAGAATACTAAGGGAGATACTATAATAACTAGTATTAATTAAGTCTAAAGAGCTCTAAAGAATGTCTAAAACTATACTATAAAACTTTTATAATCTAACTGCTATTATTACTACTATATCTACACCTTATAGAACTATTTAGTATAGAACTATTTAGATTAATATACTGAGTTTAAAGTGGTAGCTATTAAACTCTCTACCTATAGTAAGAAGGCTATAGATAAACTGTAGGATAGCTATAATAGCTTTTCTAATAGAGTATTAAAAAATAAGTAGCTTTAGAGTAAAACTAAATTCTAAAGCTTTTAAAGGTATTAAAAAGGAAATAGATAGAATAAAAAAAGTATATAATTAATAAGTTAGTAGTAATAAAGGTTTAGATTAATAATATCTAGATATAAGCTCTAGTTAATAGTAGCTGCAATATATATATTCTAATTAATACTGCCTATATCTAGAAACTATATCTTCTATTTATAGATATAAAGCTGTAATAATTTAGCAGTTTTACTGAGTTTACTATATTTATTATAGCTAAAGATATAGTAGTAATAACTCTTAATATAGAGGGTTATAAATAGACTCTTTTTATTTATACTATATAGAGCTTAAAGAAAGAACTATTTCTAGAGAAATCTTAAATAGAATAGAATAATATTAGCTATCTAGCTGAAAAGAAATAGATATATTACAGTACTATTAGACTAACCTTATAGGTTAGCAGCAAAAAGAAGCCAGCTTAAATTTAAAAGATTTATACTATTAAGCTAGTTATTAAAGCTATTATAGCTAGCTACTACTAGTAAGCTTACTGCAGGCAGTACTACTAAAAGAGCACTATAATATCTATTAGATATATCAGTCTTACTGATATTAACTAAGCTCTTTATAAGAAGACTCCTATAGACTTAAGCTTATATATACTAGTAGAAATTCTCTAAGAGTTTAGTAATCTATTTTTAGCTGTAGAAGCTAAAAAGCTACTCTTACACTAACCTAATATTAACTATAAAGTAAACTTACAGTAAGAACTAAAAGAAGATAAACCTCTATTATCTTAAGGACCTTTTTACAGTATATCCTAAAAAGAGTTACTAATCTTATAGAAGATACTTACTGACCTGCTTAATAAGAGATATATATATATTAGCAGCTTAACTGCTATAACTTTAATTCTATTTATTAAAAAGTCTAAAGAAGGTTTCTACTTTTACTATAACTACTACACCCTTAATATAATTATATAGTAAGATTACTACTTTCTCTTACTTATTATTAAGACTTTCTGCAATCTATTAGAGGCCTAATAGTTTACTAAATTAGATATAGTTACTACCTTCTATAAAATTTAAATAGCCTCTAAATATAAGTTTAAAACTATATTCTGTATTTATTTTAAGTTTTTTAAATAGTTAGTATACCTCTTTAAACTTAATAGTACCTCTACTATATTCTAGCAGTATATTAATTAAACTTTATAGAGAGAGCTAGATAACTTTATAACTATATATTTTAATAATATATTAATCTATTTATTAGAATTCTATAAAGATTATATAGAGAAAATACAGTAAGTATTTAATATTCTTACTAAAGTAAAACTAAAATTTAAACTCTAAAAAATACAAATTTACTATTAAAAAGGTAAAATACTTAGAGTTTATTATAATAGTAAGAAAGAAAATTTCTTATAATCTAAAGAAGCAGTAAACTATCTATAAATAGTAAGTGCCTATAATAGTTAAAAGAGTCTAAAGCTTTTTAGAATTTACTAACTACTACTATATTTTTATATTAAACTTCTCTAAAATTATTATACTTCTAATAGATTTTACTAGAAAAAGTATATCTTATAAATAGAGATTACTAGAAGAAGTAGTATTTTAAAAGCTAAAATACTATTTCTATAAAGCTTCTATATTAGTATAGTAGGACCTAAAGAGAAAGATATTTCTTAAGACTAATTTATTAGGTTATACTTTAGGCAGTACCCTTTTATAGAAAAACTTATAGAGAGTATACTATTTTATTACTTTTTACTTATAGTAACTTATAAAGTATAAATATAACTATTTAATTTATAACTAGAAGATACTAGCTATTATATACTATTTAAAAAAATAAAAAGTAAAGCTAACTAGCTGTAAGTTTTTTATAATTATAACTAACTATAAGAATCTACTATACTTTATAAAAAAATAATATCTCTTAAGATAATAAAGCTATTAGGCTAAAGACTTATAGCTGTATAATTTCACTTTATAATATCAGTCTGGCTGTAAGAATACTACAGCTAATATCTTTAACTGCTATAAATAAAATATACTATTAGAGGCAGATAACTACTATAAGTAGAATAGATATATTTAGCTTATACCTAACTTAGTAATTCTACTAGAGACTTATACTTAAATTACAGTAATTATAATACAGCTAACTGCTATATTCCCCTTATAACTAAACCTATAAATCTTATAGAAGGAGACTATAGAGCAGAATAAAATCTACTAAAGCGCTCTAGCTATAGTATTATAAAAAGCTTACTACTTTCCTACTAAGCTTAAGTTAAAAGTTAATATTATAGAGTGTAAAATAAGCCCTTAGGGCTAGCTAACCTATAAAAACTAACTTTAAGTCTTTAGGGGTAATAACTTAAAAAAGCCTAAAGAAGTTATAAAAAACTAGCTATATATTTATATTATCTAATTAGAATATAACTATTACTATTATTAGAAGGCACTAATTCTAGCTGGGCTACTTATAGCTTATTTATATTCTTATTACTAACTGTAACTTCTATAGCTAAAACTATATCTAAAGAGAAGTAAAAAAAAAACTCTTAAAACCTCTTTCTATCTTTAAGTAGCCTTATAGTAACCTAATAATAAACTTTATTATAGATCTTCCTCTAATAGATACTAGCAGATTGTACTACCTTTAGGTTATTATTAACTAACTTATCTATATAGTCACTCTAAAAGAAATACCTACTATAAATACTAAGGTGTATATATAGCAATTTATTAGCTATTATTACTGTTTCTACAGAATATTAAACTCTATTATAAGTAATTAAAAAAGTAACTAAACTAACTAGTTCTAATAGGCTTTCTATAAGCTAGCTAAAATAGAGTAGTAATTTAGTACTACTTACTATTCTTAAATTAATAGCAGACTAAAGAAATATAATTAGGAGATTTAAGCCTACCTTTAGGCCTATATTATCTACTTCTAAAAAAACTAAAGTTACTATTTACCTACTACTTAGTTAGTACTTAATAATAGAGAATACTCCTCTACTAAATTAAGCTTATTCTTTATTAAATATAGCTACTATATCTATACCTTTAAGATAGAAGTAATTAAGATATACTTACTATTTAATAGTAATAAGAAAGTAGTACTCTAACTAGTTAAAAAGCTATATAATACTTATAAGTTTATTTAAGTTACTTTAGCTGCTATATAATAATACTATAAAGATAATACTAATAAGAAGTAATACCCAGCTAAAAAGCTTTAAGTTAAAAATAAAATCTAAATAGACTTAAAGAACTTTAAAATATTAAGGCTTTCTAAAAAGCTTAACTAGCTATATTAAAAATACTAAGTTACTAAGGTTATTAGCTTATATATAGTAGAGCTTAATATACCTAAAGTAACCTACCTACAGTTTTATATTAACCTAGTAAAGAGAATATAAAAAGACTCTCTTTCTAGCTAAAAAAGAAATAATATATAGCCTCTATCTATCTGTATAAAAGATAGTAATAAATTTAAAGTTAAAGAGATTCTATATATCTAATAAAAGCTATAAGAGTATAGTGTATTTTATAAGGCTTTAGTATAATAATAAGAATATAAAGACTTAATATAGAAACTAGTTAATAGTATATAGAAGCTTAAAGCTTTAGATAAATATAAAGTGTATTATAGACCTATTAATATAGCAGATAGATCTTACAGTAAGTATAATATTCTAAAGAAGAAAAAGTAAGCAGCTATAGTTATAAATAAGTAGAATATTATAAAAAGAATATAGTAAGATAGCAGTAACTTATTAATTTAGCTCTAACTTAAGGATATAGGTATACTAGCTATATAAAAACCTATAAATAAAATAAAAAATACAGTAGAAATACAGTAAGAGTGCAGTAATAATAAGAATAAAAGTAAAACTAATTCTTATTCTTCTTATTTTTATCTTTATTAATAGTAAAATTATCTAGAAGAGCAATAAGACTAATATAAGTTAGCAGCTTAACTATAGAGCTAGCTATATAGGCTAGAATATTCTAAAGAGTGTTAGTAATATTAAGCTAAATATATAAAAAGATATAGATAAAGTGCTATAACCTCTTAAAGTATTTAATTTTTATTTAGGCTTTATTAGTAGTAATAGTAATAAGAGTAGAGTAAACTTACACTACTTTATTTCTATAGAAGATATAATAAAGAATATACTTAGCGGCCTTATAGATAGCAGTTTAAAAATATTAATAAGATTACTATAGGAATATAATAGAATACTTATAGTTTTAGCAATAAATTTCTTAATAGAAAGATTCTTATACTTACTAATAGTTAGGTAGAGAGAGTTAAATATAGTATAATACTTTTTAGATAGCTAGATATAATAAATTAACAGCTAGATTAAGATAAATTAAAAGTATATTAACTTTAGTATATAGTTTATTATTATCTATATAATAGGTATATTTATTAGATAAGGCTGGCTAGAATATTAGCAGGCAGCTAGCTATAAGGTTACTATAAACTTATATTTAGACTTAGTCTTATAGAAGACTAAGATAGTAGTAAGAGTATTCTCACTTTTATAATAAGAAGTAGTACTAAAATACTAAAATATAATATTAGCTAAATATTATTTATAGCTAATAATACTATATAATAAGTTAGTAGTAACTTAACTTAAAGTATTAAGTTAGAAAGGGAAACTTATACTATATTTATAAAAAAAATAGAGGAAATATTTAGAAAAATAAACTTTACTAAAGAGTTAGTAGTAGGTTAGTAATAAGTATAAAAAATACCTAGAGATAAAAAAAAAAAAGGAAGAAATCTATATTAGTTATAATAAGATTAAAAAAGAAAAAAAGTCTCTCTTAAGAATAATAAAAGTAGGGTTTAAATAGCTATAAAGCTAAGAACTAAAAGTATAAATTACAAATAATAGAAACTATATTTTCTATTATCTTTAAAGATATTAGTTATAGGTAAATACCTTATTATAGATAAGATATAATATTAAAAAGCCTATAACTATATAGTAATATAGTATAACTCTATTATAATAGAGTACTTATATAGTATTATAACTGTATTTATAGGTATATTACAGTTAGATAGTTATCTAAATTAAATAGTAGAATAATAATATCTATCTAATTAAGTATAATATTTATTACAGCTAAATACTAAATTATAGATAAAATTATATAGAAGGATACTCTTAACTAAGCTATTATATACTTTAATCTAATAGAAACTGAATATATATAAGGTGCTATAACTGTATCTTTTTATACAGTAAGATAAAAACAGTTTTTTTAATTAGGTAATAATAAGTTAAAGTTAATTTAATTAGGTTATTTAATAAGCTACTACTAATAAGCTGTATTAGTCCAGCCTAATTAGAATAGTAAAAGGGCCTAAAGGGAGAGAGATATATTAGAGGCTAAACCTAAAGTAAGGAATTAAGCTAGAGTTCAGCCTGAGGGAACTTATATCTAGCTATATAATAAGTATATAGAGTTTTTATAGTAACTTTTTAGTAAGGTTACTTCTTTTTTTCTCTCTCTCTTTTTAGCTTAAGATACTTAATATATAGAATCCTACTATTAGATAAACTTAAGGTGTACTTTTTATATCTTAAAAGTAGTAAATTAACTAAAGTTAAGCTTTATATTAAAAACTAACTATTAAATAAAAAGTTTAAAGTTATAGATTATACTATAATAATACTTTTATATTTAGTTAGTATAAAAGAAGTTTTTTATTTTATAAGTAATTATCTGTATTCTTTTTTTAACTTAAACTTTTTAAACTGTATCTATAAGATTTTAATTATATATAACTAAATAATTTTACTGGTATTACTTATAAGAATTAGTCTTATTAAAGTAATATAGTAAATATAATAGAGTAAGTATAACTATATTATAAAGTATTTACTTAATAAGTGTAGAATTTATACTTATTAAATAGCTCTTTAAAAAAAGCCTACTAGCTAACTAATAAATAGGCTAGCTAGATAGATATATAATAGTATACTATTTTTATAATTATCTCTTCCTCTTATAAGCCTTATTTTAAGATATAGTTTTAACCTCTAAGAAAGCTTACTACTATAGCTTATAGACTTATTATATAGTCTCTAAAATTAATTAGAATCAGTATATTATAGAGCAGAATTTATTATTATTATTATTATTAGTCTAAATACTTAGTAAGTTACAGTTAAACTGATATTAAACTGTACTTTTAGAGGTTAATATTTATTATTATTTCTGCTTATATAGAAATTCTACTTTTTTTCTTTTTTTTAATATTACTGCTAATACTATTTTATATATCTACTATTATATTTTATTTCTTCTTTTAAGTTTTCTAACTTTCTTTTAATCTTATTAATTTTTTCTCTTTTATTATCTATTTACTTTTTACTTAATAAGTTACTACTAAGATATCTATTCTTATAATTACCTAAAAGATATTAAAAGAGTTTAAAACTTAGTTTTAAGCTAACTTTCTATTTTCTAATAATAAATTCTAAAGTATAAAAAAAAAGTTATACTCTATTTATACTGTTTAATATAGAAGTATTATTCTTTTTTCTATACTTATATATATAGCTTTTTATCTTTTTATTATACTATTTATAAGATATCTAACTAGAAATATAATACAGTAGGTATTTACTTAATATTTATTATTTATCTATTAAGTATTCTAACTATTTTAAATTTCTATTAAGCTTATAGATACTATCTAATAGTATTAGAACTATTTAGATTAATATACCTTTTAAAATTAATCTAATACTATATTTTCTCTTTTTAATTTAGAATAATAGAGAATTATTCAGTCTGTAAAGATAGCTTTAGCTATATAGTACTATCTTCTTAAATTTATTAAGAATCTAGTAGATATCTATAATATAGATACTAAATATTCTGTATTTTTATACTAAAAGATATTATATTTCTTTTAGTTAGTTAAGCTTTAAACTGACTATATAGTAAGTTTCTATCCCTTTTATTTTTACTATTATTAATTATTTTTAGCTGGGATTATTATTTAGTATATCTATAGTTAAACTATAGAAGCAGTTAGATTTAACTATCTCTTTTTACTACTATAAATCTATTTAAGCTTAAGCTTTTCTTTTAGTATTCTATTATCTATTAGTAGCTAAATATATAGCTATTACTTTTATATCCTCTAAAAGTTCTTTATTAGTATATTCTAATAATTTTTCAGTATCTATTAAAATTACTATTCTTAAGTACTATAGTAATAATATCTTTACTCTTTTTATTATTTTTACTAGTACTTCTTCTATCTGCTATAGTACTATTAGTAGTCTACTTATTGTATTTTCTACTATATATTAGACTACTACTTATTTACTACTTAAGGAGATTAATAAAAAGAAGAAAGAAAAAGAGAAAAAGAAAATTAAAAATAAATATAAAGAGAGAAGAAGAAGAAGTTAGCTAATTTATTTATATTCCCTTCTAAATAGATACCTCCTTATATTATATTACTATTAGCTTATAAGCTAAAAGCTTTTATTTTACTTAAAACTTCTATTTACCTAAAGTTTATTACTTATTTAGTAAGTATTTCTATCTACTATAGTAGTTATACCTATAAAACTCCTACTAAATAGAGAAGTATCTCTAGTTATATTTTTTATAGTTATATTTTTTTCTAATATTTAGTCTGTTTTTAAATTAAAGTATTTAAAATACAGTATTTAAGTTTATACACTTATTATATACTTTATAAGTAATAACTATATTATTTATTATTCTATTTTTAGTAACTTTATTTCTTTTAGTAGTAATACCTTTAGATTACTTATAATATATTTATTAAATATTCTAATAGTTTCTAAGTATTATATTTTACTAGCTATTCTATTTATTTTATTAAATAGAAGATATTATCTTTAATCTTCTTATTAGCTATAATTTCTTTTACTTCCTACTTATTTTTATCTTCTTTCAGTTTAAAGAGGTTTATTAAATATCTATTAAGTACTTATTAAGCTTCTAGCTATAGTTTTAAAAGTAAGACTGAGAATATATTATATATATATCTATATTATTTAAATAAATAGACCTAATAGGCCTATTTTCTAATTCTTTTAGTAATAGCAATCTTAATATACTTAAGAGCTAATTTATAGTATTTAAATTAGAAATTTCTTATAGAGAGGTCTATAATCTACTCTATATATTTTTATATTTAATATCTCTTATTATAATATTTAGCTTATAACTTTACTACTTATTACTATACTTTTTATACTTTAGTATATACTTATTAAAGAGTTATAATATACTTCATAACTCTCTAAACTCAAGTCTTAAAATATTAAGATATATATTCTATAATTTTAAAGTAATATCTATATAATACCTCTATTAGTAAGACTTTAATAATACTATAGTAACTATTATTTATATATAAATACAGCTTCTAGTAACTATACTGCCTACTATAGTAGTAAGTTACCCATATAAATTTAAAGGTATTTTTCTATAATTTAATTTATCTTTTTAGTCTAACTATCTATCTGTAGGTAGTATATAGTTAATATTTATTAAGTAGTTATCTATTCTATTATAAGGTCTTCTTAGAATTAACTTATAAAGAGCTTATTTTAGTTACTAATAATACCTTTTAAGATTCTATATTAGTATTTTATATACTTATAAATTAGCTATATTAATTAGACTGCTATTAAAATCTTTTTATATAATAAGAAAATTGCAAATTTAGTTATATAGTATATAATTACTAGAATTATATTATATTCTTTACTATCTGCCTAAATACTATTTAATAACTCTATAATAAAGTCTATACTTATTTCTTAAAATAAATAAGCTAGTAACAGTAAGAATTATAATATACTATAGAGCTTATACTTTAGTATATATACTTTAAGGCAATATTAATATCTAATAGTATATTTTACTATATTATCTTTAATTAGATTTTAATAGAACTTTTAACTAATTAATTTAAAAGTCTTTTAAGCTTCTATATATCTAGCTTTAAAGTTATTATAGTATTTATATAGAATTTTGAATTTTAATACTTTTTATATAGAAATTATAAGTTTATTCTTAAAGAAGAATATACTCTATTTATTATAATAGTATCCTTCTAACTTATTACTAATTACCTATTAAACTTTTTCTACCTATAGCTAATAGAATTAATCTTTAGCCTATAGTTTTTAGACTAATTCTTCTAACTTTATAGAAAGTTATAATAAGAATATTATTTTACTTTCTATTAACTCTTCTATAATAGGATATAGAATATATTACTCTAAATTAATAACTCTAGCTTTAAATAAGTTTTTTAAACTTCTATAAGAAGTTTACTTTTATTAAATATTCTCTATTTAGTCTGTTATTATTTAAGTTCTTTTAGTACTTTTTATAATAATAGAAATTAATACTTTTAGTATTTAACTTTCCTTAGTAGTATTCTAATTTTAATCTTAAGATAAAAGTATCTATATTTTAACTTAAGATTTAATAGAGCCTATTAGGCTTATCTATACTACTTATATATATATCTTAATAACTTTTATCTTTCTTTTTAATTTACTAATTATTTATTGGATATTTAGTAGGAGTTTATTAACTATATATAGCTTCTAAACTAATATAGAGAGTATATTATTATACTTTACTTTCCCTTTTATATAGTCTAGTTAATAAGATATTCTATTACTGGATTTAATTTCTCTAGCTGATATTTAATATTAAAGTTAAATAGTGCTAATCTATATATCTATTTAGTTAGTCTTCTATAAAAATCTCTAGCTAGTATTTTAATAACTCTCTTAAAAGCTTTATAGTCTATTAATAGAAAGAACTTTTCTAATAACCTAAAGAGATAGTAACTTTAGTATTTTAAGCTCTTAATAATAGCTAATAGCTCTTACTATTTAATACCTTAATAATACTCTATATTAAAAAGCTTTTTAAATCAGTATATAACTAGTCTCTATTAATCTCTATATAATTAAGTTAGAATACTTAAAACTGCCTTTAGTAATATATTTATCTCTATTTAGCTTTATAGCTTTAAATTTTAATATCTTAAAATAGTTACTAAGTAGAATATGGATTTTAATATTTAAAATGCCTCTTTTTATTTTAATCTCTAAAAAAACTCTATCTTTTAATTTTTAATTTTTAGAAGCTCTATTAATAGTACTGTAATTTTAAAATATCTAGAAATAAACTTATAATAAAAGTTATAAAATTTTTAGAAGATTTAAATATTCTTTATACTAATAGGTATTAACTATTTAGCTACTATTTAAACTTTTAATAAATCTATATTTAGGCCTTTTTAAGTAATTATATACTTTAAAAACTTAACTTTTTACTAGTAGAATACATACTTAAATAGTTTTATATATAGCTAGAAGTACTATAGTCTTTATAATACTTTTCTAATATCTTTAGTATATTATTTTTATATCTATAAGTATACTATAATATTATTAAGATATATAATATAGTAGGTATTTAGTAATCTAATAAGTACTTAATAGATATATATCTAAAAGATAATAAAAGTATTAATTAGCTTAAATAGTATAACTATATACTTAAAGTATCTATATTTAATATAGAAAGCTATCTTTTAGTAGTCTTTCTTTTTAATTTAAATTCTATAATAAGTATTTTAAATATTAATCTTTAAGATCTATTTTACTTTTAATAGTCTATTAAAAAAATTGCTAATTAATAGCAATAAGTAATAATTCTTAACTATTATAGTATTCAGACTATAATAGTCTATATAGATTTTAATCTCTTTATTCTTCTTAAGTATAAAAAGAATAAAAACTCTAACTCTACTTATAGAGTAATAAATCTGCCTATTCTTTATATTCTTAATAAAATACTTATAAATAATAGCTGTCTATTTCTTATTAGTAGGGTATACTTATTCTAATAGCAGTTTTTTATCTTTAAGTAGCTTAATTAAGTATTTAGCTCTATCTAAAAAAGGTATCTTTTTTACAGCTTTCTTACTAAAAGTTTCTTATTCTAACTTAAGCTCTAAAAGTAAAGTTTTTATATTCTTCTTTTAGGTTTTACTTAAAGTAACTATTAGCTATTTATTCAGTAAGAGTATACTATATATATATATATAATATATACCTTCTCTTCTATATCTATTAGATCTCTAGTAAAGAATATTAAATTCTATAGTAAGATAGATATATAGCTCTATAAATATATATATAGATATTAATAATAATCTCTTTATCTCCTATAGCTTTAAAAGATAGAAGTAAATTACTAACTCTCTTAAAGTATAATACTTCTATAAATAGATATTGGATTTTCCTTAGAAACTCTTAATAGTTTATTAAAAAGAAGGTTAGCTAATATACTAATAGTACTAATATAATATTTCTATTAAAGCTTTATAAACTTAAAGCTTATTACTTTTTAGTAGCTTATAGACTTAATCTCTATATTAGTCTGTAACTAATAAGAAATACTTATATATAAGTATTTATATCTATATTAATCTCTTTTTTATTAAGTACTTAAAGAATAAGTACTTATTTTCAGATAATTTTAACTAATAGAAATTAGCTTAAGTTTTAATATTAAAATTCTTATTAGAGATTTTATACCTTTTTATTTCCTAAGAAATCTAATTTTTTAACTTATTATTTAATAAATTAAATATCTACTAGCTTAAAGTATAGAGTGTATTTTACTTACAGTTAGTTTTTTTATAACTTTAGGCAATCTATAGTATAATAACTATACTAATTATACTTATAATATTAAATATCTATAAGATTAAGTTTTATAGATTATTTGCTATATAGTTTGCAATTTCTGCTTTTTAAATAGTTACTTTTTATTTCTCTAAATTAAAAGAAGTAGCTTTTTTAGCTTTTAGAAGAAAAGATTCTTTCTCTTAATAAGCTACTTAAAGACTTTAGTTAAGATACTTTAAACTGTCTATTTTATCTATTATTAAAATAGCTTCTCTTTTAATCTTATTATTAGTTATTAGAGTTAAAATACTACTATAGATATTAAGCTTTTTAAGCTAACTCTTAAGCCTATAGAATATTAATTTATATCTTATAAATCTCTTTTTTTACTTTTAGCTAAAGGCTAAAGTAGTATTAATAAGCTAGAATTATATTATTCTCTAGCTATATAGTGCCTAAAAAAGTATAGATAGCTTTCTATATATTAAAGTAGTCTATAGATAACTACTTAAAATATTACTATAGCTCTATAAGATTATTTTAAAGCTTAATCTCTTTCTATTTAGAGTCTATATACTATTTCTAAAGAAAGTCTATAAAGTTCTTCTATATAGAATTTATTAGACTCTTAAATATATACCTACTATTAGATTTATAACATTATATATAGCTTAATTATAAACTAATTAATCTTCTAATAGTTTTTTACTACTACTTTAAAGTTATTAGTATTTCTAATAGCTTAAATTTAGTTATCTATTTCTATACTATTTGTATTTTCTTAAAGAGTAGTATAGATATATAGAGGTATCTATTTATATTTCTTTAGAGCTTTAAATTCTAACTCTTTTAATATCTACTTAAGTAGTTATACTTAAAATATTTAATTTTTTTATCTTTAGGCTTTAAATTATTAGTTTAATACTTTCTATTAGGCTATTATAGCTATTAGAAGTATTTATATAAAAGTTAACTTACAATTAGATTTATATAAATAATAAGTATTTATTAAATAGTCTTATAACTGAAATTAATATAGTAGAATTATATAATATTCTAAGAGTTTAAAATTATAGAAGAATTAGCTTTAAGATCTACTATATATAATAAGATCTAATTTCTTAGTAGGTTCTTTTAGTTAGCTTTCTTAAATAAAAATCTTAATCTCTTTTTTAATTTAAAGCTGGATTTTCTCTCTTTTTTTAGTGCCTAATATATTAAGTTCTTTTATATATAGTAATAAGTATCTATAATTTACTTACTGTATATTTACTATATATCTAGTAGTATTTTATATTTTTTTATATCTTATATAATATACTAGTAATTCAGTAGGATATAAAAGTAAATAAATTGTAAGAGTTAGTCTTATTAGGGTAATATAGTAAATATAATAGAGTAAGTATAACTGTATTATAAAGTATTTACTTAATAAGTATAAAATCTATATTTACTGAATAGCTTTTTTAAAAAGAGCCTACTAGCTAACTAACTAAATAGATATATAATAGTATACTACTTTTATATTACTTTACTAAAATTATTATTCTTTTTATAAGTATTAGAAGAAAAGTATTAAGTTTAAGTATAATAACTTTATTTTAAATAGTTATAATAGTAGTAATATCTATAATTTTATAGATAATATATTTAAGAAAATTCTAAGTAGCAGTTTAAACTGTCTTAATATATACCTAAGTAATATTCTTCTATAGTAAAAACTGCTTTTTAAATAGATCTATAATAATTATAGAATTAAATATCCTAAAAAGCTCTCTACTATAACTTCTCTTTATTAACTTAATAATTTTATTTAAAAACTCTTCCCTTATTAATCTAGAGTATATATTTAGTTTTTTACTTTTACTATTATAAAGCTTTAAATATTTTCTGTTTTTACTGAATTTAACTGTAAAATTAATATTAAGATTTTAAATAACTGTATAAATCTGCTTCTAATAGCTAAATAGAGATATAGAATTACTAAAGAAGATATTATTATATACTCTATTTATAGCAGCTTTAATAATAGATTGAAAACTCTAATTAATTTTAATTAAATAGATTCTCTATTAGTTAATTATAGTATATACTTTCTTAAGTCTCTCTAATTATATTTAGTATAATAAAGTTCTAGTTATAATATCTGAAATTAAATTAAGTAGTTTTAATATAATTTGCTAAATTAGTAATTTACTAAGCTTTATTTAAAAAGCTTTAATATCTTAATTTAACAGCTTAATAGCTAACTAACTACTACTAGATAAAAATTCAGCCTTAAAAGTATTATATACCCTAAGGGTCTAAATATCTACTTTTAAGTCTGTATTTTTAAAAAAATATACTAACTAAGTTAGAACTTAATATTTTTATTAAAAGCTAAAAACAGAAAGCTTTTTTTACTTTAAGATATAAAAAGAAAAATATTAAATTTAGTAATAATACCTAATATATAGTTTCCCTTTTAGTCTGCTAATTAAACTAACTTTAAAACTACTTAGTTAGTATAGGTATTCTTTATTAATATAATAGCTAAAATAATACTCTAAGACTTATTTTATATAGCTCTATATAATATTTTTAATTATTTTAATATTAGTAGCTAACTAGATTTTTATCTTAAAATAGATAAGGCTAGATAAATTTATAATAGTTAAATAAGAGCAATTAGGCCTATTAACCTTAATATAAAGTAAATTATTAGAGAAAATCTTACTAATAGTTATAATTTCTATAGCAGTTATAATACAGTTAATAAGATTAAACAGCTTATTAAAGGCTTTAAGCTACTTCTTAAACTTTACTAAAGTATTCTTTTTAAATTTAGTTTAAAAGCTATATAGTATAATAGAGATATTAACAATCTTATAGAGTATCTTATAGAGGACTAACTCTATAGGGAAATAAGTATAGATATTACTTTAAATAAGAAAAGATATTTTAGAAATAGCTTTAAAAACTAAACTTTTACCTAAAAATTAATTACTATAGATAATAATCTGTAGGAGAGAAATATAATAGCTAATACTGTGCGAATAGAGTAAGTCTACTATATCTAGAAGATATAGCTTCTCTTAAGAATAGAGGCTATTAAGACCTAAAGTGAGTTTAATAAGTATAATATTTAAAGTAATAGATATAAAGATATAGTAAATAGCTCAGTCTCTTAATAGGATATTCTACTAAATTTTATAATTAGGTATCTCCAGACTTATAGTTATTATTAAGACCTTACTAACCCAAACTTACTAGATTTATTAAGATTTTATATATAGAAGGCCTACTACTATTTAGCTCTAATTTCAGTAGAGCTAAAAAACAACTATATTAAGATAGAAAGAGTACTTTTCCTAAAACCGGAAACTTCTATATAGTAGCATATAGATCGCAATATAACTATTTCTAATTTAATAATTTATACCTTATATAACTGAAAGTGAATTATTACAGTAAGCGCTTAACTTACAGGAGAAGTAATTCTAATTGTGGTTTACGTAAAGTAGCTTCGACTGAGATTAAAATCCCTATTTTCTCCCCAACCCAATCTTATTCTCTAATAATATAGAACTATAACACTTCCATTCCAAGTTTCATTAATATGAAGTGTGCATATATCGCCGCAAGAAGAGCGCGTAGGGACAATGCAGGGTTTGTCGATTGGACCTATGCACGTTGTGGTGTTAGTATTATTTTCGCGTACTTTAACCGTAAACTTATCTTACCTTATCTACCTTCTGATATATATTATCCCCTCTCCGGGGAAAGAGAAAACAGTATCGATCCATTGCTGGGTTTTGTTTTGATGGAGCTATATCCAAGAGCCAAAAAAGGCCTGCTTGACCGGCTGCAGCAACAATAGTCTAGTCGTGGGGGTGGAGTCTAGTAACGCAGATTTAAAAGCGCGCAGCTGACCACGTAGCGGCGGAGACACAGCACCATCGGGGGCGTTCAGTGATACTTGTGGCAAACTGACAAATGCGGGCGAGCAACCTGAAATTCAGCTCGGCGAGTCACTTAGTGGTGCATTGTGGCAGGGTAGCGAGGGCATCGGATGGGGAATCATTGGTTGTAGGCCTACTTGTAGTATCTTGCCTCAGTTGGGGCGACACGGAAGGTTGCAACTGTGGGTACGGAGTAGCTCAAAGCGTGTCGCTTACCCCGCACACTATGTCAGCATCAGGGGAAGACCGAGCCTGCCGCGCGCTGGTTGCAAGAACCGACGTGATGATCTGCGTTATCTATTCGTCAAAGGAAAAACCTTGCTGCATTGTACTCCGTAGAGTTGCTTATGTATCGCAGCAGCCAAGGCGGGCAAAACCGGCCAAAAATACACTGACCGACTGCTGCCTGATACTCAAACCTGCAGCCACGCCAAAACAGACATGCACTTTGCCAGCTGAATTGCGTATCGCCTTTGCAGTAGCTTAAAGAAGGCCCGAGCGTTAGTCAGTGACCAATGACCCTCTTTATGTTGCTTTAAGACATGCATCCTGACTTGATTGGGTCTGGGAGGGATGTCGTCATTCAGCTTTCTTGGTATTGTGGATTCTGATCCCAATAGCGTGTCTACCTCCCAACGATTGTAACGCCATATTACCCAACGATTACCGGTACAAGTTGTAGCAGTGATGGAACAGACTAGGCTTATATTTTCCAGATATAAAGAAACAGTAGCTAATCCGTCTGATAAATATATTTTTTACCACTTCAATCTTATAGCGAGAATAAAAGTATCGTTTTCATATCGCCAAGCTATTATAAAGAGGCTGCGGCCTTACAAGCCTTAATAAAGGGTACCACTATTCTTCTACGAGTAGTTCTTCAGCTTCTAACTACAGATAGCGAATTTGCGAGTTTTATACCCATAACAACAATTGGAAGTTGTGACATACAAGCATGAATTCACAGCTTATAGTTGTGTGATCAACTTATCGAATGATCCCGACTACGTGGGAGTCAAACTCGAGATCCTACACTAAGGCGACCCAGGAGATGTACAATAGGGGGTAGCGGAGTCGTTAGTAAGTCTTTTCCGCAAAACACAACAGCTATTGGGGGAACAATTGCTAGAACAAAATCTAATTAAGAAATAACAACCCTGGTGACAATTTATTTAGGGATAATCACCGTAATATATATCACGTATCTACCAGACATCTATAAAGGACCGCTTTAAAGAGGTCATTTAAATTCCCATATAAATGAAAACCGCGCTATTGATAGCAGGGGGTAGAAGTCATCAGTAGTGCACATAGGGCTGGTGTCGCGTGGGGACTTCGTGAAATTTCCGTTGTGGCCCAAAAGTAAGAAAATAATTCCCTGTAATCCACTACCATGATGCACGAGATATAGTGTATATAAATCGGTAGCGACAATCGAATTAGATATAATAGTCCAGTCCATGCTATTTTATATCTTTACCTGTACATCTTATCATTGATTCAAGACCCAAAATCGTGATGCGCACGGAGAGCTTGCTTACGAGATATCATTACACCCCCCTGTTCGGTAAGGAGCAATTGACCAATGAAATCAAGACGTGAACGATGTCTCCACTGATCAGATCCATGAATGCCTCAACAATGTTGAAGCCAGATCTGACTCCGTTTCTGCACCCAATTCTTCTTGAGCCGCTGGCAACCATCCATACCATGACCACTCTCTTTCATCTCCCTATTCAGATCATTGCATTGATAGCCACTTTGCTGTCAAGAGATTTCCTTGATTTCCGACAAACATGCAGGAAAATCAAGGCTGATACAGCCTTGGTTTTCGCCCAGAAATACTTCCAGACGCGTCGCGTGATGTTTGAACGACATAGCCTTCAAACTCTCCTCAGCATATCAAAGTATCCGCCTCTTTGTCAATCAATCCGAACGCTAGAAATCTGCCCCAACCATCTCCTACCTCTCGAGAAGCTCCAGGCCATAGAGTCAGCTATCAAAGAAATCGACTATATTGATATAATATGCGGCGGGGTGGAGAGTAATACTGAAGACACCGAAGCACTGGATGGCGACCGTCTAAGTCGGCTCAATGCCAAGGCATATCGAAAATGCTTCGAAGACCAAGAGCAGCTGAATCGAACTGAATACGACGTGGAGTGCTTGAAGGAGATTATGACGCGTCTCACAAACTGCAGAAGTATTATTATTTCCGACGAGAATCGTCCCTGGGGCCTGAAGCATGTAAGAAACAGCATCGGCATCTTCCCGCAGAGGACTCTTCCCTTTACATCGTCGCCAACGAGTGTAAAACTGATTCGACATATGATACAAGTCGTTCTTACTGCAGCAGTTACCAGCAAAGCACGGGTTGAGACGCTTGACATCGATATCGGGTTCTCAATGCGAAATGCCAGCTGCATTAACCCTCATATGCTTATTGGGCCGTGTTCTGCACTTTTAGCTCAATCCCCCATCACTAGCCTTTCTCATCTACACCTGGTCCTAGACAAAGCCTCTTCTGGACTCAGCACAGATCCCTCGGGATGGGCTTCTGCACTCGTTCAATTTACCAATTTTTTCCCCAGACTTTCTCATTTCTCTCTTGGATTTGAGGACCGCGATGATTTTGGACGATTCTCGGAGCTTTGCACAGTGTTGTATATGCCCAAATTAGAGGTATTATCACTTCAGTCTATCAATTGTTCGAGCATGGCCTTGGCTTTTTTCCTCCTTCGTCACCACAGAGCACTTCGAAAAATTCGGTTCAACTGGATCGAGCTCACTGATGGGGTTGGAGCCTGGCGTTGGCTGATTGGAGTTATTCGTGACAGTCTGGATATTACGTCGTTGGGAATGAGGGGGTGTTCGGGTCATCAGAAATATTCACTACCCGACTTGGAAGACACTGATGCTCGCAGCTTGACCGATATCATAGACTCTTTACCAATATAGTAAGAAGACTTGGGGTTTTTTTCTTCCTTATGACCATTTCTCTTCTACCTCAAGCCTATTACGAACAAATGTGTTGCTGGGCATACGGTGACAAACGGTTGCGATTGCGAAGAATCCCCCGAGGTGAGCTGGGCCGAGTCTGATGGAATCTCATGACCCCGAAATCGAGCAGTTGGCTTTTGGTTTTCGGACTTGAGAACATTGACGGCCAAGTTCAACTTTTGAATAGGATGCAGGCGTGGACCTAGCTTCCAGTGGGAAATGAGGATGCCACAACCGATACAACCAACGAGGTTCAACTAACAGCCAAAATTGGTAGTTTTTGAAGATTGTATTTACATCTCGCGCAGTCTATGAACTTGACTCATAATGCTGCCCATGGATGGTGCCTCCTCCAGCCCAGAACTGCAGCTCTTCAATGGCCTTGCACAACGTGTCTTTCTGTATTATCAACAACAAAGAAGGACGCAGCAATCCTCAATGACGCAAGCACCGTTGATTACGCAGACGTGACTGGGCCCATGGCGTCACAACCCAGGCGCTGCCGGGCTTCCGCACACGACGCGGCATTGTAAAAGGCGCAATTGGCCTCAGCAACTGAACGTTCAATTATGACACCCAATCAAGCGACGTGGGATTCCTCCGGCAAGTGAGCGGCACTGACGTAATATAGCCGCTAATTTTGGGCTGGGACAAATGTGGCCAGTCATCTACAAGCTGTGAGGATTCAACGATATGTCTAATCATAATCATACCACACACTAGAAGTGGTACTGAAAGTTGTTAGCGTTTGCGGACGGTAATTCGGGTCAACGATCGGGCTGGATTCGCTATGAAGAATGTAGTTCTTGACTTCGTCACACCAAACCGACTTGACATTCCAGCTGTCCACGTGCTCGCATAACTCATCGCAGGTAACGGACTCTAGATTGAGCTATTGCTGTATTTCTTCTGTAGCTTTCTGCTAAGTTCTATCTGTTAGCTTAACCGATTCAAAATGTAGAGCCTTAAGTATCTTATAGTGCTAATATAGCAGTTCAGTAAGTTCTACCTTCTATATTTACTTTCTGAAGAGCCTTAATAGATAGAGATAAGACTAAAAATAAGTTTCTAGATATTTAGCTAGCAGTATATTATTATTATAACTAATAAAGTTAAAAGTTAACTTCTTTAATTTATTAGCTATAGTTAAAAGCTTAGTGAGATTTCTCTATATAAGAATATTCTATTTGCTATTAGTTTTAGCACTATAGAGACTAAATATAATTTTATAAAAATATTAGAAAGTACTATAAAAATATTCTAAATTAAGAGCTAATAGTTTAAGTAAGCTAGAGGAAATAGTAGCTATTAGTTAATAGTAACCTTTATTTAGTATACTATTATAGTAGTTAACTGCAAGCTTTTAAGCTAGTATTCTTATAGTTAATACTGCTTAATATATAATTAAGAACCTATAGTTAATCTTTATACCACTAGACATTTTATCTTCAATCTGTAATAAATACCTAGAAGGCTTTTTCAGATATAACAGATACTCTCTATAAAGTGGCCCACTAAATCTTATATCATTCGGAATATTAACTCTACCCAGAAATCTAGTCGCAAAAGTATATTAACCAAAAAGCTCTCTAGTAGGACGCCAGTGGTTAGTGAGTATCACCCTCCGGACATTTAGCATTCTGGCCAGAGCCGCAGAGATAGTTGCAGCATTTGTTCCGCCTTATAAGACTGCATTCTGCTCTTCGATACGGTCGCAAAAGTACTGGTTAACACTACTCTCCGAAGAACTGTCCGTTCCTTTCGGTTGTGATGTGGGGGAAAAAACTCCGGAATAGACCACTTCATGAACAGCTAGACGTAACGTAGGATGTCTAGATATCTTGATGAGGACGATAAGGTCCTTTCACTGTAGGGAGGCGTAGACTTTGAAGAAGAGGAGCTGAGACGATATGGCGTAAAACTTCCTGGAAACCATCCGCATGACTTTGAAGTCGCGTTTGGACATATTTCGCAACACTTCTGAGGTGATTTCAGGCGGCAGGTCCTCCATGATAAATGAACCTCGCCGATCCCAGACAAGATGTAATCATGGCAAAATCATGGGGCAGTCATCGCGGGCATGGACATCCCGCGGTCGCTAGCGGGACTCAAGGAACCAATGGGATAGCTGTGACTATGGTGGTCTTCTGGCTGGGATATCAATGGAGAGAGTGAGTGGCAAACGGTTCAGCTCAGCCAGTGATGGAATAGGAGTCAAGTTCGTCGAGAGATGGTGAAAGCCTCTGATGGCAAGGCGGCAGGTAGACAAAAGCGCGACGTAGGTCGAATCCCAAGGGAACCTCAGGCGAGCTTGTAGCAAGGGATTAAGAAGGCCGTATGAAGGGAATGGAAGAACGCGTTGCGTTGGGTCGAAAGGGGCGGACAGAAGGCAGAGCAGATGCGGATAGAGACGCACGGGGTGTTGCGAGTTTACCTAGAAGTTAAACGCGGTGGCGGGCGACTCGGCTCGTAGTCGTGCTGCGAGGTCCCCACTTTGTTTTTGGATTCGCGTTGTGGCTCACCAACCGATCACAGTGGGGCTAGCACACGGTAAGTAACAAATTGAGTGGCCTGAAGCTAATATGGACACCTTCCCATCGACTACTACTGGCTGTTGGCCGACTGTAGGCTCGTCGGTTCTGACGGCGCGCCCTTTGATCCTATCTCAGCACGCCCCGTGCCCCAATAGGGGACTTTATCGGCCCCACGGCTGCCCTGGCTTCTGATTGGCCTACTTTGAGAGGAATGGTTGTGTCGGCTGATAAGGAAACACGTGCTCCACCCGCAGCCGCATCCGTAAGGCTACACATAATCCACTCTACCTCTCGACCAAGCCTTATCGCAACCTCCCAACGTGCCTGCAGCCATCAACTTATCCCCTACCATCACTACAAGCCCTATCCAAGGAGTCTACACTTTCCCTTTCGCCGATATCCACGGGCTCCCAGCGGCGACGCTCTTGGCACGATGAGATCAGATGCACACGCTCGCAAAGGTAATTCAATCGACACCAGGGGCTTGAGGGCTCGGACTAAGCTCATAATCCAGGCGAGGAGCAGACGATCAAAGGCGCATCCAAGAAGGACTCCAAAAATGGCACTATCAAGCTAAAAAAAAAACACCGCCAAAGCACAGCAAGCCTGGAAACTGGAGAGACGGCAGCGTCATCGAAGGTATCATCAAAGGTATCATCGAATGGGGCGTCTCGGCCCGTGAGACTACCGCTGACCAACCGATTAGAGGACAAGAGGCAAAATGGTATTTCGCCGTCAACATCGGTAGCCTCACCAGGCCCCGTGGTGAACCAGCTAAACAACAACGCCCGCGAAACGTTTGCGACCAGCCGACCATTCGAAGACAGCCTCGATCTACAGCAATGCAAGCACTGCAAGAAGAGCATTCTCAAGACGGCGGCAAAGCCACACATTGCGCAGTGCCTCCGACTGAAGAAGGAGAAGGCGCAGTGGAAGAAGGAAGATCGTGAGGTCAGGGAAAGGGCCGAGGAGGCAGCGAGGGAAGAGGAGGCACGGAAGGCCGACGAAGAAAACGGCGAGGCCAAAGGCGACGACGATAGCGACGGGGACGATGAAGATGACATCTCGGCCGACCAGAAACCCACGGGGAGCAAGACTGCGAAGAAGGCTGCGGGGAAGAAGCCCGACGACAACAAGAAGGGCAAGAAAAGGAAGGCGGATGGGTATCTAGACAAGGAGCCCAAGGCTAAGAAGAAGGACGAACCCAAGGCCAAGATTCCCAAGCCAAAGGGCAAGACATTCACCGGACACATACTGTACGACTGCTTACTGACCATGCGACCGCAGAGCCTGTGGATGTCGAGCGCCAATGCGGTGTGATTTTACCAAACGGACAGCCATGCGCAAGATCTCTGACGTGCAAGATCCACCCTATGGGTGCGAAACGTGCTGTGGCGGGGCGATCTCTACCATACAACATGCTACTCGCTGCCTACCAGAAGAAGAACCAGGCAAAACAGCAGAGTAAGTACCCGTCCGGGCCAGGCCTGTTTCCCCGGACCAATGTGACTGCCTCCCCCTCAACAGAAGCTGCACTCGATGCAAACGCTCCAATAGAAGACGAAGACGACGCCAACAACGGGCCTGCCGACTCGGACGAGGAAACAGCAGCCGTGATTGGCGCCCTGGCCCAATGGAACCCGCAACCTCTGATCCCGCAACCACTCTTCACACCGATCAAGCGCCAGTACCGGCTCGCGAGACTCCACGAGCAGCTACAAATGGCAACCGACGGCGGACGGACAAACATCTTCCGAGTCTCTGGTTACGGGGACACAGACACTCTCAGAAGGCCATCCCGGACTGCTGGTCAGAGAGGATGCGCCCGGAGAGCGAGACTTGGGAGTCGTGGGGTTCGGGGGCCCAGGGCGGTCGTCGAGTTTTGGGTTGCCGGGACCTTCACAAAGACAGCCGTCGGTGACGAGCAGGGGGTAGAGGCGTAGCATGGCACAATGGAGTATTTTCACCCCTTCTGACAGCGAGAAGTGCCAATGTGTATGATATGCAGGAAGCTTCCGGACGACTGAGCCATGTTCTATTATCACGAACCCGGGATGATGTGGTGATCCCGCACCGGCCGGTTTGTTGAACACGTCGCAGATTCTCGACTCACTCCCAAAAATCCTGCCGACGCTTGGATTCCGGGGTGGATGATCCATTGTAATACAGAGGACAGATGAGAAGAGTGCCACAGGAACGAACTCAAGGAGAAAATAAAACGGCAACATAGGTATAGACAAGCAGCCGCATCACTACTCCAAGTCGTCTTCTTCTTCCCCTTCAAACCCGCAAGCCTTCTCAAACCGGAATGGGATCCTGTGTAACATCTGGCGAACACATTGGCATCAAGTATGAATCCACCTGCGATCAATCCTTTTTTTTTTTTACCATTGCCAGAAACCTGACTAGACTTAGGAGCGAAACATAGAGTTAAACTATTTATTATGCCTTAAACCTGTTTCTTGGGGTCTCCTAATCCATTTTGTTCATTCGTTGACAAATTTTCTCCCCTTGCTGTCGTTATTTGTTCTTGCAAGTTGTTGACCCCATCGTCGACTCGATGGCTGGCAGCCAATCAGAATTTCGCGGTCAAAACTAAAACCGCCTTTGATTATCACGGTCAAATCTAATCTATTTTGGGAATAGTGCGCCCTGGCCAGACGCCAAGTCTCTGTTCTTATTTCATAATTTTCCTTCACGCGAAGCGGCCGCGCTATCGGAGTCAGTGCGGTAGGATGCAAGGCACCACGCCCGAGGGCCTTGAACAAGCTGGTCGGCTGTCTGTATCAAACGTGGGACGCAAGATGTGAATCTACCACAGAGGCAACTCCACGCGCCGTGATCTTCGACTTACAGTGGCATCATTACGAATACCTCAGTGCCTTGTTTCTCCAGGTTTCTCTACTCCAGCATCGTTGGACGCTGTTGATGCGAAGGATCGCGCTGGACGCGGCGCGAAAGAGACTGGTACCACCATGGTGTGACTTGACGTGACAAAACGCAATGCGCGGGGGGCGGGTAAGGACTGGATGGAGCACGTCGGGGACTCTGAGAAACTCCACTGGTGTGGTCGCTGTCTCACAAACCATGAGCAAAAAGTTTCGCGAGTTGTGAAAGTAACTAGTTATTATATGGTGGTGGGCCCACGGATGAAAAGTGTGTAATTGGGCCTATGACGCGGGGGGTAATTGGTACTGCTCGTGGGTGTCACAGTGTGAAATATATCAACCATGATAAAATCTCTGTATAAAGGAGTGCTCCACTTTTGCTACGCAAATCCACAGGGGTACGGTAGGAGCCGAAGCCCTGGCCAGGAACAGCTACGCGATACGGACCCACACAATCATTACTGTGTGGAGATTAATTAGATTCCGGCGTCCCCTCATCCGTGGCCCCAGACAACGCCGCTGAACGCTTCGTTCGACGCGAACGCGTTTGCGCGATAAGCGTGCGCGCTCCGCCCCGGGCTCTCTCCTTCAAGCCGGGCCTTGGTAGCATGATTCCTTGACTCAGATCAAGCTTGCTTGGGTTTGTCTCACCGAGACCTTGATCCTCGACATCCCGCCAGCCATACTTGCGCGAGGCAGAACAGCGGCCATGATTCGTCCGCCACGTGCTCCTCTGGATTTTCTTGGCCACCGAATCGACTCTCGACCCCTTTCCGTTGCCAAGGCATGTGATTCGGGGTTGAGGCCCAACGCCATTGCCAGGAAGCCTCCTGGGGCCATACACATGTCGAGGATGCTAGGCGGCTCCGATTCACTCCCGTGCGCTGTAAAGGCACTGGTGTGATCCTGAAGCTCTTGCCCAATTATCTTCATCAATCGATAGAAGTATGCAGCTGTCCTCTCATTGCTTTCGTCTGCGTTACGGCGTTGCTTCTGGAAGAACGCATCGCCCTTTGGATTATTCCAGCCCTATGACCAGCCTTAGGAACGTCTGGGAGAAACAAAAATGTTGTTGGCGATGCAGAGCACTACCCATTTTTCGGAGTTCAGCGAGCTCTCGGAACTCGGAGAGGTTCTCAATTAGGTAAGCTGCGATAACGATGCTTGCAGACGAATCCGGCGAACGATCATAAATATTTCCGTCGGTTCCTAAGACCTCAGTCTTTCCAGCCGCTGTGAATAATTCCATTTTCGCTTTGTTTACAACTTCTCTTTCTCCCATCCAACCTGGCGTAGCCTCTAATACCCATCTAAAAGCCGTTGGAAAATCCTAACGATGCGTGGAACCGTGGAGTTCCCGATCCGGACCTGCTCTGCTATCCATTCCTGTGACAAATGGTCATATTTCCCATCCCACTCTTGTTTCCCCATCTCTTTCTGGATAACCAGGTTCCCCAGCATACCATCTGCTACAGCGAGCAGTGCCGCGACGGTACGACAGATTATTTCCACTCCACTGCCGCCAGCACTAGCGTTCCCTGTCAATTTGCAGCTGATGCCTTCATCCACAACAACGTCGTGCTTTCCATCCTCGTCGCGGGTATATCGGCATACTTCAACCGGAAAGCGGCAATGCAAGTATCGATGTCTCTTGCCTTCTAAGCCCATTTTACTTCCCCGAATGCCTGACCATTTGTGCAGCAGCACTGTGGCGGCCTTGGATTCCTTATGCAACGTACACGACTCCATATTATGGAGATAGCAATCTTCGCTCTATTTGTATATCATGCAAACTTGGCAGCGAATGCCGCCTCTACTCCAGGCCCGGACACGAGCTCGCAAGGTGAAGTAGTAGGTAGAATCTTCCGAGTACCCGAACGTGCGCTCATGGTCCTCTTCTGCCCGATCAAGAGCTTCCCGGAGGAGAGAGCGCCAAAACGATGTATGTCCTGCCCCTAAAATGCCTTGCTCTTCGTCCAGTACGGTCTTGCCGCCCTGGCGCTGGGGCTGGCTTTGGTGCTGTCTAATGAGGATGTAGCCCGTCTCGGGGCTCGGAAGCTGCAACTTGACTCGGCGCTGATCCACCTCCTGCTCAATCCAAAGATCTTCAACTACCACATCCAGTTGACAGAAGATACGCATCATGACCATGACGTCCTGACGTCCCCATGGCATCGGCGAGAGGAGCCAGCCATCTGTGCCCCAATCCTGATTGAAACGAATGCGGCTACCGCTACACCAATCCTTGATCTGGTCCCAGAAGATGTTTAAATTGTCGTAGTCACCACGAGGGTCATCGGGTGAAACAATGGAGAATGCGCACATAGCTGAGACGGCATTGACAACCACCTCCCGGAATTGGCATCGGCTCCCATATCGCCGTGACCATGTTCGTGCGAGCCATGACCGACAGGCATAGTCGTCTCCTCCTCCCCAGACCCGATATTCCCAATCTGAGGCAGGGCTCTTAGAGCCCCGACACACCCACGCAGGGCAGCAGGATCGAGGCAGACAGCAGTCTCCGCACCATGGGACCGGGCCGTACCCTTGTATTCCTTTTTCTTGAAGCTCGACTAACCTCTCCCCGACACGGGCTCGAATAGAGCGTGCCTGACGTGCATCGGCTCGAGGACAGAATGCGAGAGGATGGTCATCGGAGGGCGTCTCGGTAGAGCAGGCAGAGAGGACATCGGACAGACCACCGCTCGAGTTGCTTCTGAACTTTCTCCTCGCGGATAGAGTCGCCGCTTCTATCATCTTCCCAGTCGTCACGCCATCGTACGGGGTTAGGGTATTCCCAGTTCCTTCTCGTTGCCCACAAGGATAGTTCTTGCTTCGACTAGGTGCCGATCGGTTTGGGCGATCTCGGAGAAGAATAACCACACTGGTCTAACTTCAACACACTGGGTGTGACACCGATGGAGCAAGGAATCGTCTAACGTCACTTCAACACTGCGACGCGCCCGAGCAGATCGGACGTCTAGCGAAACAGGAGGGCAGTCTCGTAGTCGGACAAACCCGTGGTTGCGACCAGACAGTAGTGGTACGGGAGACAATGCGGCGGCCTGAGACTCGCTGTCGCTGTCGCTGTCGCCGTCGGTGTCGAATGGGCATGTCTCGGCAGCGAAAACAGAGGTACGCGCCATTGTTCGTTTTGGCGCAGGCAAGCCGCTCCAGCCACGGCTGCGTTTTCTCTTTTGGCGTGGTGGTGACAAGGACGATGGGGATGTCGGGGTTGGTGATTGTCGCGATTTTTGTTGGGGCTGTCCTTGTGCTTGGTCGTGCTCGCGAGGTATCAGGTGTGGACGCGCAGCACCGCGACGATACGGAATATCCTTCATGTCGTTAATGAGACTTGAACGGACAGAGGTGAACAGACGTATGTTCTAACGGCTGATTCGGCGCGGCCTGGTAAATCGTGTGGATGGAAACAATAATTCAGGAAGAGGTTAAAGGAACGAAAGGTCTGTCTTTATTTTAAGACAACACGAACGAAAACACTGCGCGCGATTGACATGTCATTGTCTTCCCCTATTTCTTTTCTTTTTACCCGCACCTGACTTTCTTGACGCCACAGATGGCTCCGTTTCGGTGGGTTTATCGGTCACGTCCTAGGCATGCACAAGTCACGTGCATTGGCCCCACCTACAAATCCCCCCTCTAATCAAGGAGTGATCAAGCCAACAGCAAAAAGGATCGGTGATCGCTGTTCTGATCACTACGATCGTCTTTGCGATCACTATGATCACAGCTGTCGGAAAGCTAGCGTGGCACTCGGATGACCTTGAACATGTGTGTGTATTGTGTATATCTTGACTGTAGCTCCCGCCCCTTAAGGTCAGGGAGGCCCGGCGGGCCCCTGGCGGGTCAGTCCCGAATGCCCCCTGTTTCTCACGTGACTTCCTGGAGCCCTGGTGTTCCAACAGGAGACGCAAACCGCAGGCGGTCTGCCCAGAAGAGCCTTGAGGAACGAAGTTAGAGACGAAAATCGGCCGACGTACCTTAAGCAAATTTTATTATTTTAAGTTAACATAAATTTAGTTAAAGTAAGATCGGCAGCTCGGCTATTGCGGTATTATTGCAAGCTCGACTGTAGGTAGTATGTAATTAGTATATCGAGATTATAAAATATATCTCCGGCTCTCTATAAAACCTTATAGAAATCTTAATAGCAATCCGGATGGAGTTATATTACTAGTACTTACTCTTCTAAAAGCTTACAATTAGAAATATTATAGTTAATTTATTTAATTATAAGGAAGATATAGTATCTATAGTTCTTTTTAATATTATAAATATAGTAATATATTCAGTTTAGTTTTAATTTTTCTATAATAATATTTCTAAAGGTTTAAATTTTATTTATAAGATTTTAAAGAGTTTTATTAAGCTTTTATATTATATTTAGTAAGATAATTTATATATTTATTATTTTTAATATATATAGTACTATCTTTTTAAAAAAAATATAAACTGGCTTATTATATAGTATTTAATTTATTTTATAGAATTTACAGATTACCTATTATAACTATTTTATAGATACTAATATTCTTTTTTTATAAAAAGAGTAATCTCTATATTAGGGTTTTTATTAGTAGTATATATAGAAAAAGTAAATATAAAAGCTAAATGTAATAAGCTATTTAAAAGGAGATATTTAAAGTTAGAGTAAAGACTAAGGCTTAAATATAAGCTATAGTATATATAGTATATAGAAAGATAGAAGAAATTAGAAAGTGCAGGCAGTATAAAACTATAGTATACTATAGTAAAAACTACTAAAAGATAGACTGAAAGATATATAGAGAAGTATATATCTCTTAAAATACAGAAAGTAACTAAATAAGAGAGTTACTATATAAAAGTTATCTTATAAAATTAAATTATAGCTAGATATAGAATAGTAGGATAAAAAAAAGAAATAAATTTAAATATAAAAATACCTAATACTATAGTAATAACTATTATCTACTTTCTATTAGTATATTTCTTAAGAGGGTACTAGCTATAATACAGCTATATTCTACTATTAGAACTAAAAGAAAAAGCTAATATAATTAAGAATTCCTCAGTATTAACTATAGTTAATAGAAATAGAGAATTAAATAAAGCTTTTACACTATCCGCTAGGTACAGCAAATAGAGGCAGCCTTCTGTTACTTCTTATAAAGTTAGATTCCCATAGGATGGCTCCATAATATCGCTAGCGCTCTCGGAGACGTGCTGTCTCTTTGAAGGGGTGGATAGAGTGGCCCGGCCCTCCCAGCGAGCAGACCGCTTTGAAGGCGGAGTAGCGGTCGGAGTCGGCGTGGCCGGGGGGGGTTGGGTAGGCCTCGGCATGTAGGCCAAGTCAAGGACACGGAGGGCCAGTTGATTGGTATCAGTGGTGCGACCAGCTACCTTAGCGGTGATGCTTAGGAGAGCTCCAGGTGATGGTGTTCTGACTTTTTGCCACCGCTTCGTATTTTCAAAGAAACAACAATTCAGAATGCGAATATCGACGCACGCTTTTTCCTTTCTCGCCCACCATCCTGAGTAGCCGCTGCTTTAACCTGAGCCGAGCCTGAGCCCTAGGTGAGCCGTCACCAACAGGTGGGGTTCCCATGTCGCGTTTTAGCTCGTGATTGTTGGTAACGACGGAACGGCCCCACGGCAAAGTAACCCTACCTGCATACTCTAGCCGGCTTTGCTGGAACCTTTGCTTTATACCATCCATCATCAGGTTGCTGCTTTGTTAGATAATCGCGCAAATCGGCCGCCGACCCCAATACATCATTTACCTCACACCCACGAAGCAGGAAGCCCCCCGCCATCCCTAGACCCGCTCGCTTTACTTATTCACGCTCACAGACCGGCTCGCGGTAAACTCGGGACGTATATGGACAGCTCCTTTGCCGTTTTCCACAGAACGCCGGAAATCACGCCAGCAAGACAATAGCTCTACTTCTTTTAGCGCTGATCTGCCTTGTTGGACTCGGAGGGTCATAAACTTTACCTGAAAGCTGCAGTGCCACGTCAAAAGTATCCACATCTCGGCTCCGTCTAAGATTGCGAAAGCGCCCGCTTATCCTTTCTTAATCCCGCGTTACCCGTTGGCGCTTACTGATAACAATTGACGATAATTGGCAGTGCATCCATGATAATGGGCTAACTTTATCCTTCGATACTGCAGGGTGTACACCGACTTTTAAAGACCCAACCAACACCTTACTGAGTTGGAATTGGGGTATAATCGGGACTTAAATCTGAGAGTACTCTTTAAGATACTATATAGTATCTTAAAGCTATAATATAGATATAATATTATACTTAATTAGGTTAAAAATTTCAATTAATATACTACTTATTAATAAAAGCTAATATAACTACTTATTACTTTTTTAATTAAATAAAAAAATATTTTATTACTTTTTTAATTAAAATTATAATTTTTAAATTATTTTAGATTATATTATAAAATACTTAATTAAAACTATTAATATATTATTAATCTAGCTAAAAAATACTAATTATATAGCTATAGTTTTTTTTTAAGTAATTTTTTTATTATAAATTTTTTTTTTTTTTTTTTTAATTTTTAATTTTTAATTTATTAAAAAAAATTTAAATTATATACTTATAAAAATATAAAAATAATAATTAAAACTTATTATTTTTTATATTTTTTAAAAAAATTACTTAAAATTAAAGTATTATTAAATATTCTATTAAAACAATATTTTTTCCTTAGCGCTACTATTGTCAAAAATAGTCTAGCTATACATTGCGATATAATTGAATATAATACAGATAAAATAATTTATAAACTATAAAATAACTTTTAATATTTACGACTTATATGTCTGATATAAAAAAAATAGAGCATGTATATTATATATATCTATCATATATATATAAAATATTGGTATATACGAAAAACTGTAAAGTAAATAGCATTTTTTAATAATTATCGTTACTTACCCTATAGAAATTAATATTAATAATAAAAATTAATATCTGAGATTAATATAAATTACCATGTAAATTTAGTCTATAATTATTATTTCTTATTTTATTTAATTTTATATATAAATTTTTAGTAAATTTAAGTATTTTATATTTAAAGCTATTTTAAGTTAAGCTAGCTTTTTTTTAAACTAGCTTATAGCTTTATACTATAGCTTTAAGATACTTTATAATATCTAAAAGAGTACTTAAATCTGAGCCGGTTTATATAACTATATCCTAAGGTAGTATGGAATAATTAGTGGGGTAGACTAAAGGGGTTAATAAACCGGGTGAATGTCCTGCGTGCGCTGATGCAGTTCATACGCTAACTACCGGACGTGTTCTGCCAGTCGGACCGTACTTATATATGGTGCTTATATTTGCCCATATTTGTGGTGTGACCCACGTTCCACGCTTTCTCGTTTAATTTTCCTGGAATTGTACAGCTATCTGGAATGAATCTCTGAGAATACCTTCTTTGTTTCACTTCTGTTCTATGCAATGACTTCCCATATTTCACAATGGCGGGAGCCAATTGCCATTGTGAGCATGGCTTGTCGTCTCCCGGGCGGCATCGACAAACCATTAGACCTGTGGGACCATGTTCGAGCAGGACGTTCGTCGGTCACGGCGATACCGAAAGATCGATTTAATGCCGAGAATTTTCTAACCATGGATCCTAATCAGAAGGGAGCTCAGGCGTTTAGAGGTGCCCACTTCGTCAAGAGGGACATCAAGCAGTTCGATCACAAGTTCTTCGGTATAAGCAAAGACACGGCTACAGCCATGGATCCACAGCAAAAACAATTGCTCGAAGTTGTCTACGAGTGCCTTGAGTCAGCCAATATTTCCATGGAAAAGATCTCGAACTCCAAGATTGGCTGCTATTGTGCCATGTTTGTGGCCGATTATCATGACATGTTGATGCAGGACCCTGAATATCTTCCAACCTTTATCGCCATTGGAACAACACGAACCATGCTTGCAAACCGCATTAGTCATGCGCTTGATCTTGGTGGTCCCAGGTATGTTATGACTAATTAATCTGTCTTTCAAAAGTGGACCGACACGTGCAATTGATTACGATGCTGACACTTCACATGCAGTGTGACAATCGACACAGCCTGTTCCGGTGCCCTGGTTGCCCTGCATCTTGCCTGCCAAGCACTGCAAGCTGGGGAGTGTGACGGTGCTGTGGTTGGTGCATCTAATCTTTTTCTGAGTCCAGATTATGCATTGTCTTTGACGCGTCTAGGCGCTATAGCTGCAGACGGCCAGTGTAAGACATTTGACGCCAGCGCCAATGGATATGGACGTGGCGAAGGAACCAACGCCGTCTATGTAAAAGACTGAGCGATGCGATTAGAGATGGGGATAATATTCGAGCCGTCATCAGGGGCACCTCATCTAATAGGTACGTCTACTTCTTCTCCAAGCAAGGTTGACACAGTTCGGGTTCACTAACAAGTTCAGTTCTGGTGCTACTCCAGCAATTACGGAACCTTCCGGGCGAGCTCAAAGAGATACCATCTTGCAGGCTTATGCCCAAGCAGGAATTAATGACTTCAGTGAGACGGGATACTTTGAGTGTCATGGAACAGGTACGCCCGTGGGCGATTGTATAGAGTTAGGAGCCGTAGGTTCAGTTTTTGCTGCCAGTCACAAATCCCAAGACGCACTTTGGGTTGGTTCTGTAAGTTTCATTTGCAACATTGCCTTTTCTTTATTACTGTGAGAAAAACATAGACTAACAAGCGAACAGACAAAACCGAATGTGGGACACTCGGAGGCGGCTAGTGGTTTGAGCAGTCTCATCAAAGTAGTTTTGGCCTTGGAAAAGGGAGAAATTCCTCCCAACACCAATTACAAGACACCTAACCCCAAAAGTACAGTGTTTCCCAGTCCCTACACCTAGTTTGGATCCAACTAACGATGATTTGCCTAGTCGACTTCGAAGGATGGAGAGTTCGTGTTCCGACCAGCCCCCAGCCCTGGCCTTCCAAGTCCATACGCCGAGCAAGCGTTAACTCCCTTGGTATCGGTGGATCTACTGCGCATGCTGTCGTTGAGTTCTACGAGCCGCCTAAACTGACTAACGGGTCCGTTAATGGCGCCAATGGCGTCAATGGCACCAATGGTGTTAATGGCCATCATGAGGCAGGGGAACAAGCCAACAAACCGTTCTTCCTTCTGTTCACATCTGGCGCCTCTCGCAGCTCTCGAGACACAAACACACTCAACCTCCTAGAGTTTCTTAAAAGTCACGATGAATGCCACAGCTTAACGGATCCCCTTGTCACAGCGCTGAATGCTCGAAGCCAGATCCATGTCCGGCCATGGAAGTCGTACGCTGTTGCCCAGACAGTTGACGATCTCATCCAGCAGTTGGAGAATAACGCCCTGAAATCGAATTCAACGCCGTCCAGTGGTGATGCACCTCGAATTTTATTTACATTCACAGGTCAAGGAGCCATGTGGTCCCAGATGGGTAAACGTCTCCTCGAGGCATTCCCTGTGGCGCGCAACACCTTGTACAATCTTGAGCAGGTCGTTAGAGAACTTCAGCCATCGAATACGTCGGCCTGGTCCCTGATAGGTGCGTCCAGACGCGACAATTCTAAGTTGCTGCTTGGTGGTTACTGACTTCTTTATAGACAAGCTAACTGCTGAGCTCTCACAAGAAAAGATTGATTCGCCGGCACTCGCCCATCCTCTTTCCATGGCGGTTCAAATCGCACTGGTAGATGTTCTTTCTAGTTGGGGCGCCCTTCCAGATGGGGTCGTCGGCCATTCAGGTGGAGAGACGGCCGCGGCGTACGCTTGTGGTGCTCTTACTGCCAGGGAAGCCATCACGGTCGCTTACTATCGAGGAATAGCCTGCGAGAACGCCCCATCAGGTGCCATGTTGGCCGTTAGAAGTGCACCAAAGGCGAAAGAGTTGCAGGATGCATTGGAGCGAAACGATGTGCAAATTGCGTGCTTCAATGGTCCCAGAATCTGACTCTCGCAGGCTCTGTTGAGGGAGTTCAGAATGTGGCCGCCGAGCTTAGCAGTCATGGCATTGTATCCAGGGCCGTGGCTGTAACTCGAGCCTACCATACCCGTACCATGAAGAGTGTGGTGGATGATTATATCGGTCACCTCCAGGGTGTTCTGCATCCGAAGGCTGGACGGGTTCCTATGTTCTCATCTGTTTCCGGTCTCGAGCTGAATGGGACTGAGGTTGATGCCGACTACTGGGGGGCAAACCTCGTATCCCCAGTTCTTTATACTGATGCAGTGACATTGGCCATGACTCAAGCAGACCGCAAGTTTGATTTGTGCGTTGAGCTTGGGCCTCATTCATTGCTTTCTCGTCCTACATCTGAGATTCTGAAGTCTCTGGCTGATTCGCCCCAACTCCCCTATTTTTCTACTATGCTTCGAAATGCAGACTCAAGCCAACAGCTGATGAGCCTTGCTGGAGACTTGGTCCTCAATGGAAAGCAGTTGGATTTGGAACAAGTCAATAAGGCCAGCTCTGTGGTCGCGGGCAAGTCCGGACGTCTCCCCAATGAGCTTCAAGACAGTCTTCCCCCTTATGCTTGGGACTATTCCTCGACACCGTGGACCGAGCCACGAAATAGCCTGGAATGGCGTTTCCGCAAAGCACCACGGCATGAGATTCTAGGATCCCGTTGCCGAGGAGTGAATCCATCAGCTCCTACATGGAGGAACAAGGTGTCGATAGAAGATGCGCCTTGGCTCGTTGATCATCAGGTACGAGAAAGAGAATATATCTATTTTAAGACAAGGCTGACTCAAGACAGGTCAATGGCATTGTGACATTTTCCTTCACTACCGGCATAGCGATGGTGGTGGAGGCTATGATGCAAGTACAAGAAGAGACCAAAGAGATTGATTGGGCAAATCATTCATTCGAATTTGAAGATTTTGTCTTTTCAAATTCTATTATTCTTCCCGACGAAACACCGATCGATCTCTTTCTCACACTGGTCCTGGAAAACGACAATGCCAGCTCCGACGAGACATGGTATGATTTTACCATTTCCTCACTGAGAGGCGACGTTGATGTCCGCCATTGTCATGGCAAAGCTGCAGTCCTGGAAAGTGAGTGATAGGTGACAAAACGACTGGTGGTCTAAGCTGACGATTTCTAGCGGGCAAAGATGATGGTGCTTTTCTGCGCAGAACCTCTTGGCATCATATGCCCCTCAAGGTACCATTGAAGAGCTATTACAAAACTCTAGAAAGAGTTGGCTATGGCTATGGTCCCAAGTTCCAGCTTCTTTCTGAAGTTCGGGTTCGCCCAAGCCTCTCGGCTTGTTCTGCCAAAATCGACCTGACGTCGGTTGCCCCATCTCCCATTCGCGGCCAGCGGTATCTCTTGCATCCAGCAATGATGGATGCGGCCCTGCAAACACCTGCATTAGCTAATCGCTCTGGCTACTTCCAAGAGATCGATACATTGCTTCTGCCATCCCGAATGAAGAGAATATCGATCCGCATGCCCGCTGAGAACACGGAGATCGCGTCTTGCATTACCAATACATCGCCCGTGGGTTTTAGCCGGATAGAAGGGACCGTTGAGTGTTATGATGCGTTATCGAAACCCTTCTTTGTCGTGGAAGGTCTGCAGATGGACAGAGCCACGAGTGATGACCAAACTACTCTCCCCTGGCTGAGGCTAATCTGGAGACCTGACATCGGCGACATCTCAAACAATGATCCCATGCTCAATTCCTTCCAGATCGAGAGTCTTCCAGCAGAAAAGAAGCTTGTCAACCTCGAGAACTTGGTCAAGGAGCTAATACCGCTCATCGTCGAGAATGGTCTCGAAAAAGGCAAAGACTTGGCCCCTCACTTGCAAATGTACCGTTCGTGGCTGCTTGACCAAGCTGATCTGCATAAAGAAAGGCTATCAGCGCGTCACCAGCTGGAGAATGGATTTGCGACAGTACAAGGTGCCATCTCAAACGTCGTCTCAAACTCCGGAATTTCTCAGACTGTCGATGCGTCCATCGTATCTCAACTAGCCATCAACATGGGAAGAATTTTTCGAGGAGAAGTAGAAGCACTAGCAGTTTGGCTAGAGGACGATTTGTTGTACAGGTTCTATGAAGAGAGCATCTTCACAACGAGCATGAACCAGAAACTCCTTTCTGTTGCCGAGCTCCTGGCACACAAGAATCCCAATATGAAAATCTTGGAGATTGGAGCTGGAACTGGTGGTGCGACAACTGAGTTGCTGCGCGGCTTCTCCAGGGCTGGAGGGCCAAATGCTTACCAATCCTTTACTTTTACAGACATTTCGGCTGGTTTCTTCGATAAAGCCAAGAAGAAGTTTGCCGAATGGGACCGGATCGAGTTCAAGACTCTCGATATCGAAAAGGATGTTTCTGAGCAAGGCTTTACTGAGAAGTACGACCTTGTGGTTGCAGCCAATGTAGGTCCCAGATATACGTGACGGCAGGTGCTATCAATTATTGACCATTCTACGTTAGGTTCTGCACGCAACTGCCGACTTGAAGTTCGCAATGAAGAATGTTCGATCCTTATTACGTGACGATGGATACCTCTTGGTGGGTGAGCTGTCAGAGGGTAAGTAACATGCTCCGTTTATGTAATTTGCAAGATTAGCTAACATTTGAACTTGCAGACCTTACTTCAGCCAATTTCCTTTGGGTATGATCTAACACATCATTATTTGGGCTTCATAATTGATTTTTTTGTAGGGACCCTTGACTGGCTGGTGGCTACGCCCTCGATCACCTGGCCGGTCTGGACCTGGCCTTACTATGGACGAATGGCGTGAAGAGCTCGCTGAGGATTTTGACAGCGTTTCCGAGATCGAAGCCAGACACGACAAGAGCGATACTGATCAACTCTCAAGCACTATCGTGATGATGGCGAGAGCAAAACTGGCTGACTACACTCTACCCGAGCCACTTTCTGGGCAGGAAGTGCATATCGCTGGAATTGGCAGCGATTTATCAACGCGGGACCACATTGAGCGATACCTCGGCAAACGTGGCATTTCTGCAACATCCAGTAATATTGAAGAGCTTTCTTCACGGCAATGGTCTGGAGGCTGGCTCATCCTTGTGGACGAGGCTGAAGGAAGCCTTCTTGCCTCTCTTCGACCAGAGCAGTTAGAGGCATTGAGGTCATGGCTAACTAAACCTATCAAGTGCATCTGGGTTACCCGCAAGGTATATCTGGATCCGCAGAATACGACAGGAGGGCTTGTAACAGGTTTTGCACGAACCCTCCGAATGGAAAACAGCCAACTCGAGCTGTACACACTGGACTTGAGTAGCGAGGGCGATGCTACAGCCAACATCATCTACCACGTCATGGAACGGATCCATTACTCGCATGACGATCCAATCTCCAAATTGGACTACGAAGTGGCAGAAAAGGACGGGCAGCTCTGGACATGCAGACTTGTGAATGATTCCCGCCTAGAAAACGCCTTTGGTCCTGCTCGAAAGATGGAGGCACCTGCGACGCAGGTAGTGCAGGCTCGACATCACTTGGTTGTGGGAGAACCAGGAATCTTGGATAGTCTGACCATGGCGCAAGATGACGAATACTTGGCCTTACCGGATGGGCATGTTCTTGTTGAGGTCAGAGCCGTCGGACTCGACGAACGGGTAAGTACAATTGATTTCCTCCATCGATGGCGAACCGTCGTCTCTAACCTTGAATCAGGACGGATGTATCGCCCAAGGATCTCTTCCGGCGACGGAATTTGGCCGCGAGTGTTCTGGCATCGTCGCGAGGTGCGCTGCTAATGTCACATCATTCAGCCCAGGAGATCGCGTTGCGGTCATTGGTCAAGGGACTTTTACAACACATTACCTGGCACCTTCAGATTGCTGTAGGAAGATACCTGACTGGCTTTCATTCGAGGTAAGAAGAGCTCTGGAATTAATATAAAAAAGTGAGAGCGTACGGCTAACTAGGGTCTAGGATGCGGCGGCGATCCCTGCAAGTTTCGTCACTGCGTTGTACGCGCTGACTACGGCTGCGAGAGTCTCGACAGGCCAGGTATGTGTACCATATTCACCCAGAGAGTTGGCGGGTTATTAACATGGCATCAGAAAATCCTCGTCATCAACGCCACGTCAAGTCAAGGCATCGCTCTGATCAAAACGGCAACGGCGCTAAAGCTAGATGTTTACGCCACCATCAGTGACAGAAACAAGTCTCTTCTCACCAAACACGGAATCTCTTCCTCCAAGATATTTGTTATCCGCCAAGCGCCAGCCGTTCCAACGTTTCCCGTGCCACTAATTGTCAAGCGTATAAGCTCGTGTTGAACACTCGGTCCGGCCAGAATGCAGAGTTTTCTCATTTGGTAGCGAACCGTGGAACATATATCGAGATCGGGTTGGGTGAAACTCATGGCGATGAATTCCATCTTCGACCTAACAAGAACGTCATGTTTGCTTCCATTGATCTGACGGATGCATATCATGAGAGCAGTCAAGACCTAGGAAAGTAAGTGGTTGAACCTTTTCGTGTCTATTCTCCGATAGCTGACGTTTGGATTGCATTAGATTGCTAGATCAACTGATTGGCATGGTTGAGAGGCGAGAAATCGATGTTGACATGTCGGTTTCGGTGGCTGGGCTTCACTCCCTACAGTCAGCCTTTTCGACACTGTTAGAAGGTAATCAGCATAAACAGGTCATATCACTTACGGATGTCGATGATGAGCAATTGATCAAGGCATGTGCTCTCAATACTTTTCGCGACAGGGTTGCATTTAACCATCATCTAGATACGACTGAAGACTTCTCGTTTCAATCAACACAAGACATACATCATCACAGGCGGTCTTGGTGGCTTAGGACGCGCAATTGCGGTGTGGATGGCCAGCTATGGCGCTCGGAACCTCATTCTGGCCACCAGCTCGGTTTCGAGGGCCTCGGAGTCTGGTGATCTTTTACAACAATTATCATCATATGGATGCAATGCCAGAGTTGAAGTTTGCGATGTGGGTGACTTTGCAGCTGTCGAACGCCTCGTTGCTGCCATCGAGACTCCTGTCGGTGGAGTTATTCACTCAGCCTTGAGACTTAGCGTGAGTCTACTCCAAAACTTGATGATTTTTATGTGTATACCCATCTAATCCTTTTATCTAGGACCGATTTTTTGAGGATATCACTGTGGAAGACTTCGATGTGGTATTTGGTCCAAAAGTCAATGGCTCGCTGAATCTCCATACGTGCCTTCTCAATCACGACCTCGACTTCTTTGTCATGCTCAGTTCGGGTTGCGGAGTCTTGGGTAATGAGGGTCAGTCGAATTACTCGGCAAGCAGCACTTTCCTCGACACCTTTGCCAGATACCGTCAAAGTCTCGGGCTTCCAGCCTCGTCTGTTGACCTCGGATATGTGGAGGACGTCGGAAACATCAGCGAGCGTCCGGAGATCCAGGCTTCTTTGTCATCCCGTGGACTCAGGCCCATCACAGTGAGAGATGTTCTACGCGTGGTCGAGGGGGCTATTGCAACGGGTTCGCCCAAGAATCCAAACATAACCAAAGACTCTTCTTACGATGACTTTTCACAAAGTCAAATCGTCCTCAGCTTTGGCATGATTGACAAAGCTACAGAAGAATGGCAGTCTTGGGCCAAGGACGCAAAGTTTGGTTTGTTGCGATCCAGGACTGCTGACAATGCGGCAATTGATGCCGATTCTGATAGCGGAGAGAGTGCAGTCCAGACAGCCGTCAAGGCCTTCCGAAACACTCTGGGGCGGCTGGCTGATGTGCCTGAGGGCAAAGAGGCGGCTTTGCAGCCCGTCGTTTGTTCTGCTCTTGTTGCCAAGCTGGCACAGGTACTGTCAATGAAGGTTGGCGAGATCCAACCTACGAGATCAGCAGTCCAGTATGGCATGGATTCGCTCATTGCCATTGAGGTTAGATCTTGGGCCAGATACGCATTCCAGATTGATTTACCCATCAATGATTTGACGAACCCATATAGTATCCAGGATCTGGCAGCTAGGGTTTCTCGAATGATTGTATGAGGGATTGTGATCTCTCCTCCAGGGGGTTGAAATTTACTACAGATCATGGGTTTCCTTTTTCTTTTTTTGATAGTTCACATTTTCCGCTTTCGGGTATAGCTTTGTTAGAATATTTGAGAGACACATCAACTATATACACTCTTTGCTTTCTGGAGATCATTATCCCTTCCGATAACCTTAGCGCAGCTTTATTCATCTATTCTAAGCCCCTTTTTGTGGAAAAAATTCTTCAAGAGTAACATTTCTCAGAGGAGAGCAGGAGGACGACCCTCAATTTCCCCATCTGAGGTTTGCGCCCGAGTCCCTCACAGCTTACGGGCCCAAAAGAAGCAAATGTAACACCAAAAACATATCATTCAGTCCCATTCAAGGGTCTAGTTCAGAGACTCCATACTCTTCTTGATATCATCCTAATTATCAAAAACTCCCTGGCAAAAGAACCAGAAAAACACTGTAACCTAGACGTCCCACGGATGTCACTGCATACAAGCCAACCCGATCCATCCTTGGAGACGGGACAGGGCTCCCCATTCTGTGCCAAGTATCGCAAACCATGTGCTACTGGTTATTGATTACATTTAGGGCTAGCTTCGCAAGTGGCCTTTTCGAGAAGGCAACCTTGCGGGTCGTGTTCAACGTGCGTCTGGTCCAAGCGGAGGACCTACTTAATCGTGGGAAGAGAAGATTCGGATGCGGAGGCTGAGGCTGAGGTCGATTTTGACGATGTGGATGAACTATTTAACGGCTTTTGGGCACAAAACGTTATTCTGGATCACAATTGTAAGCATAAGAGTTTTTGACAAACACATGGTAAGTTCTCAGATGGAGGGGGCGGATGGTACTTACAGCGTCATGAAGGAATGGTATTGTGTGTTGCCAATCTCTTTCCGCACATCAACCAGAAACGACTTGACTTCATCCGGAGACCAGCCCAACGCTTGCGTAAAAACAGGCATTGTTAATGGCTCAAGAATCAGCAGCCAGTTCTGCGTCATTAGATGGCCTATGCGCTGCAACTTTTTCCCAGGATAGCACGCATTTGTCGTCGCGCCGTTTCTGGTCTCAATGATGTGATCAAAGCCTGTTTCCTGTAGCAATGGCTTGAAATCATTCGGGTAGTACAGCGTTGTACCAAAAGTGCGCATTCCTTGCTCCAGCAGATCATTCCATCTGCGGAATGCGGTGCCGTCCAATGAATGATTTGGTGACTGTAGAATTGCGATCCATTCCGTAAGTTCGACCCATCCTCCAGGCTTCAGATTGTCGAAAGTCGATTGGAGTAATTTCTTTTTATCCTGAATATCGCCAAGTTGTCGAATGTGAATAAAATCGAAGTTACCGCCGTCGGTGAAGTCCCAATCATGCGTAATATCCATTGTCATAAAGCTACAGTTGGATCTGGTAGAAGGCGGCTTGACCGGATCAATGTCCACGCCTAGAACGGAGCAGTAAGGATGTTTTTGGGCTACCAACGAACGCCACGATTGTTAGCTTCAATGGCACAGAAGGACAGGAATGGGGAAAAAAAGACTTGCCAAATTCCTAAATACGGCAAAATGGCAAATGTCAGTAAAAGATGCAAATCATCACATTCGTTCAATGATAAGAACTTACCAATGCCCATGTTCCAGGGCCAGTGCCGACATCAAGAACCCGTCTCGGCCTTGATGAGATAGGTGCTAAGTGAAGCCGCCCTCTGAAGATATCGATGATGATGGTGTGCTGAATGACTAGCGCAATCTGTCAGCAAGCACGCAGGCTAAAGAGTAGCGAGGGAGTGGCGCGCCCGGGCCTCAATCCATACCATTTCTGTCTTGTTCTTGCTAAAACGACGAAAGCGCATTAGCACACGAGTAATTAAGATGCGCGCTATCGAAGAGTATGATGGGTGAGACGGGATCATACCGGGTTGTTTGGCACCAAGCCGTAACCTGTGAATTGTTTGATTAATTCTCGGATGCCAATGGCTTGTCAGAACCGGGGGAGGGGGAAACGGACGAACAGAGGATTTGCTCAACTTCTTGACGAAAGATTGAAAGAAACGTTTGGAGCGTGACCCGCTGGCCCGAGTGGATTTCCTTTGCCAAGTCAGCATGAGCAAACAGATGAACCAATCAACCAATCTACCAGTATGGTAGGTGATTTTCGCCCCGTTGATCCACAATCAAGGGTAATGAAGTGATACTGAACTGATAGCAGCATAATGGGTAATTCTCACCGTTCCAAAGGCTTGTAACTCGTCATGTATTCATCTGAAGAATCAGAAGAGTCATCTAGATCCTCCTGGGGCCGTAGACTGCTTGGCTGATCAACGACATGGTCTTCAATCATGGGCTATTTCTCAACAGTCAGTTAAGCAACCAACAATGATCAAACGCCATCAAAACGCAATTTGGCTCAGGGAATTCCCACATCATCAAACCTGGCCCTTGCAGCCGCGGCCGGGGAAAGCGTTTGCCGGTCCCATCCGCCTGAGCGTCTGCTCACGGGTGTGCCAGGGATACCCCCACTCTGGTTTTGGCTGCCGCTCGACACGCTAGAGGCATAGTTCGACGAGGAGGAGGCGGTGAGTGTCGACATCGAGCTTTGCGCAGGGGGCCTTGTCACGGCTGATGACAGGGTTTGGTCCGTGGACCCGCCACCACTTCTCATTGAGCTTGAGTCGTGCCCATTGTCCGTTGCGTAAGCCATCTGTTGTAACGCGGGCCGCGCCGAAGCCCAACCGTTTGTTCGTTTCCCCCTATCTTAGTTTGACCTTTGGCGTCGTTTCGAGGAGAGTGAAAAATTAAAGAAAGTGAGAAAGGGAAAAAAAAGAAAGAAAAAAAAAGTCGATAGGCCTTCGCTAATCGGTTTGCTGCAGGAATCATATGCGCGGTTCTGACGTCGTCGAGTCAAACTTTTCGAGCCAATGGGTCGGAAAGTTCTGGATGGAGGTCATGTTGCTCTTCTATACTGAACCCATCCTTGTTGTTGTCTCGTTCTCTCAGTGATCATCTGAGTCTAGCCCTGTCCGGAACCCTTAACGCGTCTCCACTAATAACGAACGGATCAGGAGGATTCTCGCTACTAAGGGGGCCTACACGTCAGCCACCCCTGACCTTCGTACCTCAGGTAGGTGGGTCCCTTGACCTGCAAAACCGACTTTGACATGCAAAAGAAAATACCTCTTGTTGCAGCAATTTCAGTATGGCAAGGGATGTACCGATTTTGCCCAGTATGCCACTCTATCATACACACATGATGGCTAGGAACTGGATACCTTCATTTGGGTGGAGGCTACAGCTATACGCCATGTACTAGTGATCGTTTTTGCACGTCAGAGTCGTTTTTGCACGTCAAAGGACCCCCCTACTTGAGGTACGAAGGTCTTGGGGTGTCAAAAAACACCGGAACGATTTGGTGGTGATTTGGTGGGGTCCTCACCTTACCCATTCCGGTTTGCTACCCCGATATTCTGGCGCAGTTTAGAGTTTATCACATTGGTTTAGAGCCTATCCCTGGTTATATGAAGCCTCGGGGCTGATAGCTGTGCACCCTTGACCGTCGTGGGGGAGTCGTGGTTTCGTATACCCTTGCGGGTGTGGGAAGACGACACCGGGGCGCTCGGGAGCCGCGCCGGTGCTAGGGTGAGGCCAGGGCGAGCAGGGTCTGAGTCGAGCCTGAGCTGTCCACCTTAAAGCGGCGACGTTTTGTCGTCGATCTTCGCATTCTAAAACAAGCCACGGAAAACGGGACCGGAGATGCTTTTGAGGCGTCGTACACGGATGTTTCAACGGTGAAGCGGCGAGGTTCAGAAGGGTCGCTGGTGTTGTCGCTGGGCGGTGGCACGGATCCGATGACGGTCACCATCGGGCACCACTGCCCTGGTAAGTAGCGGCGATACTCGTCGAAGTCAGAGACGTCACCAGGGTGTCTAGGAAGGTCAGGCCGTGTGAGACCGAGTGTGAGTCGTGACGTACCTCGACAAACTGAGGGCCTGGACGCTGATCAATAGCGTGCCGCCCGCAGACTGGGCGGCGGAGAAGCGGCCGTCGGCATAGAAGAACGTGTTAGGGGTGTAGAGCTCCCGCTCTTCTCGCGTCAGAGAGGCATGAATGCGGGTGCGGATGGGGGTTAATGTCGATGCGAGAACTATAGAAGCCGTCCTCATCGAAGATGTTAACATCAGTCTGGATTTCCACGTAGTTGGGTGCGTTTTCCCGACCCGGGTCGTCTGTAATGCTGTCGACAAAGTCTCGCAAGTGGATAGTATTCGAGAAGGTTGCCTGCCGAGACATGATGAATAGAGGTTGAAGGTGAAGTAAGTTGCGGAAAGTGGCAGGAAGTCGGGGTTGGTATAGGCGGCTTATATTGGGGAGTAATTCTAAAGAGTCTTGCTATTTGTACGGCACGATATTGCTAATTGTACGGCTAGTCACGTGAAATCCCGTAATTTCGCTTTTCTTTCCTTACCTTCCCCTCTATATACTAAAAATTCTATGACAGCTTGAGGTGGCTAAGAATCACATAAAATCTCTCAGCCTAGGTCTTCAGACCTAACCACAATCTCATCTCGTAGGGGCGATTGAGTGGCTGGCATGAAGTTATCGCTAGACGGCGTTGGTGTTGCTGAGAGCCTCGAGCTAGCCCGGGTTCCCCTTCCGCGTCTGCCTCGTGTTCCCCTTCCCCTTGTATTTGTAGTTGTTCGTGATCGAGTTGACGACAGCGTTGAAGCCCGTGTTGATGATGGCGTTGAAACCTGTGATGATGACGGCGTTGAAGCCCGTGATGTGGGCAAATCCGCCTCGATCTCGGCTTGTGTACGGGTTCGACGGATACTCGGATTCAGCTGCCGTATATTATAACGGCTTTAGCTCTGCCTCACAGCCGTTGAAGCTGATGATGAGCGCGTTAATGATAGCGTTGATGAACGCGTTGATGATGATGATATTGTGATCCCACTGCTATACAGAGACCCAAGATTCAACGGAATAGCGGTCTTTTGGTTCATCGTAGCTCGGGGTCAGCCGCAAAGATTCTGAGCAACATAGGGGTCTCGGATTCGGAGGAGTGGTTCTTCAAAGTCCTAGGCAGCAGAAATTAGCATATTTCATATACAAATATACGGTTTTCTTACTAGGGGCTTCTCAAGCCACCAGCGGGGATGAATATCATCCTTTTGGATACTTTCTCTAGCCTCAAGCCGCTCTAAGATACGATGGGCACATAGGAGTGCGAATTGCTACTCAAAGCTGCCTGTACACGCAGAAAGATGCTTCAGGCGGGGGTTTTTCTATGTGAGATGTGCCGCTAAGTCAGCTACCCTATTACTGGACCTGTCGGAAAACTAGCGTGGCACTCTGATAATGTTAATCTTATATATTATATATATGTATATCTTTCTCTTCTTATTCTGAGGTATTAGAGCAAGCTTTATATACCTTGTTCTATACTATGTAGAATCAGCTAGAAGCTGATTTCTAAGCCTTATAGCAAAATACTAGACAACTGATTATATAACCCACCCGGTCTAATACTAGGTATATAGTCTAATCTAACAGAACTAACTTATTACTGAACTACCCCTACTTATATAATTAATAAAACTACCTATTAACTTTAAATACAAATAAAATAACAACTAAGTATTTTAATTAGTTAATTTAAAAACTTTTTAAATAAAGAAAAAACTGGAGATTTTAAATATCTAAAAATTAACTAATAAAACTTTAGAAAAAGCTACTTATTCTGAATATTCTAACTTAGAAGATTCTACTTATTTTCTTATTACTCTAACATTCTAAATAGAGATAAAAAGCTTATTTAAATCTCTTTTAACTACTGCTCTTTTTCTCTTCTTTAATTAGGCTAATTATTACTTTAAAGCTTTATTTTCCTCTTTTAATATAATAGGCAGTAAGAAATATTTAGGCTAGCTAGTTATTAGTAGGAATATCTCTAGAGTAACTTAGATAAGGTTAAAAAGGGAGGTTAAATTTATTACTAAAGAGTAATTATTATTTTTTCTTTTATTAGAAATTCTTTTTAAAAGTTAAAGTAACTAAAAGAACTTAAAACTGCTAGAAAGTCTATTAATTTATTATCTTTATTTTTAAGAGATTTATTTAAGTCTATTTTAATAGTTACTATAATTCTTATTTTATCTCTATTTTTAACCTTTCTTAAATATTAAACTACTATAGACTCTATTAATATCTTATTAGTAAACTTTCCTATAATTAATTTAATATTCTATCTTATTAGATACTTTCCTACTAGAAGATATAAGCCTTAAATTAACTTAACTTTATATATATAATTTAGTATAGCTTTAGACTAACTAGCTAAAATACCTAAATAATAATTCTCTATATATCTCCTCTAAAGTAAGTTAATAAATTAGATATTATTTCTATCTCTTTTTACTGCTAAATTAGAGGTTATAGTAGGGTAGTAAATTAATTAATCTTACTTATTAAAGTGATTAATTAATATACTTCTATATTATAAGCTATTAAACTTAAGAAGAATAAGAAGAAAAAAAAAAAAAATTTAGAGAAATTAAAACCTCCTTAAGTTTTCTATAAGCTAAAAAAGCTTAAAAAAGCTCTAATTAATTTAGTTAAAAAGTAAGAATTTCTATTTAAAATATCTTCTATTAGAAGTAATATTTATAATAGGTTAAACTTTAAGCTATACTGCTTATTACTATTCTAACTTTTTAGCTTTAAGAGTTAAACTGAAAAAAAAAGTATAATTAGCTTAAAAACTATCTTATAGAATAATATCTTTAGATAATTATATTTATAAAAGGTTTATTTAAAATTTAAACTGCTAATTTTACTTAGTAAGCTATTAGCTAAATAAGAATATATAGGGGTTAGTTAAATAGAAAGATATTACTGTAATAATTATAACTTAATATCTTATAAAAAATTAAAATCTAGCTATACTAGCCTTAATATCTATTTATAGTATTAAAATCCTAAAGCTTATAGAAAAAAAATATAAAAAAGAAGAAGTTTTAACTTTAAAAGTAAAAAGAAAAATAATAAAAGAGAATAATAGTAACTAAAGAGAGAGTTATCTTTATAATAATTACTCTATAAGAGAGATTTTACTAAAAAGTATAAAAAGAAGCTAAATAAAGTTTTTAATTATTAGTTAAAATTCCTCTTTATTACTTTTAGCTTACTTTTAAAAGATTTTTATAACTATTATAATTTTTATCTATCTAAAGTAAATACTCTATTCTTCTTTTAGTTTTTTTTATTTTTTATTTACTATTTTCTTCTAGCTATTTATTTCTCTATATAAAAGAGATATCTTTATAGTTAGATATTTATTTTAGTATAGTTAGCTAAAACTATATTAAAAAGAAAGAATTATTTTCTAAAAAGCTTAAATTTCTCTAATTATACTTATAATTTAAATACTACTATAAAAAAAAAAAAAAGAAAAAAAAAAGAAAAGTATCTAATTTAATACTTATAAATATAACTAGCTACCTTTTAACTTACTATAATAAATTAACTTAGTTATAACTTACTCTTTTTCTAGTTAGTATATAGTTATTTTTATAAAATTAAATTCTACTAGAATTAAATATCTATTTTAAAATAAATTTAAAAAATAAAAGCTACTTAAGAATTAATAGAAATAATAAATTAGAATTTCTTATCTCTATCTATATATTTAAATATAAGTTTAAAGAAACTAATATTACTAGCTTTATATAGTTATTTAAAAACTATATTAAAAATAGAGTTTATACTAATAAAAAAAGAAAACTACTATTAGTCTATTTTTCCTATAAAAATATTAAAATAAAGATAGAAAAAGCTTATAAGTATAATACTTAAAAGAAAGTTAAAATAAAGCTTTTAGAGAACTTTAAAAAAAAGAATAAAAAAAAATAGCTTTAACTTTTTAAAAGAATTTTAAAAATAAATACTTAGTCTATAAGAAAGATAACTAACCTTAAGATATTTAACTAGCTTAAAATCTATTAAAAGCTATATAAGGCTTTTTATAATAGAGGGAAATTTAAGAAAGGAAATTTCTATATTATCTTTTATACTCTTCTCTAAAAGGTTATTTTAAGTATACTAATAGAAGAATATCTCAGTCTAAAAGCTATAAGTAAAAATCTATAATAATATAGTTAATTTTATAATATTTTTACTTAAATAGAATCAGTTTTTTAAAGATCTAATTAAAAAGCTTTAAAAAAGAGAATTTATATTAAGTAAGAGGCCTTTAAAAAAGAATATAGAATATTCCTTTTAGCTACTAAATTAATTAAAAACTAATTCTACTATTAAATTTCTTATTAAGCTAGTTTAAAAGTTAAATATTAATACTGCTAGATAATATAAAGATCTAAAAGCTAAATTAATAGCTATAATTTAAAATACTATAGATAAATAGAAGTATTTTAACCAGTTTTTTATAATAACTATATTTCTATATTTAGAGGACTCTATATAGATAACTAGAAATTTATTATTAATACTAACTATAGTTAGAGGCAGACTAAATACTTTTACTACTATATTTCTAAATATTTTCCTAATTAGTACTATAAGCTATAGAAGAATTAAAAAGCTAGCTACTATAACTTTAACTTAAAAGCTAATATAGTCTAAATAGATTAAAAAAAAGCTAATATCTTTTTAAAGTTAGTTTAAAAAATAGAACTTTTTAATAGTATTAAAAAGCTAGTTATTATATAGATAAAAAAGTTTTTAAAGTTTCTAGCTGCTATTTTCCTAAATAGAATAATATTTAGCTTTATAATTTAAAATTAAACTTCTAATTAGAAAGAATAAAATCTAATAATAAACTTTAAAAAGAGAAATTAAAACTTAATATTTAAGAATCTAATTATTAATAAAGTTAGTAGTAAAACTGAAAAATCTATTAACAGTTAGAATAATAAATTTATTACTAAAGTTAATATTATCTTAATTAATAATAATAATATTAATAAGCCTTTAATTATTTTAAATAATAATATTACTTTTAATATTACTATTAATAAAAGAGCTAAAGTTAAAAAGTTACTTAAAAAAGCTAAAAAAATTTATCTAATTCCTCTTATAGTTATACTAAAAATTCTTTAGCTAACTAAATTTAAAAACTAAAAGCTAGCTGTAATAATAGTAGGCTTATTAAATTAAAAAGAGTACCTCTAAAGATACTGCAGTAGTAATTATTAAAGCAGAAAATAACCTAACTAGAATAATTAGAAATTAATATAGTAAAATAAAAAAAAAGATAGATAAAAGAGTTAATAATAATTAAATAGTAAAAAAGCCTTATAACTCTAAGCTATACTCAATTAGGTAAATTATATAGTAGTAGAGATAAAAGAGAAAAAAAGAAAAGAAAGAAAGAAAAAAAAAAAACAGATAGATAGATAGATATAAATAGAGAAAAACAGAATAAAACAGAATAGAACAGATAATAATATATATATATATATATATATAGCAAATAATAGGTATTAACAACTTTATATATAATATAGAGCACTAAATTATAGTCTACTAGAAATATAAAACCTACCTATTAGCAGGCAGTATAAAGCAGTAAAAAGATTATCTATATAAAAAGCTATACTAAATAAGAAATAAATAGCTATATATAACAGTTAAGCTGCTATTAATATATAATATAAAAGGACTAAAGAAGCTATAACAGTAAAAACTCAGTAGGAAGATACTATATAAAAGAGTTAAAAAGCTGGCAGTATATAGCAGCTATATCTATCTATATAATAAAAAGCAGTATAACTTTATAATAAAGCAGCTAGTAAAAATATATAACTATATATTAAGATATAGAATAATAGTATTACAGTATAATAGATAGAAAAGACTACTATAAAAAGTATACTTACTGTAGATATACTCTATAGCTAAAGAGAGAATTAACTATTTTATTATAGTTAAGAAATATAAAGAAGAATATAAACTTAAACTGCTATTATTATTATTATTATTCACTCTAATATTAAAAAGAAAAAGTAATAATATCTTACTGAAAGTAATATATATTAGGCTGCTACTATTATTACTAAAGTGAAAGCTACTAGATAAACTAAAGGAGGATATATAATAGGCTAGATATAACCTAAATAATATAGTATTAATAGTATAAAATATAGAAGAGAGTTAGATAGACTAAAAGATATAGTTAGTTTATACTGGGTTTTTAATATATCTATATAAGCTTAAAGATAATAAGATAAAGCTATTCTTTAGGCTGCTATAACAGGCGGTTAGGGACGCTTAGGCTAGCTGGTCGCTAGTGGGGATATCTCTAGGGTGGCTCGAATAAGGTTAAAAGGGGAGGTTAGTGCTATTACAGAGGAGGAATTATTATTATCTTTCTTTTATCAGAGATTCTTCTGAGAAGTCAGAGAGGCCGAAAGGGCTTAAGGCTGCTAGGAAGTCTATTAATTTATTGCCTTTATTTTTAAGAGATTTATTTGAGTCTATTTTGACGGTCACTACAATCCTTATCCTGCCTCCATCTTCAACCTCCCTCAGATATCGGGCTGCTGCAGGCTCTATTGATATCTTGCCAGTGAACTTTTCTGCAACTGACCTAATATTCTATCTTATTAGATGCTTCCCTACTAGGAGATATAAGCCTCAGATTGACCCAACCTTATATATATAATCTGGTGCAGCTTTAGGCTGACTAGTTAAGATACCTAAGCGATGATCCTCTATATATCTCCCTTAGGGTAAGTTAATAAGTTGGGTGTTATTTCTGTTTCTTCCTGCTATTAAACTGCTAGTAAAAAAGAATATTCTATTAGATAAAATTAAAATACAGAAAAGATAATAATAATAATAATAATAATAATAATAATAATAATAATAATAATAATAATAATAATAATAATAATAATAATAATAATAATAATAATAATAATAATAATAATAATAATAATAATAATAATAATAATAATAATAATAATAATAATAATAATAATAATAATAATAATAATAATAATAGTAATAATAATAGTAGTAGTAATAGTAAGAATAATAGTAGTAATAATAATAATTAGAATAATAGTAATAATAGTAAAAGCAGTAAAAATAGAAATAAAAATAACTTAAAGTATATTATAGTAGCAGTAAAGTTCTTACTGTAAGATAGCTATAAGCTAATAGCAGATTAGTTATAGAAGTAATAGATAATATAGTAATAAGCCTAAAAGTTAAGTAATTTTTATATAAAAAGCAAGTAAAAAGAATAAAAATAAGGTATTTTACAGCTTTAAGAATAAATTAACTCTAATAATATACTTTCAGAAAATAAAAAAGATACTAGTATACTATTATTATATAGTCTACTATAAGAATAAATACTTTATATAAGAAAGAGAAAAAGAAAACTAATTAGTATTATAAAATATTATTAAGCTAATAGAATAGTAGTAGTAAATAATAGAAAAAGTTATTAAGATACTATATAAGTAGAATAAATAAAAAATTAAAAAGTATAAAAGTAAAATTAAAAAGAAGTAAATTACTAAGCTTAAATTTACAGTCTAAAAGCTACTAATAGTACTAATATACTATACTATTAGCAGTAAGCTATTCTAGTTACTAATTATTAGTTATTATACTATATATAGCTAAAAGAGAATTAAGAAGAATAGTAATAATATACAGTATAAAAAGATAGAGAAAAATAAAAAAATAAATAATAATAAGAAGAATAAAACTGTAAAATAGTATAAAAAGTTAGATAGCTAGAAAGTCCTTAGAAACTATAGTAGCTACCTATTAGTAATAATATAAATAGTATAACTAGTAATATTTAAGTTAGTTTACTTTAAGATAATAAACTGTAAGAATAATATACTTACAGTATTAGTATAGATATACAGAAAATATATATACTAAATAGAAGAAATAGTATTTAGATATATACTATAGTAGCAGCTATATCTATTAGTAGCAGTAAGATTAACTATATTATAAAACTAAACTTACTAGTTATAAAATAATAAGAAGATTATATACTTAAGTATAATACTGTATATAGACTATATACTGTAGCTAATTATATTAAAGTTTTATAGAGTATAGATACTACTATTTAATAAGCTACTATTTAGTACTATAGATATTATACTAATTAAGATATAGAGGCTATAGGATAATCTAAATATTAAGAACTATAGTAGATTCTAGCTAATAGATAACTGGAATATAGAGATTCTAGCTAAATTACAGAAAGTACTACTATAGTAAATTAAATTAAGAGTAGATCTTTAGTAAGTCTTTTTACAGAATATAAAAGCAGCTAAAGTTAACAAAAAAAAAATAAAAAGAGAAAGAAAAAAAAGACTATATTAACAAGCTATAGCAGTCTATAAAATATATATATAAAACTTCCTAAAGTTAATAATTACACTTATATATATAATACTACTATTACTACTAAAAGTACTAAAACTACTATCTATAATAGATATAAATAGTATATAATACTAAAGTATATTTATATAGAAGAAGCTAGTAATAATATATATACACTACTATAAAAGCTAGTAGTAAATAGATAATATAATAGATAATATCTAGTTTTTACTGCTAGCTATTAGAAACTTACTAATAATATTCTAAATATTAATATAGCTACTTAAATAGATATTTCTATACTAAATTAAGCTTAGAGTGCTACTCTTACTATATCTATAGTTAAGCCTAAAAGGTAAGATTTAGTAGAATTAGATTGTATTTAGATAGTTAAGCTGTATATATATTTACACCTAAATACTGTAATTTAAAACTGTTTAGTAGCAGTAAGTAGCAGTAAATATTACTAAAGAAAAATTCACAGCTAAAAAGCAAGCTAATTTTAACTTAAATAAAATTATAGGTATAAAAGTAATTAATAAGAAAGAGCTAATAGTAAATCTAGCTGAAAGCAGTAACTATATATTCTGGATATTTAACCTAATATACACTAAATTAATAACACTTATAATAAGTACACTTCTATATTATATCTATTAAACCTCTTTAAACTAGTAATTACTATTTTAAATAGATAAATTACTAGCTGAGAAAATAGCTAGCAGTAGTAATATTAGAATAAAGCAGTTATAAAAAAGACTAAAAGAAAATAAAAAAGAGAAGATAGATAGTAGTAAGATATTAAGTATCTATAAGAAGATATAGCTTTAATTAAAACCACACTTAAAAAGAAAGTTAATCTACTAATAGTAATATATAAGCTTTATAATAATCCCAACTTATAGCTTTATAAACTAAAACAGTAAGATACTATATTAGCTATAATAAAGCTAAAAGTAGTAAAATAGATAGTAGTAATATTAAAAACAGAATTAAGTAAGTTACTAATTATAATAGTAGCTACTATACTTAAAAGAACTAGTATAACTATAATAGTACTACTTATAGTAGCACTATAAGTTAATATACTAAAGTAAGTTACTAAAATAGATATTAGAATAATTCTATAGTTATTAAGCCAGACTAAATTAACACTACTAGTAATTATATCAGTAGAAGCAGTATATATAGAGAGCTTTAATAAATATATAATCTAGCTTAAGTTTTAATAGCAGCTAGACTGAATTATTATTAATAAATACTATCTAACTATTATAGTAAATAACTACTATAAGAGTATAAAGTATCTTAATTAGTATATATAGTAGGTATATATACAGACAGTATAGCTAATAGTAATATTACTGCTAGATTTTAAGTATATATTTACAGAGTATAACCTACTTATATAGCTATATATAGTTAGGAAATCCACTAACTAACTAAATATATAATATTAAATACAGTACTTTAAAAGTAAGAATAATCTATACTTAAATATAATTAAGTTAGTATAGTTATATAGTATAGCTATTATAAAGAGTAATAGTAATAAAATAGCTAGCAGTATAGAAGCTAAAGCTATTATTTACTATTAGATAATTAAACTTATAATAGAAATTACTATTAACCTACAGTATCTAATATATACAGATAACTGCAGTATTATAAATAAAAATAATAAGAAAGCAGCTATTAAGTAGTAACTAAAGCTAATAGACTTACTTATAATTATAGCAATATTAACACTTAATATAAAATTTAACTATCTATTTATACAATAGATTATCTATATCAGTCTGCTATACTGTATAATAAACTACTTATAAAAGTCAGATAGAATAAAGTGTAATAGCTAGCTAGCTGAATTTACTATACTGGTAAGTATAGTATAATAGCTGTATATAGAAGATAGCTAGAAAATAGTAGGTATAGACAAAAAGTTAATACAGCTATATTTAAAATAGTAATATTACTTATAGGCTATAATAAGCCAGTTCTTAAATATATATAAAGATTGGCATTAGTATATAGAAAGAGAGAATAAGCTATATAAAGTATATCCCTATTACTATATAAAATAATAACCAGCTAGACTTAAGCTATAATTACTAGTACCTAAAGCTAATAATAATTACTACAGATTAAATAATAGAAGTAATAGTACTAAAGTTAAGTTAAAATAGATAATATAATATACTAGCCTAAATAAGATACTCTATTAGATTATACTATAGGATAAGATTCTAAATAAATTTAAAGCTAATATAGAGATAATATTAGGCTGCTATTTATAATATTATATAAAGAGCAAGCTATTTAACTATACTGCTAGCTTATATAGTTAATATAGAAACTAAATTAATATTAAAATAGAAGTTATAAAGAAATATAATAGAAGTAGTAAGCTATAGATATCTAACTTTACTATATGCTTTATATATTATATACTGCAGCTAGCTGTAATAATAGTGGGCTTGTTAAATTAAGAAGGGCACTCCTAAAGGTACTATAGTAGTAGTTATTAGGGCGGGAAATAACCTAACTGAGGTAGTTAGAAATTAGTATAGTGGGATAAAAAAGGAGATAGATAAAAGAGTTAATAATAATTAAATAGCAAAGGGGCTTATAACTCTAAGTTATACTCAATTAGGCAATTATATAGTAGTAGAGATAAAGAGAAGAGAGAAGAAGAAAAGAAAAGAAAGAAAAGGAGGCAGATAGGCAGATAGATATAAATAGAGAAAAATAGAATAAAATAGAATAAAATAGATAATAATATATATATATATATATATATATATATACAGCAAATAATAGGTATTAATAACTTTATATATAATATAGAGTATTAAGTTATAGTCTGCCGGAAATACAAAACCTATCTATTAGCAGGCAGTATAAAGCAGTAAAAGGATTATCTATATAGAGAGCTATACTAAATAAGGGATAAGCAGCTATATATAATAGTTAAGCTGCTATTAATATATAATATAAGAAAACTGAAGAAGCTATAATAGTAGAAGTCTAGTAGGAGGATACTATATAAAAGAGTTAAAGAGGCTAGTAGTATATAGCAGCTATATCTATCTATATAATAAGAAGCAGTAACTTTATAATAAAGCAGCTAGTAAAGATATATAACTATATACTGAAGTATAGAATAATAGTATTACAGTATAACAGACAGAAGAAGCTACTATAGAGAGTATACTTACTGTAGATATACTCTACAGCTAAAGAGAGAATTAACTATTTTATTATAGTTAAGGGATATAGAGAAGAATATAAGCTTAAACTGCTATTATTATTATTATTATCTACTCTAATATTAGAGAGAAGAGGTAATAATATCTCGCTAGAGGCAATATATACTGGGCTGCTACTATTATTGCTAGAGTAGAAGCTGCTAGATAAGCTAAAAGAGGATATATAACAGGCTAGATATAACCTAAATAATATAGTATTAACAGTATAGAATACAGAAGAAAGTTAAGCAGATTAAGAAATATAGTTAGTTTATACTAAGTTTCTAATATACCTATATAGGCTTAGAGATAATAAAATAAAGCTATCCTTTAGGCTGTTAGTAAAGAAGAATATCCTATTAGATAAAGTTAAGATATAGAAAGATAATAATAATAATAATAATAATAATAATAATAATAACAATAATAATAATAACAATAATAATAATAATGGTAATAGTAATAGTAGTAGTAATAATAAAAATAATAGTAGTAATAATAATAATTAGAGTGGTAGTAATAATAGTAAAAGCAGTAGAGATAGAGATAAAGGCAACTTAAGGTATATTATAGCAGTAGTAGAGTTCTTACTGTAAGGTAGCTATAAGCTAGTAGCAGACTGATTGTAGGAGTAATAGATAATATAGTAGTAAGCCTAAAGGTTAAGTAATTTTATATAGAGAGCAGGTAAAAAGAGTAAGAATAAGGCATTCTGCAGCCTTAAGAATAAATTAACCCTAATAATATACTTTCAGAAGATAAAAAAAAAATACTAATATACTACTATTATATAGTCTACTATAAGAATAGACACTTTATATAAGGAGGAGAGAAAGGGGACTAACTAGTACTACAAGATATTATTAAGCTAATAGAATAGCAGTAGTAAGTAATAGAGGAGGTTATTAAGATACTATATAAGTAGGATAAGTAAGAAATTAAAAAGTATAAAAGTAAAACTAAAGAGAAGTAAGTTATTAAGTTTAAGTTTGCAGTCTAAAAGCTACTAATAGTGCTAATATATTATACTATTAGCAGCAAGCTATTTTAGTTACTAATTATTAGCTACTATACTATATATAGCTGAAAGAGAATTAAGAAAAGCAGTAATAATATATAGTACAGAAAGATAGAAAAGGATAAAAAGATAAGTAATAATAAGGAGGATAAAACTGTAAAGCAGTATAGAGAGCTAGACAGCTAGAAGGTCCCTAAAAACTACAGTAGCTATCTATTAGCAATAATATAAATAGTGTAACTAGTAATATTTAAGTCAGTCTGCTTTAAGATAATAGATTGTAAGAATAATATACTTATAGTACTAGTGTAGGTATACAGAAAGTATATATACCAGGCGGGGGAGATAGCATTTAGGTATATACTGCAGTAGTAGCTATATCTATTAGCAGTAGTAAAATCGGCTATATTGTAAAATTAGGCTTACTAGTTATAGAACAGCAAGAAGATTATATATCTAGATATAATACTGTATATAGACTATATATTGCAGCTAATTATGTTAGAGTTCTATAGGGTATAAATACTGCTATTTAATAAGCTGCTATTTAGCGCTATAGATATTATACTAATTAAGGTGTAGAGGCTGCAGGATAACCTGAATGTTAAGAACTATAGTGGGTTCTAGCTGATAGATAATCGGAATATAGAGATTCTAGCTAGGTTGCAGAAAGTACTGCTACAGTAAATTAAGTTAAAAGTAAATCTCTAGTAGGTCTTTTTACAGAATATAAAAGCAGCTGAAATTAATAAGAGAAGAGTAAAAGAAGGAAGAAAGAAGAGGCTATACTAGTAAGCTATAGCAGTCTATAAGGTATATATATATATAAAACTTCCTAAAGTTAATAATTATATTTATATATATAGTACTATTACTACCACTAAAAGTATTAGAACTGCTATCTGTAATAGGTATAAATAGCATATAATACTAAAGTATATTTATATAGAAGAAGCTAGTAATAGTATATATATACTACTATAAGAGCTAGTAGCAGACAGATAATATAATAGATAATATCTAGTTTCTACTGCTAGCTATTAGAAACTTACTAATAATATTCTAAGTACTAGTATAGCTACTCAGGTAGATATTTCTATACTAAGTTAAGCCTAGAGTACTACTCTTACTGTATTTATAGTTAAGCCTAAAGAGTAAGATCTAATAGAATTAAGTTATATCCAGATAGTTAAGCTATATATATATCTACACCCTAAGACTATATGCTGTAACATCTAGTAGATATTAATTAAATTTAAGTGGGAAACTAAAACACACTAGTAGGATATAGGGCAGGTATTAATTAACTTATAGAGTAAGTAGCAATTAGCTGTTTTCTAACTACTAGAGATCCAGTAGGTTTAAAACTCAATAAGAATACTAATATTAAGTATGCAATTTCTAATTTTATATTTATTTCATCTTAATCTATAGTATTTTATAAAGCTATATTGCATCTTACTATAGACCTGAGTTTTAATATTTATAGGGTGACAGAGAAGGTATATATAAACTAATAAATTAGAGTGCAGTACAAAATGCAGTAGCTGCAGTAGCTATATCTATATTCATTAACTGAATAAAGTAAGGAGATATTTAAGAGAAATATAAAAGGAGTGTAAAGAAGTATTTAATGTTCTGCTGAGTGTAGTGGTATTTAATCCTAAGACTATATACTGTAACATCTAGTAGATATTAATTAAATTTAGATAGAAAACTAAAATACACTAATAGGATATAGAGCAGGTATTAATTAACTTATAGAGTAGGTAGCAATTAGTTATTTCCTAACTACTAGAGATTTAGTAGGTTTAAAACTCAGTAAGGATACTAATATTAAGTATATAATTCTAATTTTATATTTATTTTATTTTAATCTATAGTATTTGTAGAGCTATATTATATCTTACTGTAGACCTAAGTTTTAATATTCGTAGGGTAATAGAGAAGGTATATATAGACTAACAAATTAGAGTGCAGTATAAGATATAGTAGCTGTAGTAGCTATATCTGTATTTATTAACTGAATAAAGTAAGGAGATATTTAGAAGAAGTATAAAAGGAGTATAAAGAAGTATTTAATACTCTGCTGAGTGTAGTGGTATTTAATTCTTAATAAAAACATTTTATTAATAGAATACTTTATTTATTTATTAGACCTCTGGGTTTTTAGTTACTACTTTTATAAGATAATTATTATTAGGTGTAGAATTAAATTATATCTCTAGATACTATCCTACAAGCTACTTAAGGCTCAGATTAAGCCAGTATAGCAGTAGGCAGCTACACTCAATATTATCTATAAACTAAATAGAATTAGGGATATCCCGTTCCTGCCTAATAACAGTATACTAATTGAAGCACTTAGAAAGCTAAAGACTGAGGGGTTTTAATACACCTTTACGCTAAGCTGCCATTTTATAGGCCCTAAGTTAAAGAGAAACCGGTATTATCTTAAAGAGGTTTACAAATGGGATTAGAAGCTTAAGGCTGGCCGCCAAATAGCAGCTCAGGTCGAGGAAGAGCAGGTAAGTGCGCCGTGGAGAAGTAGAGTCTTCTATTAACAGTTCTTCGCTAAGGGTCCCTGCAGTAAATACTTTGAGGTTGCAAGAGGCTAAGATCTTAATGCTTTAAGGGCTGAAGCACAGAGAGTAGAGGTAAATATCCAGCAGGCCTTAGAAGCCTTCCAGTTAAAGGCGAAACACATCCGGAAGCAAGAGGCTGAAGGTATCGAAGAGCAGGGCGATTTCGCTTCCCCAAATACATAGCTCCGCCGGCTAGGAGTAGCCACTCACCTAAAGAAATTCGGCGGGAAGAAAGAGTTCCTGCAGGGTCTAATTTCACTTAAATATACTATCTATCCAGAGAACCCAAAGGGCAACAACAACACCGAACTCTAACATATATACTCCGCTATTAAGTATCTTATCCGCCGTACGATAGCTGCTATGAAGCCGAGTGTTATCTTATGGAATATACTGTTCGAAGTCAATCGGAAGAAGCTCAACAAAAAGCAAAGTACGCCATTCCACTTTAGGTTCAAGCGGGTAACTTGGAAGAGGTATATCACAGTATACCTACAGCTTTTTGTATATATTGTCCGAGCTATAGCTTTCAAGGATCCAGCTGACTGACCACTATTTAGGCTCAGTAAGAAATAGTCTACTATATACAGTGCTATAATATAGTATGCAGATAACCTAACTGATATATTAGAAGAGCATAATAGCAACCTCAAGATACTACAGGTAGCAGAGCTATAAACCCTACTTAAGGAAGCCATATTAAAGCTCTATATCTCCATCCTTAACTATTTTACTAAAACTACCAAGTACTAAAGCATTCTTATTAGCTTCTTAATAGTTCTAAGCATTCATAAGAATAATATATAGAAGACTTACAGTAACTTTACACTAAAGCTTTCTGTTATTATAGCTATCTTACGTCTTCTGCTCATTAAGTATATTATTAACAAAAGAGTCAAGTCTATCCAACAAAAGAGACAACAAGGTCAGAGTAAAGAGGATACAGAGGAGAATAGCCCAAGCTATTTCAAACTTATCTCTAACATAACACACCGATTTATAGTCGGAGGCGGTTAAGGCTGGAACACTACACCAATACAGTTTATTATATAACTTCACAATTACAGCATAGCAGCAGATAGCAATAAGACCACAGAAGGTTTAGTTAGCTGGGACCATAACGATACTATCTATAAGAGCCTTTAGATTAATATCCTTAGCGTCTAATTAATGCTCCAGACTGCTCTACAACAGGCTGAATTATTGCTCTACAAAAAGTTACTTTTCTGTTGGGATTTTAAGGATCAATCACCCGCCGAGCTTAGGCTACCTGAGATTCTATGGGATGATCTTATCGATAATACTACTGATGCTACTATAGGCCACTCATTTGTGGAGAGCCTCTTCCAGCTTGACCCAACAAGTAAGAGTTAGCTCTTTCGAAAGATATAGAAGGATAACAAGCTCTAAAGGGAATAGGTCCGGTCCGACTCAGAGCCTAGTTTTAAGCTCCATAAAAAAACTATATTGCGCTATAGTATAGATTTAGAGGAATTTCTTAAGGTCCTCTTATTTCTCATCTATCTCTGCAGCAGGCAGCCAGCGCAAGCACTTAAGCTCCTTACCCTACGATATCGTAATACAGTGAACGGCGGGGTACGGAATATCTTAGTGGACCGTAGACTCATTATGCTTATTGCTGGCTACCATAAAGGGTTCTTAAAGACAGAGCGACTCAAGATTATCTATCAGTTTATACCCCAGGAGGTCAGTATTCTGCTGGTCTATTATCTCTAGCTTGCATTACCGCACTGAGAGGAGGCGCAGGCCAACGTTTAGGATGTCAACCAGTTTAGCGCCAGTCTCTAGGCTACAGAGGAGACATTAGATAACAATATCAGCGATAGTGAGGATAGGTATAGGTCGGATATAGGTAAAGCCAGAAGCAAAAGACATCTATTACAAGAGCCTATATGAGGAGTGCATAAGTTAGGACCCAAGCAGCACTAGATATCCCCCCGAATAACCCGTATCTTACGAAGGATGAGCCAACCCGGCTGCAAGAAAGAGCTTACAATTAGTAGCTAGAGGCATCTTGCAATTGCATTTACGCGTCGGTATTTCCGTAATATAACTACGGCGCATGCGACTCTTATCGGCGAGGCGGATGAGGGCTATAGCAGTGGCAGCGACAATAAGAGCGATAAAGATAGCCCATAGAATATCCAAGCCGGGCACGGATCCTTAGTCGCAGGCTTAGTCTATAGGCGGCTTATTACTGAGGGTTGCTTCAAGACGAACGAGCGGCGCGTTAACTTCCGGTTTATTAGCCTAACCTACAGGTTGCTAGTACTATAGTCATAGTACCAGTCAATTACGCCAATTAAAATCCCGCCTGCAGTAGAGCCGCTGAGACAGGGGGGGTAAAGTACCAGTGGTAAAGTACCAAAAATAGCTCCAGCCAATCCGCATCAAGGAAAATAAATATAAGTGGGGCCGGGCCCTAACCCTAAGAGCGAGAGCAAGAGAGAGATAGCATTCAAGTGTATGCATATGAAATCATGCTATTTCTGCCTCTACCTCCCACCCTCCTGGGAGAGAGAGAGAGGGAGAGAGAGGGAGAGAGAGAGAGAAGAGAAAAAAGAGAGAGAGAGAGAGAGAGAGAGAGAGAGATTTATTAAAGTGCATATATGTGAAATCAGGCTATTCCTGCCCTCTATCCATCCTTAGGTGTACTATCCCTTAAATCTGTCCACAATCAGATAACAGTAGGGGATAGATAAGATATAATCTAGTGGTATCCAGGGAATAGACATCTCTATACATCCTATACTTAAGTGCACTATCCCCTAAACCTATCTACAATTAGATAACAGTAGGAGATAAGTAGGATACAATTTAATAGTATTTAGGGGATAGATATCTCTATAGATTCTATCCTCTAGTGCACTATCCCCTAAATCTATCTACAATCAGATAACAGTAAGGGATAGATAGAATATGATTTAGTAGTATCTAGAGGATAGATATCTCTATATATTCTATTCTTAAGTATACTGTCCCCTAAACCTATCTACAATCAGATAACAGTAGGGGATGAATAGAATATAACCTAGTGGTATCCAGAGGATAAATATCTCTATAGATTCTTACTTTAGGTATACTATCCTCTAACTCTATTCCCACTACAGTATATCTTAACTTCTCTATCTGTTAACCTCTCACTACTACAGTATATCTTAACTCCTTTATCTATCGACCTCTTACCACCACAGCACATCTCGACTCCTCTATCTGTTAACCTCTCACTACTACAGCACATCTCAACTCCTTTATCTGTTAACCTCTCACCACCACAGCATATCTCGACTCCTCCATCTGTTAACCTCTTACTACTATAGTATATCTTAACTCCTTTATCTGTCGACCTCTCTTTTAAGGCTGATATTGCATTCCCCATTAGTTATATCTACTATCTCCTCCACAAGAGTAACTACACTCAGCATACTAATACCCCCATCTATCTGGCCACTATCCTTAAGTATCTTACTGCTGAAATCCCTAAGTTAGCTAGTAATACTATCCATAATAACATATATACTATCCCCTAACTCTATCTACAGATAGATAACAATAGGAGATAGATAGAATATAATTAAATAGTATCCAGAGGACTAACATCCTTATACATTCTGCCTTAAGATATACTATCTTCTAACTCTATCTACAGATAGATAACAGCAGGAGATAGATAGAATACAATTAAGTAGTGTCTGGGGGACTGATATTCTTATACATTCTGCCTTAAGGTATACTATCTCCTAACTCTATCTACAGATAGATAACAGTAGGGAATAGATAAAATGTAATTAAGTAGTATTCTGAGAAATAATATTTTTATACATTCTGCCTTAAGGTATATTATTTTCTAACTCTATTTATAGAATTTAATATAGAGTACTTCTAAGCTTAAAGTTTTTATTTAAACTGAAATATTCAGAATTAAAAGGAAATAGAAAGTTAAAATCTAAAAGGAGCTTCCTAAGCACCTTCTAACTGGATATATAGAAATTACAGTTAATTACTTAAAGCTGTAGAGTATAGTTTAGTCCTTTAAGTTGTAGGTGTTTAGGATTATCTTAATTGAAATTAAGTCTTGTTTTTAGCGGTATCTGTAAGTTGTAAGTTATTATAGTAAGCTAGAATGGCCTTGATATTTATGCTTACATATAGCGCGTAAATACTTATGTTTGAGATTTTTCTGAGATTAGTTAATTATATAGCTTTAATGCTTGTATATGAGTATATAGTGCTTATTTTAGTATATAGCAGTCAGTTAGCTATTAGATGTTATTTTTATCTTGCTTTTAAGAGAAATAAATAGATGGGTAAATAAGGTAACTTTTTTAAACCTATAGCCGGTTACAGATATTTTAATAGTAAGTAGTTAAAATTATAACTATATATCTCTTCTTATTAAATATATATATATATCATTTATGCTGTTAAAAGTAGAAGAGGTAAGAGGTTAATAGATATAATAGATATAAGTTTTTTTAGAAGGAAAGGCCGGTGGATTCTTTTTTTAGTCTCTGGTATAAATATTTCTTTTATTTATCTTAGAGACTTTTTAGCTTTTTCTTCTAGGGGTTAAAAAACTAGTTAATTTTTGAGTTATATTTATTTAGTCAGTAAATTATACTGTATATACTCTTCTTATTCCTTTTAAATATAGACTGCATAGAAGAACTGTAAGGTAGGAATATCTTCCTTATATAGGGCAATAATATAAATATATTTGCCTCTTATTATTATTATTTATTAGCAGTATATCCT